>JAJEJH010000509.1:0-162964 GCA_026122585.1 Anacardium occidentale | reverse complement strand
TAATTTAGAAGTGTACATGACATGATTAACATTAACGATAAGTTGGACGAATGGATTAGAGATAGGCTACCAAACTTTAGGAAGGAGAAAAATTGACATAAAAGAGAAGTTAGTAAGGAAGATTATAGGAGATCAACCCCTAAAAAAAGATAATAAGAGGTCGAATAGGGTTACACTTGTAGAAGAAAATGAAATATTTAAGTTTTGAAGATGGAAAATAGTGTGTGAGCATGAGGAAGTTGAATACCTAATTGAAAGGGAGTCTCTAGTTACTAGGTGTATGCTTGAAGCACATGTTAAAGTAGAAGAGTTGATGCAACAAAGAGAGTATCTTTTCTAAGCTTTTCTTGATTTTTTTTTTTTTTTTGTGTAAATAACAAAGCATATAATTTGGTCATAAATAGAAGAAGTTGCAGTTACATAGCTAGTAGATCAAATAAAACTAATAGTGAGTTAGAGAAAATACCAATGAGGAGAGACAAACATTAAGCAAAGGTAGGTGAAGTGAGAAACTAACAATAAAAGTGAAAATAAAAATAAGGTTGAGGTGAGTACAAACACTTTAAGTGAAAACACGAGTGGGAGTGAAAAAACTATGAGTGAAGGCACTGAAATGAGTGGCCATGAAAACACAAAAGAAAAGATTGAAAGTGAAAAAGATGAGTGTAAACATAGAGAGTGAGGTTGGAAGAACGTTAGTGGCTACACAGTCTATGATTTCTAACCTTACTGAATCTAGTTGTCTATTATCGAGTATTTTTAAATTTCCTTTGCAAGTCTATGCTGATGTACTTCATGAGGAGACAAAGGAACCATAAAGGCAACCTAATGAGATAATGGTTAAGGGTTATGTTCGAGTGAACATGAGTCCATGTATGGAAATGGTGTTACTTGTATCTAAGGTATAAGAATAGAAAAGTTAAGTAGACATTATTCAAAGTGGCTTGTATTTATTGAAACCTTTTCTTACTTGATGCAATGCAAGCAACGTAAGGTAATTATAATGATTGATGCATTGTTTTGTACGTATGTGATGGATTTCAATCTTAAAACCAAATTATTAGGATTTGAGTCAGTTGAAAAAAAATTTGTTAATAGTCTTTAAGTTGGTACCATGTGCGTTGATTATGAGAATTTTTTAATTAAGAAGTATTTTAGGCATAATGAATTTATATATAGAAAATTGTTCACGTGTGTCTAATTGCATTTTAATGGAAAATTGCTTATAGCATTACTTGTATATGAAAATAGCTTTAGGAAATCATTTATTGAGAAAATTTGGTATGCATAAGCATTTGACATTAGAGGTCTGTATTATGCATCAACATTTTATATTTAAGAGTATTTCAAACATAAGGCATATTTGGCTAGAGAAAATAAATTGTGCATAAATAATTGCTTATTGTGGAAATTGTGTTAGCATTAGAATTTTGCTTTTGAAGAGTATTTTAAGCACAATAGGCACTTGACTAGCAAAATTCAAATATGCATACATCCATATTATGCATTTACGAAGTACATTAGGCATGATGGGTTTTCATTTAAAAAAAAAAAGTTAGATATGTCTAAGTACTCATTACATGTTTTGTTTGTGAAAACTGCTTATGTGGGAAGTATAATTATGGTTCATTTGGATTTGCATAATATCATTCATAAGATATATAAACATTTTCTATAGATTCATATGAGAAGTAAATTAGATGACATGTATGAAAATTATATTGCATGTGAACAAGTTATTTTTAGGATTTTACACATTGGATTGCATATTCTTATAACTTCATTTAATGTGTCTTTAGCTAACATGTTAATGGATCATGCATTAGGATATAGGGTTTGAGTATTTGTTGAAGTATGTAATCAGGTGGATTTGTAACATAAACAATTTTTATGTCCTCATAGACATAAAATGATGAAAAGATTTGATAATCAATATATGCAACGTGGACAGGTTACATATAAAAATTTAATTTATATATTAAAAATTTATGTACTAAACAATTCAAACGCATCTTCCAGTGATTTATTAGTGATTATGCTAGTAGGTGTGTCTAGAATTAAAAGGAGTTGAGACTTAATATTTATTAATGCCTATAGGTACATGAAGATGATAAAAATATATGAAAAAACTATAATGAACACAATGAAGTTGCTTAGGTAGCTCGAATAAAAAGGTGTACTCACGATAAAGCCAAAGAGCTTGACCTACCAAATAAGTATAGTCTTAGTTTTAATTTTTGTGTTATTGATATCGTTCTTTTTTATGCAGGTTCAAATTCGAGGACGAATCCTTTTAAAGAGAGAGAAGATGATATGACCCAACTTGAGACTGGTTTAAGTCAAGGTTTGAAAGATCTTTTTCATCTTTCAAAGGGTTTTAAGTATGAAACTAACAATCAAGAAGGGTAAGGAAACACTATTTAGATTTTTGGAAGATTTGAGTTAAAAGTTGAAAAAGCACGTAGAGGGTTCTGAAGGTGATGATAAAGGTCTTGAAGGGATTCTTAAAGATTTTGGATGAATTATCTAAATTTAGATGATTCACTAAATAGTACCAAGGATTTGAAGATGAAGAAAAAATGAAAGAATGCAAAGAAATAAAGACAACACAACATCTAATTAGCTCTACCACATGCTATGTTAATTATATGCAAGTGCAAGGAAAACGCAAGCTCAAGCGCAAAAAGACAAAGTGCAAGAAGACAACAAAAAAGCATGCTTGTGCAAGCCAAGAGAAATGCATGCTATAAGCAAGCATGAAGAAGCAAGGAACATGCACTAAATACAAAGTCTCTATCGTGGTGTGTCTAATCCTATTGTGGTGAAAACTAATGAAGATTGATGTGTTTCTTCCTTTCTATGGTAAGCCAATTTTCCTTTGGCTTTTAATTTTGTTTTGTTTTTTTAATTTAATTCCTTTTAAACAATTTAATTAATTAGTTAATTAATTCTTTTCCTGATTAAATTAGGATTTTGTAACCCTATTATCAAAAAAAGGGCCTTGTAATTTTGACAAACAAGTTTACACGAGTTTATTCAATTTTTTCAAATTGAACATTTGTTTTTAATTGTGAGAGTGTTTCTCCTTGCCCTCAATTGAGCCAAATTAAGCACAAATTCTATAGGAATTAATCAAACATATAGCTTTAACCAAGGGTAAGGGTTCCAAAGACTTAAATTCTTTAGGGTTTTACTTGATTAAATTATCTAAACACCAAAACCTTACTAAACTTTCTTAGGCAATTTCTTTGATTCAATATTGGAAGTCTTTGAGACTACTAGATTGTATCACTCTATATGTATAATAGTTATGTGTTGTCGTGATAAAGCTCAATGGGATTAATAATGCTTGAGACCATTTTAAGTTTATACATGAAAATTTTTATCCTAATAGCTTCTTTTGTAGCTTTAACAAGTGTAATATACTCAAACTCCATTGTATAATTAGTAGCAGTGCTCTGCTCAGAGCTTTTTTCATTGATTGCAACCTTATTCAAACAAAATATAAACCTTGACTAGGACTTATAGTCATCATGATTTTTTGGAAAATTGGCATCACTATATCCTCTCACAATGAGCTGTGTTTCTCCATTATATATCAAGAACATATCTTTAGTCTTTCTTAAGTACTTTAAGATATTTTTCATAGTAATCTAGTGTGACTTAGCTAGATTAGATTGATCAAACCCTTAAAGCATATAAGATATCAACTCTCTTACATAACATGTCATACATGATAGATCCAATAATACATACATATAAGACTTATCTTATCTTTTTATCTTTCTTCAATGTGTTAAGATGTAGGACCCTCTGCCACGAGTACCCGTACTGCTGAATAATACTGTTTTCTTATTTACTAAACTGGAAATTGGGTACCCGTGACGGGAATCCTACGAAAATAAAATCTATTGCTACTGATTACATTTGTATACAAGTGGAAGCTGAATCTGGAACTGAAATATACAATGGGCCCAACTAGCCTTTTTCATATATACAATTGTTTGGGGCACTGTGCTTTACATCTGAGTATATACATTTATATACAATACCAATCAGGTCCAAAACTGAAATAAAATACATACTGAAACTGTGTGTGGGGTTCTCTCCCGCAAGCCTCAATCCACCCGATCCTCACCAGCAGCAAACTGACCTGAAAATGAAGGAAGAAGAAAAGGGATAAGTGATAAAGATCACCCAATAAGCATTCCTTACTTCCCTCACCCAAGCTAGCAACAAGGAAATATACATACCTGGCCTCGACTCTATTCATACATCTAGTCGCTTGCTGACGCTGAAACTGATTAATCGATTGTCCGTTTCTCATTATTAACCATTTCATGTAATACATGACATGACATGATATCTGAAATAGTTGATGATGCATGCATCTGAATAATCTATATGTACCCAAAGGTACCTACTGTGCTGATCAGACTGATGAACACAAGGATTCGACATCCTGACTATGTGGGTTGAACAGTCTAGCTACTAGCTAGAAAGCTGAATAATAAATGCTATTGAGCAATCTGACTGGTGTCAGAAAGCTGAATCCCACAGATGCCTCCTTGAGTTCACCCAAACTCTAACCCATATATCGGGTTCTGAATACTAAAACCTATTAAATTCAGATCTCTTGATCCTCTGTTATGCTACATGACATGCTATGTTATGCATGTATAACTTTACTTGTCTGAATTTTGGCTTATCTGGTGATTATTAGCCTTTGGATGAGTTACCAAATCCTTTTAATTCATTTTACTACTTCATATCTGGAAAATAGCTGATGCACGGGCGTGTGGGCAAAACACACGGTCGTGCAGCACACACACACGGGTGTGCATGGCAAAGGCACACGATGCACAGGGTCGTGCACTGGCCGTGTAGCCAATCGTGCACGCTTCTGGAATTTTAGGTGTATTTTTGCTACAAAACAGGCACACAGCTGTGCCCCTCAGGACATACGGGCGCGTGTCTGTATTTCAAGCCGTGCGCACTTCGTGCACACAAGCGTGCCCTTGCTGAAACCAGAACACACGGGCGTGCTCTTGTGGACGCACGGGCGTGTGTCTGGTTCTACACAGACAACACTCACCTGGAAATGCAGAAAATCTATCCAAAACACAACCAATTCACAATCAAACTCAAATTAACTTCTAACATGCATCAATGACACTTCTATAAGCATGCAAATCACTTCAATTTCATCATTCCTCATTCCCAACACATTCCACCATTAAAATCAAGCATTTATCTCACTAACACACACACACACACACACAAAAAACAAGCATGTATCTTAGGTGGAACTAAGCATACCAAACATCACATATCATCATATACATATCTCATATCATGCTGGGAACATAACCAAACATTTTCGACATTATCAAGCATCATAAGGCAAGTTGGGAAAGTGAGAAAGAGGTAAAAACACGTACTTCTTAACATGGCTGCTGGAAACTATAACTCAAGCTAATCTCTCTGCTCTCTTGCTGGATTGAGAGTTGTTGGAAGCTGAATCTCGCGTCTAGGGCTGAAAGCTGCTGAGAACAAAGAAGGCAAATGCTGAAAATGAAAATCGGGTAAGAAATGAAAACTTAATCTCCCGTCTTTCTCTCTTTTAAGCCACCTGCATGGGCGTACAGGGCAAGGTGCACGGGAGTGCATAAGGAAAAATGAAGGAAATTCATTTCCCGCGCTTCGCATGATTGAAACCTTCCTAAAGAAATCATACGAAGGTCACACAGCTCTGAAAAACTTACTAACTCACCTCTAAACTCTTCTAGACTCTCAATCTATTCTTGAATCTCATTTCTAACCCCAAAACTCTACCCCTAAGGGCTTTTCTAACCTGGGATGCTACATAAGACATATTCATTTTGAGAGATATGCACTAGTGTTCATAGGCATCAACCTGTTCTTAGACTTTGACATACTAAATTTCTTTAGTGCTTTGTTCATATATATGCTTTGACTTAGTCTAAACAATTTATGTAATCTACCTTGATTAATTTTAATATGAAGATTGTAAATAATTTGTCCTAAGTCCTTCATAGAGAAACACTTAGATAATTAAGTTTTTACTGATTATAAAAATGGTATATTATTTCCAATGATGAGTATTTCATCGACATAAACCACAAGAAGTGATATCAAATGCTAAGTGATTTTCTTATACACATATGTCTTGTCAACATTTTTTATAGTAGAAAAGCTTTAGACCAAATAATAGAAAGCAGTAAGTTAAACTACTTTTCCAAAATCACACCTTTAAACTCACAAAAGTAAGAGAAATTTAGTAATAACTTAGGAGTAGCCTAAGTAATAAGTAGATTACGACCTAAAAACAAAGTATAAACGGGGAAACAATAATAAAAATAATATAGAAACATATAAAATAGAAAGCTAACAAGTATATAATAGAAGACAGAACAGTTCACTCAAAACTTATTAACTAGTTTAATAAGTTACAGAAATAAGAACTCAGCGAGTCAAGTTGTATCGGTTTAAATTCCTTTTCATACTAAGTTGTATACATATACTTATATACATACTTATGATGAGTTACGAAATAGAACTTGAATATGAGTTATGAAATAGAACTTGAATAGTGAGTTTAAGCAGTAAGTTTAGTTAGGACGGAATAAGTTATTAGGCTTGTTAGGAACTTGGTTAAGTTCTCTAATTTAGCCATTAGTCATCAGGGTCAGAAACCTTAAAGCCTTATGTCTTGTTGCAAGGGTGAACTAGAGTAAAACCCTATTTGAGGGAGAGATAAGAGATACTTATAAGGTGATTTCATCACTCATCCCCCTTAGTTTTTTTTCTTACAAGTCAATTTTTTAGGGAACTAAGCTTAGAGTACGAGATAGCTGGACAACAGAGTGCCGCTTGAGTGGGTTTTCACTCTAATTTTCAGTTTTGTATATGTGTATATATATATGTAATTTTCAATAGATAACATGTTAGCTTGCATGTTTTGTAGTACTCATGCATAGGATGCATAGTATCATATATGTTTATGATATTATTAAATATAATTATACAGTATAAGTTTTTTAAGATACTGTACAATAGGTTTTCAACATTTCATCACATTTCATTTATAACTTTTGCATGCATGGTTTTCAGTTAAACTAGTCAAGATGAGACTCCTGCTATATATTAAGGATATATTTCAGTTATATGTATGTATTTATAGACTACAATAATATAAAACTGTAGTTCATTACATAGAATTGCCACCTTAAAATTCAAAAGTTATACCTCATTGTTATAAAAAAATATTAAGAAAGAGAAAGAGAAAAAGAGAGAAGGAAAGAGTAGAAGTCGTAGGAAAAATTAAAGTGGATAAAGAAAAAGAGGTTCATGTTTGTAGATCATAAATTAGACCTTTTCTTTAAGCTTTATAATTTAAAAAAGAAAAGGATAAAAAAATTTAAAGACTATGTTAAGGAGTTTAAAAATTTAAAAATGAGGAGTGACATACTTAAGGAGAGAGAATATACCATAAAAAGATTTATGGGAGGATTGAATAAGGAGATAACCTACAAGGTTGAATTGTAAGCATACCACTCATTCCATGCTGTTTGTAATTTGCCTCTTCAGGTTAAAAAACAACTTCACTCTATGAAAGACACTATTTCTAAGAAGTTATTTAAAGAGAGTACTTATTAAAGGGGAGCATTGTCCTTTACCAAGCATAATATTTCTCCTAAAAACCTTAGAAAGGCCAAGATTATTGAGCCAAGTTTTAAAAAAAAATTAAGATGCTAGTAAATCATTCCAAATGACTCTAAAGAATAGAAAATGTTTTACATTTCATAAGTATGGACATTTTTAAGCTGATTACCTTAATAAGAGAATCATGACCCTTAGAGAAATTATGGCTATTGAAAAAGCTTTACAAGATGATAACTTAAAGAAAGAAAATGTGAATGAAAGTGATAAAGAAGTTCTTATTATTCCAGACTAAGGAGGGCTTCTTGTGATAAAGAAGGTGATGCAACCATAATTTATGGCATAAGAGGAACCAAGGGAGAATTTTTTCCATACTAGGTGCATCATCAATAAAAAGGTATGCTTGGTCATCAATAAAAAGGTACACTTGGTCATCAATAATAGTAAAAGTTATACCAATGTGGTTTCCTTAAGTCTTATAAAGAAATTAAGTTTGTCTACCCTTGATCATCTCAAACCTTACAAACTATAATGGCTAACCAATAGAGATACCATTTAAGTAAATATGCTAGAAATTCAACCATAAAATCATTACCCTTAACTTTATGTTCCAAAGCCCTAAACTATCCCAAGCATACTTCTTCATACTAAAGGACTCTTAAAAAGACCTTTTCCTTAGGGTCAACTTAATTGAGTCCTCAACCTTTTAGTACAAGTCTAATTTTGTTTTGTTTTTAACTAAAAGGTGAGTGATTTTAAAGAAAAGTTATCAAGACAAGGTGGGAATTTCTCAAAAGGAAATTTTAAAGCTTGTTTATTGATGAATTTGAATAATTTAGATTTGAGGTCAAATGCTCTACAACTTTGAGAGGATGATATGAATATGATTCATAGCTCTTTAAGGCAAAGAGGTGCTGACATATTTCACTTTAATTTAATGGAATAATCATCTTTAAAACAAGGTAAAATGTTGACAAATCAAGTTTTGTAACATCTTTATGGCTTCCTAAAGACCTCAAAAAATTTTTTGATTTAGAATAGGTAGAGCAAGCATACAAGTTGAAGTACTTGGGATGATAAGAAGGAAAAAACACGTAAAGGATAACTGGCTACACTGTAGTGTAGGGTGTAGGTAACTTAACTTTGGCCTGGCAAATACTTGTACATTATAGCATGGTATTAAAATGCCTTCCTTTTATTTTTGCATAGTACATGCACACTATAGCGTATCATCATTGTAGTGTACATGTAATATCCAAGTGCAAAAATGAGATGAATGTTGCTTGAAAATTGAAATTAAAAGTTTTGCTTTTATCTTGTTGTGAAAAGAAATATTTCTCTCATGTAAAAGGAGATAAAGGAAAGATTTGGTTAAAGTTATTCCTTTAGGCTTAAGTGGCTTATCTTACCTCTTATCTTTCTAAGTAAGTTATTATAGTTATGATGTATGATTTGAACTCCATTACTTATGCATTTTTTTAGATGTGTTAAGATAAATGTTGATGAAATATGAGAGTATTTGTAGTTGAATGAATTATTGATAAATTAGAGTTGAGTTTGTTTGAATTTGGACCCAAGTTATTGAATGAAAATAGCTTTTCTTGGTATGAACTTGAGCTTGAACCTTGTGGATTTATAGAGTGCTATTTGGATGATATTTGATGTCAAACTGTAAGGATTAGAGACTTGATTCTAGATCATGAAAGCTTGACTTAGCTAGGTCACATCAATAGATCATGGCATTTTATTTCTAATTATAAAGTAAAATGTAACATAGGAAATATTTGTAAAATATACTTGTAAGCAGAGCTAAAGATAGACATACTTAAAGACTTGAAGATTAAAAATAAAAAAAACCCAAGATTGACTCATCGATCCCTTTGGCTAAAGGATTCAATATTATTTATGTTGTGAACCAAAATATTATATTTATGTTAGAATGTATGTTTAAGGTTGATTTTTTAATCTCCTTGCTTGCAAATTTAAAATGGTAGGAACAAACAAATTAAAACCCTCAATAAATAATAAAACATATGGTAAGCCTTTCAATATGGAGTCTTGGTTAAGCTCATCTTCAAGTAGGAACCTTGTTCATTAAAGCAAAGAGTATAGTCTTTACTAGGTAGAAAGTCAAGTGTCATCTGTATTGGGTCAGATTTAACTAATAAATGAAGCTTATTTGCCAAAATAAAGGTAGAGTTCATTAGAGGTTAAGTTAGGGTTAATATATATTAATATTGAAGGACATGTTAGTATTCACCCTTATGATACCAAAAGTCACAATTGAGATTGCATATGTTTATTAAGGTAACACTTGGCTTAACTCCATGGGCTTTCATTGATTGAATTATTATCCTACCTAATTAAGTTAGCTTGACTTGTTCGCCAAGGTAAAGATTGAGAGTCAATTTTAGTAGGATGTTGATCTACTAGGAAAATCTATTAGGACTTTTCAAGTATAACACCGAGGGTTATTGCACTTAAATAAAATTGTGGGAGCATTTAATTAACGAAAGACCATATTTTTTAAATGTATTAAGTATATGACATTTATTATCTTATTTTGTGGATTTTAAATTGAGGACCTCACTTACAACTTATAGGAGTCCCTGTTATATATTATTATTTTATTATATTCATTGATATTTCTCTCTCTCTCTTTTATATTTTTTTTTTACACTGTTGATAATCATAATTGATATATAATAAGAATCTTATAGATGTTGAGCTGAATTATGCAAATGAAAGCTTTAAACATGAAAATAATGATAAGGTATTGAAAATACTGTGTCATCAACTGAAAAACATTATATATTGTTATTTCATAAATAAATTGTACATAATATATATGCAAACGATATACATATACATATATGGAAATTGTATATAGCATGTGAGCCACGAACATGCTATCTTCTACAAAATTGTATCCTATCCTTAGCCATATTGTATCTAGCTCAGCCTTAAAATCACTAACCTGCAAGAAAAGAAACATTATAGAGTGAGCGGTAAATCATTTAGTAAGCATTTTCTATCTTTACTAACAAGTAGGTTTTTGTTCTATTATGCTTTTATGACTTGTCACACTATTTCTTGGTTTTATATCTTATTATTCTACTTATTCTGTTTATTAGATGATATTATGAGTTTATCTTATCTTTGTCTTATAATCTTTGCTTTATTTCATGTAATGCTATATATGACATGATATGGAGTATGTTAAAATCATGTCTATGCTAAAAAGTACAAATTTGCCCTTAGGCTTATTTACTAAAACTCTTTTTGAAAATAGAATATGATCTGAAGATCCTAAATACACATATATATATATATATATATATATATATATATATATATATATATATATATATATAAGTTGCATCTAAAAAATTACTATATCTGAAAATATCTATTGTGTTGATTAGATAATGAATATAGGGATTCGACACCCTGATTGTATGAGTTCAATCCTACTAATAACTATACATGACTAGTACTCTTTCTAATAAGCTTGGTCAAATATCATATCCTCTCTAACGGGTATTAGTTTCCCTCTCTATTGGGCACGTAACTCACAAATGTCTTCTCATATCTACCCTTAAAATGATATTTAAAGTATCATATTTTTCTACTTTAAAAATGTGTATATTGATCATTGGATCTCTTTTTAAAAATACTATTTAGGCATGTCATGTCATATAAATGAGTATCATGTATGATATCTTATTACTATTTTTGCTTATTAAGTTTTGTATAAGCTGAGATGGCTTTATATTTTTATCCTATAGGATTATTGAATTGAAATATTCTTACTGTATTTGTTTATTAGATTCCTCAAATTTGTATAAAGTTATATTTCTAATTTTGTAATGCTTACTATGTGCGATATTTTAATATACTTGCTTTTTATTAAGTTTCTCGTACTTTAGTAAGCTTTGGTTTCTATTTCAGTATGTTTTGTAGTATTTTACAAAGTACACAATCGTTACACTTATGATACATAGTTGTACGTTGTACACAATCGTGACCTTAAGTTACATGGGCTTACAAAGTACTGCATATGTATGACCATAACCCTACCCCGTATAGTTATGACCCTATATAGAGCTCCAATTATGCACATACACAACCATAACGCTTCAAAAGCATGGATGCATGATCATGTGCTTATCGAATGCATGGTCATGCATCTTATTTTGTTTTGACAAAAGTAAGGTTAAAACTTAGAAAACCCCGTATAATCTCATCTTAAACCAAAATCAAGGCATTTAATCATCAATATATGACGTACATACTAATTATGTGCATGTTCTTCACATCTGTAACACTAAAACTCATTAGATCATATTTTAAAATCTTAAACTCATGTATATAAGATTATATGTATAAATCATGTTTTCTAAACAAGCAAGCTTAAACAAATATTTTAATCTTATCATCTTAACATGGTTTCATGTTTCTCGATCATAAAGAAGCAACAAGACTTATCACACCTCAATAAAATAGGAAAACATATGCTTAAAAGAATAAGGTGAAGATGTAAGAAACACTTACCTCTTGCCATAACTGCTATGTCTATCTCTTTTTAGCCGATATCTCACTTTTTAGCTTGGTTTGATGTTATTGGCTACTCTCTTTCAACTTTAAGGTTAAGATTCTTTGAAAGGAAGAAAAAGTTTGGATGAAATTATTTAAAAAAATGAAAGATAAAGGTTGCTTTATATATGGCAGTGGAACCTATAGACATGCACAATCTTGACCTTTAGAAATAGATGATTTTATCTTAAAATGACATAATCAAACATTTGAAAAGAACTTTAAAGGTCATGCTAATATTGAGCATTGTTAAGTATTGAAGAAGCTTTTTTAATGTCAATTAAACAAAAAAGATGATTGGGTTTTTCATACGCTTGAAATATGAAAGTTGATTGAAAAAACCATATCATTGGGCTTGTAGTTGATAGATTTTTTTGGATTTCATGTCATTGTCTCATCACTTTCTAAGTCTGATTTGAGGTTCATTGACTTCTTAGAGAATCATGACAAAGAGTCCATCAATAGATTATCAAAGATGGTATATGAGGTAAAAGCTAACCTTAAAAAAGAATTGGCTAGAAGAGAGGCAAAGGCTAAGACTGATTTGAAGGCTAAATCCTAACCTTATGTTTTAGTTCATCTTTCAGATAACAAAAATGAATAAAAGTTGGTTAGCTTCTATTGTGAAATGAAAGTTATCACTGTTGATAAGCCACCAGTATAAATATTGACACTCTGACTGATGAGTAGCCATGATGTCTTGTTAGAGGCTACTTTTGATCAATATATGAAGGGATACAAAGTTAGATATATTGACACAATATGAGACATATAACATTCTAAGGTTAAAAGGTCTTTTTATTCTAGAAATCAGGGTTAAAAATGAGATTATATCATAAAAATAGAGTTGAGAAGGTTCACAAGTAAAATAGTCATTTAGAAGATTTCTGTGGTATGTACTTGTATGTCCTTAGGAGACTTTTTCATGCACAGCATAGGAAAATGTAGAAATCTTAGATTTTCACATAATGTAAATATGCGTCCTAAGGATATATAACTATACGTCCCTTCAGTTTTAGTGTAATATAAAGCAAGTTTTTCTAATTTTATGATATATTTCCTTACCCTAATTTTTATGCTTATCTAATATCCATTAACCAAAGAGTTGAGGGAGGAAGACCAAGACCTAAGACGAGAGCTAGAGATTGAGATTGAGTTAGAGAGAGATCAAGCATTCATAGGCCTAGAGATAAGTGTTTCTTACATCTTTTTCTTGTTTTTAATTCATGTTTTTTTTTCTTATTATTAATTGATGATGATGTTTAATACATGTTATATGGTTGGATAACATGTAAATAAGTTGATTTTATATGCTTATGAATGATTTATTGAAGTTTTGGATGATTAGAAACTTGTTAATATGTATATGTTTAAGTTTGATGATTTAAGGGTTTTAATAAAGGTTTTGCTAAGTTTCGATGCTATTATGAGAATAACATGTGCAAAACAATACATTGATCATGTATTGATGCTTGAATGCTTTTCATTATAGTTTGAATTAAGTTACAATGAGATCTATGTTTTCAGCCCTATTTCTATAGAAGCATAACATGACACATAATTGTGTACTCAATAAGTTCATGATTATACAATCATATTTCTGTAGCCTCATGGTCATGTATGCTAACCGTGCATGATTGGAGTAGTGTTTAAGGTACGACTATATATGCAAGATTATAGTTGTGTATATATGTATGCCAGGTAGGCTTATGTAATGTAAGACTGTGACTGTGTGTATGTACGATCACGCGTCCTAAGAGTGCATGACCATGTAGTCAGTAAAAAAAAATTACAAAATCATAAATTTAAGCTTATACAAGTATGAGAAACCTAATAAGAATTAAATATAAAGAGATTTTGTGCATGTTTATTATTATATAACATGACATGAGATACCAAAGAAAAATTTTCAAAAAAGGATCAAGTGATTTATATGCATAAATTTTTAAGTAAAAAGTTGATGTTCTAGATATCATTTTAGCAATGGATATGAAGGGGCACTTGTGAGTTTTTATACCCGTTAGAGAGGAAACCAATGTCCAACCGAGCCCATTAGAAAGAGTGTTAATATGCATTAATTTTCAGCTTATTGATCGCATATCAGTGTGACAGAACTCACATGGCCAAATTGTTAAATCCTTTTATTCATCTGTCTTATTAGTATAGTAGTTTTTAGATAAAACTTTTGCATATATTTTATGTAAAAGAGAGAGATTTTAGAGAACGTTTATTATAGGATCTTTAGATCACAACATATTTTTTTTTTAAAAAAGCAGACCTAGAGCTAATACTGGCTTTTTAGTATGGACATGATTTTAGCATACTTTATGTCATATCATATATAACATTGAATGAAACAAAGCCAAGATATCATGATAAGAAAAAGAAAAAAAAAGTTTATAAGAAGAGAGATAAGATTAGCAAGATAATAAGACATGAGATCAGATAAAAAGAATGATGAGTCATAAAAGTTAGTAAGGATATAAAATTAAGAAGTATTTACTGGGTGACTTATCACTCATTCCTCAAAGTTTCCTTTTTTCTTGCAAGTTAGATATCTTAACTCTTGAGATGGGGCACAAAAGTTCATGGACGAGATATAGTTTTGATTTGGTTTTCACCCATACAGATTAGCATATAATTTTTTGGTTTTTATTATACATACATATTGTATGGTATACCTTATAAAATAATATATATATTTCAGTAATAATAATAATAATAATATATGATGTTTTTCAGCATAATAAATTTGGTATAGTTCAAACCTTTACGGTGTTTTTCAGTATATTATATGTTTATGTTTTAAGCTTTTGTAATATGTGTATTTTTAATAAGTATGTGTGTGATACTATTATGTATTAAAGATGATTAATTTATTAATTATGATTTTCAACAGTGGAAAAAAATTTTGTACATACAAATAAATAGTAAATATATAGTAGTATCACCACATTTGATGGTATCAAAGTAGATGTAAGCTTATTTTTTAAAAATATGTTTTTAAATTGTATTGTTTTCAAAATTGCATGAGTCCAAAAATTAGCGCATCCCTTTAGCCAATGCTCGTGATACCCACAGTGTAAGTATAATAGTGTGCAATTTAGCACAGTTTCCAAATTCTAACCCTTTCTTGTTTTGTGTGATATTAGATATGATGACCTATCTACCTAGATTTGTAGATAATGAGAATAGTGCCTTAGTGAGACTTGTGAGTGAGAAGAGAGGGTTACAAGACTCTTGAGTGTCTTTGAAAGTAAAGAATGTAAAGAGATAATCAGGAAGGATATAAAAGAAGGACTTTAAAAGTTAACGGTAGGTAACCCAATAAGAGATGAGTCAATAAGGGATGAATACTTGGAGCCAGTAAGGGACAATTATCAAGTGCCTGAGTATAATTAACATTTAAGGTTTTTGACATCAAGGCTGGGGGTGGTAAAGATGCAAATTTTGGTTCCAAGAGTCCACCAGGCTTTGAGATTCAATGGTTCCAAAGATCTAACTATTGTCAAAAAGTGGATTGAGGTTGTAGAGAGTTCCATTAGGCTTTTTAGTATGTCAAACCAAACGAGAGCCATATATACAATGTATACACTCAAAGGTTATGCACGGTCATGCTCCACACACGCTAGTCATAGAAAGCCATTAAAAAGACTCTTCTACCCTTTTAACTCATTTATATCCAAATTTTGGCTTAAGAAATCTGTCTTTTAACCCCAATCAAAGACCTAAAAAGACTATTATAACCTTAGGATGTTATAATCTTCCCTTTTTCTAAAAATTTCTTCCTTGGAATTCTTCTTCAAAGCTATACTAAAGGAAACTCTCAACTCTATTTACTTAGGACTATGTATTTGAACAGTTTTTTTGACGACCTTAGGTTGACTACTTCTCCTTTTTTCTCTCTAAAAGCAAACTGATATTCTTGAGAAATCTTTACTACTAAACTTTTTTCTTTGCTTTTACTATGCACTCTAATCACTTTACTATAAACCTAACCTTATCCTTGGATATAGTGATCATGGCCTAACAGGAGTCTAACCTTAATATCTCTCTAATGAATCCTTTGAAAAAAAGAAAACTAGGTAGCAATTTAAATAAAATTGAGCATCAAGAAGTAAATACTGATCGCACTTATTATACAGGATGATCTCAGGCTCTTTCTACTGCCTCGACACCTTTTCTAATTGAATTTACTCTACTTCTCCTTGGCTTGACTCTGTCTCTAGATAGACTTGCATCCTCTCTAGTAAAGCACTGTAAACTCTTGTGTCTTGGTTGGTGGTATTTGAAACACACATCACAACCAGCTAGACACTTCCTTAAGTGTTTCCTCCTATACCTAGCACACTTTGGCAATTGAAACTAACTTTTCTGTCTCTCTTTTTCTTTAAATGACTTCTTCTATTTTTTTTTCTTCTTTTTCTAAACTAGTTCTTTTCTTTCATCTTCTCTATCTTTTTCATTTGATCTCTCAAATTTTTCTATCTTTTAAAGGTATATCTCTGATCATAATGTTCTCCCTAAAGCATCATTGACTCTTTAAACTGGAGTCTGCAGCCATCATATCCCTGCCTTTTGTATAATACAGACCATGAATAAAGTTCTACACCCGACCTATCTTTGATACAGTTAAGCTTAGACAAATCTTACCAAAGCATTAAATTGGGTCATATACTCTTTCACTGTACTTGACCATTGAGTCAACTTAATGAATTCCTAAACTTTAGCATGCACCAAATCTATGCTTTTGAACTTCTCATCAAACATTTATCTAAACTCTGTCTAGGTCAACTTTATTAACTAACATCTTCATGAAGTTCCACTAAATTCTTGCATCTCATTGGAGCATATACACTACATATCTGACATTCTCTCTACTTGATAGACTAAATAGATCATTGACATTCTATCACCTTAATCTAATCTTCTACTATAGTTGGATCTCTAGACTCACTAAACTTAGAAAGTTGATAAACTCCTGGCAAACTGAAAATGAGGTGTAATTTCTTTGTATCTTTGTCACCTACTAATTTTGTCTCCAAACTCTATCTTTGCTATCAACTTAGCCTTGGCATCTGAAAACTAGGCCTTGTTGGCTCTAGGTGACTACCTCTTATTGGATCTTGATAATCTCTTCTCATAGGATACTAAAATTCTTCTCTTATCACATCTCTAATAATTTCTCTCACATCCTCAATACTGATAGATCCTCAAGAACCTCTTTTAGCTCTCATTGAACTACTACACTCATCTGTCATATATCTAAAAAGGTGGGTTCTCATATTTAAGATCATAAAAGAAAAAGGTTAAGATTTGTTATCTATAATAAATCTGTTATTGAGATACTTACATTGAGGTGAACCATGTGCTATGACTATTGGGATACGCTGGCTTTATGCTCATGCAATTTAGAAAATAATGCATGCTTAAAAACCTTTTCTAAAAACGTTGGCTCAGATCCATTCTGATGGCTTAGAACTTGCTTTGATACTAATTTGTGACACCTATTACTATATATTACTATAGGCTAGGATTTTTTTTCTACAACTGAAATAATCTTTAATATATAGTAGTAGGTCCCACTCTGACTACTTATTTGAAAACATTGTGTGCAAAAGCTTAAAAGAAATATGTAATGGTATGCTGAAACCCATTATACAATATCTTGAATAAAACTTATGTTTTACTACATATAATAATAATATCTGAATATATAATCGATATTGTACAACCTCTATGCATGAGCAACACCAAGCATGTGAGCCAACATGCCATTTGTTGAAAACTAAAAGCATATATGTACATACATATGTAAACTAAAAACTTGAGTGAATACCTGCTCGAGCCATATCCTATTCTCCAACTATCTCATGCTTTAAGCTCAGCTCTTTAAAACCCTAACCTGCAAGGACAAAAACTGAGAGGAATGGGTGATAAAATCACCCAATAAGCATCTCTTTTTCTATCCTTGGGTAGACTCTACTTTGCTAGATACCAACTTATGGCTAATCACAAGGCTCTAAGCATTCTAACTCAACTAGCTAGTTGTTATACTAATGAACTTAACCAAGTTCCTAACTAGCCTAATAATCTAACTTATTTAACTACTCATATTTTGCTTCACATCTACCATAATTACATAGATGAGTATACGTATATGACTTGGCATGAAAAATGATTTGAATACTAAAACTAACTTATTAAATTATTTTTTTGATATTTAATATCATTTTCTCTTTCTTAATTAGTATCCGAGCTTTAAAGTACTTTTGAGTTCTCTTAGGCTTTAGCTGAATTTTTTTATTTTTCTGCTCTAATGATTTATATCATGTTTTTATACGTCTTTCTATTCTTTTCTTAACTATTTCTTATTTTATTGTCTGTGCATAATTTCATGTCATGTTTACTAAAAATCTTTTTTTGAAAATACTACTTTTGGGATCCAAAGATCCCAAAATATTGAAAATTTGAATAAAAATTATTTCTCAAATCTCTGTGTATTTAAAGCTATCTACTGTGCTGATTAGGCTGATGAATACAAGAATTTAACATCTTGTCCATGTAGGTTAAACCAGACCAGTCAAATGTCAGTGCATTGAAAAATCCTACCATACAAGTCCTTAAACCAATAAGCTGAAATCTAACCAATATGACCGTAATCAAAAGGTTGAAATCCCACAGATGTTTCCTTGCATTCACCCTAAATATCTATCCTAAATGTTGGGCCTTATGTTAAAAATTGATGTATATGATCACCTGATCCCTCTTTTTTAAAAACATTATTATGACATGTCATGTTATGTAATGCATATCATGCATGAAATCTCATTATTTTTTTTTTCTTTTGCTTACATTTTGTACAACTATACAATTATTATAATTATGTTATGTGTATTTCTTACTAAAGCTTTTAGTTTTATAACTTACTAAACTTGTTAATAAGTTCTGAGTGAGTTATTTTGTGTTCTATTATGTACTTATTAACTTTCTGTTCTAGATGTTTTCATAATAGTTTTTATTACTATTTTCTATTTCCATTTTGTTTTTTTATTGTAATTTATCGATTACCTATATTATTTTTAGGCAGTTGTGGAGTTTTATACACTTGTCTAAGTTTAAAGGTGTGATTCTAGAATACTATTCTTTCTTTCTCTTTCTTTTCTATTTTTGTTTTCATTTTACTATTTTGAGATTTTCGTTTAGTGCATGGGTGTGTGTGTGGTCATGTGTCAAGTCATGCTAGCCTCTAAAATCTCTCCACTAAATTCTAGTTTACTACACAATTATGCATTTTGAGACATAGTCATGTATGCACCATACACAGTTGTGTCATTATCTACACATGCTTACAACTAAACACCTACATGATCGTGACTTTAACAAGAACATGACCATGCACAATTAGGAAAGTGCACATGATCATTACCCTTACTTGTATGGTTGTTTGCCTAAAGGCACTGGTATACTAGCCTCAGTCGTATATACACTACATGACCATGACCATGACCATGTAGAGAAAGACAGACACATGGGCATGCATTACACTTTACTTTTGTAATTTTCATCTTTGGAATTTGCAAAACCATGCCTAAGCTCAACCCAGTCTCAATATATTTTCAAATAAACTTATTTTAACATAATAACATGGAAACACATGCCTCTATCATAGACCTTCATCATCTCATAACTCTTAATCTCAACTAAACATGTTTCTGAATGCATAAAACATACATATACACATATAAATGAGAAATTTCCATGTTGCTTAACTTAAGAAGAAGGACACACGGTCATGTGCCACTGGGGTGTATGGTCGTGTTCCACACAAGGGACACATGAGTGTGTGTCCACTGGATGCACGGTTATGCTCCTTACATATCAACTATATAAAGCCACTAAAAAGACTCTTTTACCCTTCTATCTCCTCTAGATCCAAATTTTGGCTAAAGAAATCTCTCTTCTAACCTCAATTAGAGATATAAAAAGACCATTATAATCTTAGGATGTTACAAAACTCAATACTTGTTAAAAACTTGATCAATTGTAAATAAGATTTTTATTGTGTAATTAAGACTGAAATGTGATATTTCATAAAAGTTGTGAGAATATAAATCATGGATTAATTAAATATAGTGATATATGAATTAATAGATACAATAGTCATAGACATAATAGACTTATGTTGAAACCTAGTGAATTCCAAAAAAGAGTAATACATTTTCATCTAATTCACCCTATATAGAGAGATCTAGGTTATTAGATTTTGAAATAGGATGTGATATTGCTTGAATAACAATATTTGTCAAATTATGGAGTTCTATTGTCACATGAATAACATAACATCTTCAGTCATATAGAAAGTCTACATTGAAGTGGATTAGTGAATCCGAAGTCTTAGTATTCTCTCACTTATTATTTATCCGATTGAATTACTTAGGCTCAGTTATTCATTATTTTGTTTCCATTTTTATTTTAGTTTTAGATTTACTTTTAATTCATATTATTTAGTTTAGATAAACTTAGGGGTGATACTGTCTTGGTACCTGTTTACGTAGTCCTATAGATACGACAACTTTAAATAGTTTCTTTATCACTTAGACCTAGTATACTTGCTAGAAACTTAGGGTTAAATTTAATGCATCAACTATATTGTATCTCAGTATAAAGGTTTGGTTAGATTATTGAATCTAATGATCTGTTCTAAAGTTTGTGGTTGATAATAAAGTATAGGATCTTATGAAAATACTTAAATAACTATATACCCATAGGTTGCAAATGAGATTAATTGCAAAAACTAAGAGAGACTTCAAAGGTAGAATACATAAGTATTAGGCACGATAGATTGCAAAGGACTTTACCAGAACATATAAATGAAATAGTATCTTAAGTTTTTGTCCAAGACTTATTCAAATTTGTGATGACATTGGTAGCTCATTTAGATTAGAGTTTCACTAGATAAATGTCAAAATCACATTTTTTGAATAAAAATCTTAGTAAGGAAGTTTATGTGGTGCAAATAGTTTTATCTAAAGCATAAAAAATAAAACTTTTGGTATGCAAACTAAAGAAGTCTATTTATAGTTTAGAGTAGACTTTTGATAATGATATTTCAAATTTAATAAAGTTTTAATTTCACATGGCTTTATGAAGAACAAATTGAACTAATATAGGTATATGATGATAAATGGGAGCATATTTATTTTTATGGTATAGTTCTTTATGTTGATAGTAGTAATATCAATTTGTTTCATAAAATCAAGTCAGTTCTATCCAAAACTTTTCATGTGAAAGATGTTGAAGATACAAAATTTGTACTTAGTATTAAAATTCACTATGACAAGACTCGTGAGTTTTTTTATTTATCTCAAAATGCATACATACAACGTATGCTAGAAAGACTCAACATGCAACATAACAAGACAATGATATATTTGTTGTGAAAAGTGATGTTTAATAATAAACATTATCTAAAGAATAACGTTGAAAGGGGACTCATGTGAAATGTCCCTTATAATGACCTTATTAAAGCTTAATGTATGCACAACATGCATGAGACCTGATATAGCTTTTACATTTTAGGTTCTCAATCGATACCTCTCGAATCCAAGTTTGGAATACTAACTTGTAATTAAGGAGATAAAAAGTCTAGAATGATGTAAAAGTGATCTGAAAATGAATCGAAATCCTTTTCTAATATTATATTATACCAACAAAATGAGTCATATTTCGGAACAACATTAATTAGTCATTACTAACATCTATAACCATATCTATTGAATTTGTAATTTGCTATAAGACAAACTTTTAAGTTTTTTGGTTTAAAAATTTATATTATTTTAATATTTGATATTTGATTGATTAATAATTTATATGATGTTCGTATATATTGATTAATTTTATTTATTTTAGATAAATTAAATCGAAAATTGATTTAAGGTATAAATAATCTTAATTTTAAAGTTAAAACTATTAAAATAATTATTATTTAATATTATAAATATTTTTGAATCGGCCTTAATAGACAGTGAGAATAAATCCTTTGAAAAGATACACATTTTATTCAAATCTTGAAAGGTAACATTATTCGAGTTTCAATTTGCGAACTCAAAGCGAATTGCACTCCCTAAGGAGCCAATATCCCTGTGACACATTTCTAGGGAGGTCCAGAATCTTCTACCCTCTTTCGTCTGTTTGGCGGTATATGTATCACCCATATTTCTGACTAGAAAACGCGGCCTTTTCTATATTCTCAGCCCAACATCCAGCCCCGGCTCATCTTCGCCGGGTATAAAAATTATTGCATCCTTTCGACTCAACTCGTTCCATTTTCGTGGCAATCAGGGTTTCTCTTCCTGATCTTAACATCTTGTTTCTTTCCAGGTATTCTTTCGACCTATTTCTTTTTCTCTCTAAGGCTGGTGTTTCTCCTCCTTTTTTATTTTTATGTTGTGTGCTTAATTCGACAAGTTAATAAAATTCGAAGCGATTTTCTCTTTGATTTTTTTCGATAAAAATCATAAATAGTTTTATGATGGAATATTTTGCTCATGGCATCCATTTTTCCTTTTCCTTCGATCTCGTTTCCGGTTATTTCGTAGTTGTTGTAGCCCTTTTTCTTGGTGAGAAAAATATTTGCAGGGTGGCTTTGTGGGATGGTTTTATTGGTGTATTTCAGTTAATTCTTTGGATTTCAGGACTTGGTACAAACGTCATATTAGAGTATAGATGATAGCGTGTTCTTTGGTTGCGCTAGGGTTTCTGTCAATCGTTCTCTTGTGATGAATATATTTGTTCTTGCGCACCGATCTCTGTTCCTTCTGTTACTTATTAGGAATTGTTGGGTAATAATCTATTTATGATTGTATCACTGTGGGACTTTAGAATGCATGACGGCTTTTTGTCCCTCTAGTTATTTTACGTTTCGTGATGCTCATTTCTTATTGTTGATGAACAGCTTCGGCTTTTGATCACTTTGTTGATGTTCTAAAAATTGTTTTGTGGCTGCATTTGATAGTTTTGAAAATTTATAGCTGTGGGAAAATGCAAAGAGGGAGAAGAGGCAGGGATCCTTTCTATAATTTTGGGGATCCTTTTGCTGGGTTCGGAGGTTTTGATAGCTTTGGGGATCCCAGGAGTTTAATGTCTAGTTTCTTTGGCGGAAGGGACCCATTTGATGATCCTTTCTTCACAAGACCTTTTGGTGGTATGCTTGAGTCAAGCTTCTTTGGTTCCATCGGGAGTCCTTTCCCTAATATGCAACCATCTGCTTTTATTGAGCATCAACCTCCAGAGCCCAAAAGGTCAAGGGGGCCAGTTATAGAAGAGCTTAACTCTGATGATGAAAATGAAAAAGCAGTTGAAGAGAAGAAAGAAAATCCTAGGAAGCATGGAAGGTCTAGTACAGAGCCTTTTGTTGAGGATCCAGATGATGTAGTTGAAGGTATAGCATTTCTGTTATGTCAGTCGCATGTAGTGTCATTTTTGCACATTGTTCTTGAAGTCTAAGGAAAAAGTTATTGTTTCCTCTTTACGCCAGGAAGAAAGAACAAGTATTTGCAACACAGCAGTGATTATAGTCTGTTTAATGGTGCCCAGCCCCAGCCCCAAGCTCATAACTTCACCTTTTCAAGTTCTACTGTAACTTACAGTGGTGCCAATGGAGCTTACCATACTTTCTCTAATACAAGGAGGACAGGAAGTGATGGTGTGAGTAATTTTAATGATGACAGAGTTGGACTACTTTTGGTCAGTTGCTTTCTATATTTGCCAACATTTGTCAATGATATGTTGCAGGTATCAATTGAAGAAAGCAAAGAAGCTGATAGTGCTACCAGGCAAGCGACTCACATGATTTCAAGGGGACTTCACCACAAGGTATTGGTTGGTTTTTTTTGTTTTAACATATATATATATATATATATATATATATATATATAT
Source organism: Anacardium occidentale (assembly GCA_026122585.1). Lineage (NCBI taxonomy): Eukaryota > Viridiplantae > Streptophyta > Magnoliopsida > Sapindales > Anacardiaceae > Anacardium > Anacardium occidentale. Next base: position 138,745 of record JAJEJH010000509.1, on the reverse strand, counting down.
ATATATATATATATGTTGGTCTTTTCCTTGGTTATTTGCTAGAGTATGTCTTAGTTCAATTTCCATTTGACTTCTGAACATTTAATGGTTAAAATTTTATGTTCTAGGGGCATTCTGTTACAAGAAAGCTTAATACTGATGGTAAGGTGGATACACTTCAGACTTTGCACAATCTGAATGAAGGTATGTAGTGACCTTATTCATGGTTTATATTTTGCTGTGTTGCATGTTGTCAATATGTTTGGATATCGGCAAATGTATGCCTGTAAAATTGTGTTTCATATGCTAAGTGTGGCCTATATTTTGTTGTTGCATTGTGTAGATATGTTTTGATATTTACTGGGGTATATATGGTAAAATTTTGTGTTTAATATGCTTAATTATACTCTACTTGGGTTTTACGCCTTTGCTTAAGCTTTTGGGATTATTGGTTTTTGAAAGAATAATGAATTTGATGTAAGATTAAATTGTGTGAATTTTTTAGATGAACTTGCTGGTTTTGAGGAAGCCTGGAATGGAAGTGCTAGAAAGCACTTACCGGGATGGACTGGTGGTTTCATTGGTCATAACAATATGGGTAAGATTGTTTTCATGGTTTGGAATGTAATATTTTGTTTTCTCTGCTGGTGCGAGGCGTTACATTGTTTGTTCTTTTGTGGAATTAAATGTCCATTTTGTATCAAATGTGCAAATCTTCCGCATGATTGTCATTTGCAAAGTTGACATGTTCATTTCAACTTGTTTATGTTGATTAATAAGAGGTCCAAAGCTCAAATCTTTATGGGCAAATTACGGTGGATAGAAGTGAAAGAAAAGCATTTTGGTGTGTTACAGGAATATAAAATAAGAGTGGACCTGTTAATAGCTTGAAAGTATGATGGCTGTTATTATGTTATTCATCAATCTGATCACTTTTGATGTAAATGTAACTTTTCCGCTATGTAAGTATGTGGTTAACTGTATTAAAATGGAAATTGGATTGACGTATGCTGTATAGAGATTTGATTAGACATTAATAGCTAAGGCTGATGTAGAGGTTAGAGTAAGTTTAAACTGCTCAAACAACACTTTGATATTTTTAGGGGTTGGGAATGGTGTTTTCGCACGGTTTAGACTTGCACAAGGGTATTGCAATAGTTGATAGAAGGTTTTCTTTTAGTTTACGAGCTTAGTGATGGGCTTTTAGCAAGATCTAGATGCCTGGCATGAAATATGCTTGTCAAATGACCCTTTGTGTTGCAGGAGGAAGTAGCAGTGGACGGAATGAGCAGACGAGTGGGGGAGGTTGGGCACTTCCTTCCACGGAGCAATCACAGAACATAGGGAGAGTGATGACAGACAGATCTGGGTTGTCAGGACCGCAGCATATATTGTCGAGAAATTCATCAGAGGTCAGAGAAAGGATGGGACATCCACGAGGAATTTCAAGGAAGTAAGCTGGAAAGCAAGAAAATGTGTGTTGGACGCTATCTAAGTCAGTTGGTAGAAAAAATTGATGCCATTAAGCTGCATTTTACACGTATATCGAACAGCACCTGATTAAGTATTTTCATACTCTTATCGACAATGTTATGCATGTATGAATATTGTCATTTTACCAATATCGCTATGAGCTTTTGTTTTCATTTGAGTCAGTATCATTAAAACACATTTATTTTTCAAACCCCAGGGGGTTTGGCAAAGCTGATGACCCAGATCCCTCATTGGAGCATTCTCATATTTTCAAATCGTTTCTATCGCTTTTTCTGTAGGCACCAAAATGCTCAAAAACTCAACTTTGCCAAATAAACTTGCACATTCCCTTCTATTTCCAAGTCAGCGGCAAGGGGCAATTTGGTGTTTAAATCAAATAGAGCGAAGAAGGGAAAGAGGTTGATGGAAAATTCCATCTGGAGTTTTTGAGTTCTGGGAGAGATATCGGGCTTAGTGTTGGGGTTCTTAATTAAGTTGGTATTTTGTAGCCTTCAGAATGAGCTTGGATAATTTGGCTCAGTATATCAAGGATATTAGGGTTGGATTCAAATTGAGCATGGTTGGTTCCTTTTCGAATTCAGTTTGAACGAATCTAAAATGAATTATTTGAATTAGAACATGAATATGAATCTGAATTATGGTTTTAAAAGTTTATAAATATGAATTATACAAATCGAATATAAACACGAATTTGAATTTAAATTAAAATTTTTTAATTATATTTTATTAATAATTTTATAAATTTTAATTATTAATAAAATATGAAACAAATTATATGAATTAAATATAAACACAAATACAAATACGAACTGAATATGAATTTAAATTTAGAATTCAAATTCAAATTTCATTATAAACAATTTGGTGAATACAAATTTAAGCATGAATTGAATCTATAACAAATAAATTTGAGTACAAAAATATTTATATATATTCACCTTTAATTTAGTTAGAATTTAACTTTAAAAATACAAATGAGATATTGATCGAGAGTGTTCCGTATCAGCAGTAAAAACTTATATCTCGATTGAGGTTTTCTGGCCAAAGTTACTTTTTGTGAAGGATTCTTTTGATCAAAATGGGTTTCAAGTTGATGTTGCTCAAAGTTGAACTAGGGAGAATCACATCGGGCACTGGTGGAACTTGAATAAAGAAATTCTAGTTATAAAGATGTTTTCAAAGTGAGTTTACATGTTACTCGGAAGTTTAATGTATACCACTATGTTATTAATTATCTTTTAATACAATTTGACACTACAGCAACATGATTGCAAAAAGTGTTGTCCTTGAGCCTATTTATAATCTGGAATTTATAGAATAAGCGACTGATGTTATATGTTAAATTAAATGTGGACACGAAACTTTATGCAATAAATTTAGACCATTTTTGTTGTTATGAAAAGTGGGTTATTTTGCATTCCTGAAATGGTGTGATATGAATTATTTTTCAATTATAATTTGGTGGTATTATGAGAAAGTGATCTCATAATTAATGGAGAACAACAATTACATATTGAAGAAATTGTACACGAAAGATGTAACAATCAAGACTCACTTTTTCTACTATTACCATACAGAAAATTTTTCTATCTTTACTTTGAATTGGTTATATAAAAAGGTATTTAACGGATAATGATATAGCTTGTCGCTATTTGATGATTAATTGTTTATTGGGAGTTAAATATATAAATTTGACCACATAGCATCCTTCTCTTCATGCATGAAGTGTAAGCAGAACTTCAAAACTGTTCACCTTTTTTATGAATGAATAAAACATGGTTTATCAAAGCATCCTTCTCTTTTGCTCGTGATGAGGTGCCATCAGAGAGAAGGGAAGGAGTTCTACATGATCATAGCATTAGACCCTCCAATTGAAGTTAAGTCAAAGGTTCAACCTAGTGGGGGCCAAGGTTGGAAATCCAAAGATGTTTACACAACAAAAATAGATGAATTCAGACTGAACAAGAACAAGAACAAGAACAAGAACAAGGGTTGAGTGCTAAAATTACATGTAATAAAAGACACGCATTTGAATGGAGAGATACTTGTGCTTGGTGGCTCATTCTCTTTAAAATCTTCTCCCTGGGAACTTCCCCATGTCCATCCAAGGATTGAACAACACCTACGAGCACACATGGGTCACTAAAGGTCAACCGTGTGAAGTAGAGAGGCCGAAAGGGTTCTAATTGGGTGCTAGCAGAGTCTAAAAGAGAAAATTAGAGGAATGGTACGATCATTCCATCTTATTTTTGTCTCAAGTCAAATCCCTGTTAAATACATAGAACAAACATTCAATAAAGTGGAATGACTATTATTGCTTTTTTTTTTTTTTTAATTAATTGGAATCAGCCAGTTGTACCATTGCGTACCACCAAATGAAGCCTCAAATACAGTCGGCACCCCGCAGATGAATAGTGGAAAACAAGCTAAAGTGATGTGTCAAGCAATTTCCACTCTTTTTCGACATGATTAAAAATGGATAAATGATCACCCACCCAACTATGCCATGCTTCTTCTTAAATCAAGTCTTGAAATACTTTCACTGGCTGATCACACAAGACAATGACTCCCCACCCATCATCAGTCACCCACCAATTACATAACTTCTTGGCGTAGAAAAGAAATGGTACAATAGTGGCCAAACGACAAGTTTCCACCCAACGTTTTCTTAAATGACAAACTCCCACCTATGAAAGTTAAAGTCATATACCCACCATTTTCTTGTAAAAAAATCAAAATACCCTCCATAAAATCAATAATATTAATATTAAAACAAAATTTAATATAAATATATTAAAAATAAATTTAAATTAATAAAAATAAAAAAATAAAATAAATTTAAAAAAACAGCCACTGTCGTTGACGATGGTGACCAACGTTAATCTTACTAGGTGGTTGGAAATGACCATCTGATTCTATTAACTGTCGAATCTGATCACTTCAATGGTTGAAGTGACCATTGGTAAAGGTGGTCAGATCTAATCGTCTTTATCATAAAAAAAAACTAGAAACGACTAGAGTGTTTGACACCGGTTATTTTCGGCTATTTTAGATGTTGAAGACGACTAGATTTGATCAACTCCACTAAATTTTTTATAGTCAGATATAACCTCCTCTAACCAGGTGGTTGTTTTCGGCCACCTGGTGAAATAAAAGTCTACTACCATTGTGGTTGCTTTTTTTAAATTATTTTTTTAAAATTTTATTATTATTTGATTTAAATTTATATTTTAATTATTTTTATAAGATTTATTTTAATTTTTATTTAAAAAAAATAAAAATACCTCTTTGACTTTAGTCAAGGGTAGGTATTTGACTTTTTAAACTTTTATGAGCGGGACTTGTCATTTAAGGAAAGCTTGGGTGGGAATATGTGATTTGGCCTACAATAATAGGTGTTCAATATTTCCTTATAGATTTTTACTCAATTATTTGAATCAATAAAATAAAAAAAATGAATGAAATCCTTATTAGACTATTACAATTAGCCAATTATACACTGTGCCAAACTTTAAAACTGAAAATTTTCCTTAGAAATTAATATAAAGCATAAGAAATTAGAATTTTAGAGACAATATAGTAAAATAAAACTTGAAAAAAAAAAAAGCAAACAGAATTATAAACATATATAAAATTTTTCAAAACTAAAATTAAAGAAACAAAATAAAATTCCTCACATTCAAAAGCAAAAGTAAAAGAATTCTCGTATAAAATTTTATTAATTTATTAAAATTAGGTTTAACCTGAAAACACTTTTTCACCTACTGTTAACATAAATAATACTTCTCCATTTTTAGTTAAAAAAAACTTATAGTGTAAAAGTAAAATAGTAATTTTATTATCCATTAATTTTGAAAAAAAAAATTTCTATTAAACTCAAATATTTTAAACATAATATTTTAATCTTTAAAAAAATTTAAAAACTAACAAATTAATCTCTAAACTCTTTTTAAACTCATATAAATTTTGAAATTATCATATAAAACTGTTACTTTTAAAACTATTAAAAGTCAAACTGATATTTTAAAAGTTTTCAAAAGACTCTAAACTTTTTTTCAGATATATAATAACCCCTAAAATGTTCAAAAAGATCCTTAACATTTTTAAAAATTAATTTACACTCTAATATACTATTATACGATAAAAATACCCTTACTTACTGGAAAAGAAGAAGAAGAGGGGGAGGATGAAAGGAAAAAGAAATAAGAAGTTTATTATGTAATTCAGATATTTTAAAAAGTTATTTTTAATTGTTGTCAATTTAGAATTATATGATAATTTCAAAAAATGAAAAAAGTAGGGATAAAATGGTATTTTTATTTTTTAATATTATTTTTTCATTAAGTGTTTAATTTTGGGTAAGAAAATATTATTTATGTTTTGTTTTAAGTAAAAAAGTGTTATTTATGTCACGGTAAAAGTATAGCCTTGGTGGGAAAATGTAATTCAACCCCAAAAAGATAACTTCTATTTTTTAATAAGGATACCCACACCTTGATGATGTTAGAATGCAATAGGTTGACAGGGATTTTCTGATTTGAGAACCAAAGTGACACTTTACGAATTTCTGGGATTAAAATGTCATCGACACCCTAAGCCAACGCCTTCAATCTCGGACAAGAAAAGGTTTCATCAAGACAGTCAATTTAAGCAGGAGAACAAATTAGTCACCACTATTTTCAAACCCTAGGCGGCAGGACTTAGTCGATATTCTCACTTTTAACAAAGTCCATTCCTCGTGACTTTCATTTCCCTTAACAACCATTATCTTTATATCTGTCTAGTCACCAAAGATATTCTACCATTAAAGTTTCTTCTTCGACCACTGATTACTTAGTTGATTATGTTGTTCTTCCCAGTTTTTGAATTCAATGCATAAAACCCAAAGTAGACTAACTCTAGACTTTCTCATGTAGGTTCTGATATATGTTTAGATTTAAATCTGTACCATAGGATTATAGTTAATTATAGCCTGGAAAGTTATGTCTAATTTGTCTTTCTCCCTAATGACGACTGTCTTACTCAGAGACTACGTAATTAGAAAGTAAATTAGTTTTATAATCTATTCGGCAAGCGCAATAATCCAAGAGCAAACAATGGTGGAAAGTTGTAACCGCAACTTGAATGAATTCAGATATATTAATGGTAGTTCGCATGTCATTTTAATGAGTGCTTGATGGTGTTTATGCCATAATTATTTAGCTTACTGTTCGGATGCTCATCATTAACCCTAGCGGGAGGGATGTTGTAAGCCGACATTATATTCTAACACATAAGTCATCGGATTCGTTTCTTTCGCTCCGTAATTATTCGTATTCACTGTTAAGAAATGTAATCCTAAGTGAAATCGATTGAGATGGGCACACGTTGGCATCTCTTTCTTACTTTCAATTGAACTTCGTCGTTTAGGTCTATATGAAGCAGACCTTAATACTTGTTACTCCTCTTCTTTATAATAACAGCTACTCTCCTTAAACTTGACTCTCTTATACTTCAAAAAAATCTGTTTTTTGTATCGATCTAAGTCTGATGCTAATTAGATACTATATCACGTTAATAACAAATTAGTATCAGATTTCTGTCACATGTTAAAAATAGCAAGACTAATTATTTAGCATCTGAATCGGTGTCCGATGTAATTTTTATATTGAATTAGCATAAAAAATTATCCGATACAAAATCAGTCTGACGTTAATTCGATACTAAATTTTAAACTCCCAATCCGATACTAATCTTTCCCAATGCTAATTTGATGCTATATTTTCCTTTGTTATTCTGATGCTAATTTAATCCTATGCTAATAAAAAAATTAAGGGCGAATCTATTCCTATTTTAATCCGATACTAATTCTCTAATCATACCACTATAGCAGGAAGGAGTTTTGGCGGCGTTTATTAGGGTTTTTAGTGGCGTTTTAAAGCACTGCAATTAATATTACTAACATTCATGCAAACGTTGATAAATTGTGCATCTGTAAAACCCCAAAATAAACACCGCTGTAAGTCAGGTTTACAATAGCATTTATTATGGGTTTTTAAACGTTGATAAAAACCCTATTGCCGCTAGCCCTTTTTCTCGCTTTTTTTTTTAGTGTGAGGTTTCGACAGTTTTGAGAACATGTGGCAGTGTTTTTAAGGGTTTTAGCGAGTTTTTTTTGGGGTTTTAATGGCGTTTTCACTTAGGTTTTTATGGTATTTTTTATTGGTTTTTAGTGGCATTTTTCATTTTTTAGTGGCATTTTTATCTCGACATTTCTCTTTATACTTGTTACTTCATATTAATAATATTCATTATACTTTCCCTATAAACAGTAATCAATCTAATATTTTTAATAATAAATTTTGACAAAACTCAAAAAACAAATTTACAACGATATATGCAAGTCAATATAATGTTTACAAACACAGACAAGTAAATTCCTGAATTCATTAAGGAAATATTTGATAAAAGTATTATTTGAATACTTAATGTAAATGCATGTAATAGTCCATCACTATACAAAGTTAAAACTTTTATATTAACTATTATGAAACTTATTTGGAGAACTAGAGCCAAAACTTTGATATTCTATCATGAGGAAAAAAAATGAAAGATGTAAGATGAATGAAACACAAAAAAAAAAAGACAATGTTCATAAATGATCACTTAACATAGACTAAATCACAAATGTAAAATTAACTAGACAATACTGAATTGAAATAGCAAAAGAAACGACAAATATATGATCTACATGGTTAGAAGTTATGTAGTGTGTGCAAATAAATGTCTTAATAATGTATAGTTACAAGTATAAAATATCATAGTGTCAAATTCAAAAATGAGAATTCTATCCAACTATATTATCCATAAAGATCCAACCTATCAACAATATATTCATCCTAACCACAAGAAAGAAAATTTAGTTATATGCTTCAAACGAATGTAAGCACAATAATAAATAATAAAGAAAGGAATACAGTTAGCAGAAAATAATTATAATGGAAAAACCTATGTCTTAAGCCTATGCATTAGATCCCTATTTAGAAAGACGAGTTTATGTATGACAATTCTAAGTTTACAATTTCAAGTCCTAAAAGGCATTGCCGAAGGCTAACAAAATGAAATATATCAACAAATGTCGAGTAGTAAGGTATACATAATGTGGCTACTTGACAAATCCTGTCATAGGACAATGCCAAAACCCAACCAAATGCTAAATATAAATAGATGTTGTAGTATGAAGGTATACGAAAATTTTATGATTGGAAACTATTTGAATAACATGCATAAAAATGGTAATACTCTAATAATTGCTTAAAGCTTAAAACGCCAACTTACTTTTTTAGCATTAAGACAATTATACATGCTAACAGCTTGCTTAAGACAAATAAGAAAGTCAAATTGGTTCAAAATGAAAAAGCAACACAACCATTAGATATTTGCTTATGACAAAGTGTGTTACTAAACTTTTTCAACAACAGTTCATGAGAATACGCGATTACTTAAGTTGGATGAAACCACATGGATTTTAAAAAACAAATAAACCAAATGCACACCTACAAAGTAATCATTAAATTTTTTATTAATAATTTAATATGTCAAATATAGTTTTCAGGCTCTAAATAGCATGCATCTATCATTATGCATTCATAAACCATAATCTCTGTATAAGATGTATAAATCAACTCAACAATATCATGTTTTGTGATACAATCATTCCAACACTTCATAACCGCATACAAATCAACCCTCTAATCGACTAGATTTTATCAATACACATTTTAATAGATGAAAAACATTTAACATGATCTCATATGGATGTAAATACAAACTTACTAGTTTTTATCTGAAAAATGATGACTACTTGATGGATGTGATACCTATGACATAGAAATGAATAAACCATATATAGTAATTTTGAATTAATTACTTTATTTGAAGAAATTTATTATATGAAAATATCTTATATATGTTACCTCTTCACTAGGTTGCCGATCATTTTCATCTAGTGGTCTGTCTAATGATGCAAAAATTATGGACATCTGAGATTGAAATGCGTTCATATTTAATTATAATCTCCTTGCAGTGTATTCAGTTGATCTTTTAATTCTCTTATTCTTTTGATGACATCATTATTCATACTTAAAGGGCTACCTGAGTAGTGAGATGATGATGTCAATGCCTTGTACATGTTGGGTGTGAGACCTAATCCTAATCCATGCACCTGACCATGTCTTTTTGGTCATATCACTTGAGCATATGCATTATCCTCCATCTCAGGAATACTTGCATTTGATTCTTAGATAGAACTTTGTAACTCATTTATCTTCTTTTGAATGAGTTTCTAAACCCATTATGAATGAAGATGTCTTATTAATTTCATTTGCCATAAACATAAATAAAGTTACACACTATAAACTTATAATTGCGTGTACCGACTCCTGGTCAATTAGTCTTCCATTTTTATGAGTTCGATGGGTTGCTATGAACACCTTGACTCATGATGACTTTTCACCACTTGATGTCTATTCCTCGCATTTATAAAGATACATTTATTATATGAACATATTATATAGTTGACAAAGATAAATCAAATAACCATTTCATCTATTAATTGTGCAAAACTCTTTGTTCCTCCAGTATGTGACATTGTTTGAACAGAACGAGTCATTTTATTTTTTCTACTATGTCTCTAAAACACAACAAATAGTCAAGAAAAAGCAAAAATTCATCATTACGTAACTGATCAAGAAAGAGCACAAATTTGTTATTATGTAACTGTTCAAGAAAAAGAAAAAATTATTATACCTTCCATTGTTTTGAATGCCACTGCATAATGAGTGTCATCCACTGATCTCTTGGAATTTGGTTCGATTTATTGTTGAAAAGATCATCAATATTGGAATACTTTTCATAGTACTTTGATTTCAAGTCATACTTATAATTTTTTCATTTCTTACCAAGAGATTGTAACACCTATTTGTCCCCTTCTGCCTGAAAATTAAATTTCCCATTAATTGCATTATTAGCCCGCGATAAGTAATACGACAATTTAGATAGATAATACATACAATCTTACCTTAACAAGTCCAAAGACCTTGTCTTTTTCTAATGTCGAAATTCACCTCCAATCTTATATATTTAAAGGGAGCAATTGACAATTTTTTTATTAAAGCCCTTAGAAAACTGGCTAGCACATGAGCTTTGAGACTAACTCCTTAGTTCATAACGTTAAATTGCATAACGACCTTCTCATCCAGACGTATATTCCAAACTTTAGTCATCAAAGTCGGTCTCCATCGTCTTGTTTCTAGGTCATGACCTATAACATAGGAGATGAATAAAAACAAATCATAATCGTAGTTGATAATAAACCGTAATATATTTCAATAATATGTTATTCTTTGCTAACTACGGTTGACATGGTCTATTGCTCTTGATTTGATGCTCCACCGCTTTGGGAGGATTGCCCATTGAAAATTGTTCATAAATTTCTCTTCCTCGACATTTTACCTTTCTACACACTCTCATAACTCTTCTTAGAAACTGAGCTACTAAGTAGAAGAGTATTTTTATTATAAGTTTATCCTTGTTCGATAACTTTAATTTAACGGAAAAAAGATATTTGAATGAATTATTTGACAAATTTTTCATTATACTTGATAAAAAGTTATCCATACATATAAATTTACTCAAATACATTATTATTTTATAATCGAACATATATTTATCAATACATGTATATATATATATATATATATATACACACACATAAATACATATGTTGATATATAAAGGCATGTACATATATTTATGTATCAAACATATATACATATATACATCTATCAATACATATATACAGATATTAATAGACCAATATATATACATGTATTAATTTATCAAATATATATACATATATTATCACATATATACATATATACATAAATACATAAGTACATTTACTAATATATGAATATATATACATACATTAATACATATACTTAGGTATTAATGGACCAATATATATATATACACACACACACACACACATATTAACACATATATACATAAATTAGCGGACTAAAATAGCAACAAAATTAGATGGAGAACAATTTCAGATGAGCATATTAAAGCAACCAAAAAAAAAAAAAAAAGCAATGAAACTATGGAAGGACATGATTAAACAAGGGGAACTTACTGGGAAGCCTTGGAAGCATGCTGGGGGAGCAATGGCAACCTTAGAAGCAAGTTGGGGGAGTAATGGAAGCTGATTGGAGCTGAAGCCGACAACACCAGGTAAGGTCAGTGGAAAAATGAGAATCAACAAGGGTTTCAGTGAGCTAGGAAATGGGGAAGAAAGAGCTGGAGCAGTTTTTCATATATACACGAATAGCATCGGATTTAAAAAATTCGATGCTAATATTTTGATTAGCATTGAACTTCTCAGTTCGATGCTAATATTCAAAAAGTGGACATTGTCTGATGCTATATTTTTCAATTTAGCATCGGACCTAATTCTACAATCTCAACCAATGACAAATCTACAACCAGACACAACTTGAGAGTTGTCCGATTATTTCAGTCTTTCATCATTTGTATTCTTTGTTTAGAGAAGTAATCCTATGTGAAGTCAATTGACATGGGCACATTTTAGCTTCTCTTTCTGAATGTTAATTGAAACTTCCATTTTGGTCTTTATCTAACAGACCCTAAGGCTTGTTGCTTCTCTTCTTTGTAACACTAACAACTCTAAAAGTTGAGATATTATTTTGTATGGATTAATAGAAAAAGGAAATTTTTTTTTATAAATAAGTAGCAGAAACAATATTATATCAATAAGGACCGTGAAATTTGAAAATCTTTTCTCCATGGTCACTGACGTGATCATCAGTTCACAACTACTGCTGATATCTCTGACCTTTTTGTACCTAATAAAAATATTCATATAGTAATATTTGCCACCTGTTTTATACCCATAAAACTTCTAAGTCTTGACGACATGCAAATCCAAGTGTACTCTTAAACACCAAAAATTCTACGTGGTTGGTTCTAATTAATTCGATTTTTAGGAGATCATAAGCAGGCAGAAAGTGTGTTGAATGGTAAACTGCATGTTTATTTCATAAAGGTATGCCGACTAGCCAGTTTTGTTTCCTATCTATTCCCTTTCCTTATGGGAAAGTATAAGAAACAAGTTTTTAGAGCCTCAAACAAGTTATTTAATGTTTACCACTTGGTCTTTGACACGTCGCATCATGAAGCTGATCAAAGCGTACAGAAACAAGAGTTCAGTGGCAAGTATGAGATGATTTAAAGATTGTGTATTAGAAACTTTTAGGGGGGTGAAAAGATTACAACCACGAAATTAAAAAATCTGATCATGGTTTTGAAATCTAAACATGAGCACATAGAAAGAAAAGGACCCACCGTCATCTACACGCACCTAATCCAAGAGATACAAGTCAAAGACCAACAAGTTATACCATTAACTACTCCCTATCTACCTACTTGTTATTTTTATATGTTGTAACATCACATTTTAAGATTATAATGAATGATTTTAAAGAAAGTTCTTGCATCACAAGGTCGTAGTTTTGAAATGAACTTTAACGTGGAGATCTCCTAGGCAGGTTGTTACTTCAGATCATGTTCAGTGTTATCCAAAAACACTCTAGCCACTGTTTGCTATAAAACTTGTACGTACTGTATATTGGGAAAATTAAGTTATTTGGCCAATAAGATAACCTACTTGGGATCCGCATATGAAACAATTTAGAACCAGTATACGTGGCAGAAATCTGTTAAAAGTACCAGTTTTCTTGGTTTGTTTCATGCAGATGAGCACGTATTTGTACAGAAGTATGCACGCAAAAGCTATGGTTACTTCATTAAGTTATGTTAAAAGCATGATTTTATTAACTGAACTGACTTATAAAGAGTACATCCATAGATGTTAAATGGACAAGATGAATATATCAAGCTGTAAAATGTAAGATATTTAAATATTTAGGTGAATTTGTTTCTCACGTATGTTTAATTTTTTTAAGATGGAAAACTGGGGAGGATGTATATGAGTTTTCACACCTAATACTTTAAAAATACACATTGTTGTAATTTCAATGTATTTATCGATATCTTTATTTCATGGTAAGAACTTTTATGTGGTTAATAATGATAGAACTTAGAAGGTTGGTAGATATCTGTCAAGCTGCGAATGACTTCACTGGTTTGATGAAGAAGTAAATCATAACCATGTTCATATGTAATTTCATGGCTTCATTTCAAGTGTAACCTTATATGTTGTTTGTGACATACCAAAGGAATCACCACCACACATCAATCACCTTAATTAATAGGAATTTTGAAAAAGATTTAATTATTGTATTAAGGTTATGTTTGTTAAGAGAAAAGAAAATATTTTTTTTAAATCAATAATAAAAATTATTATAATATTTTATTATTAAATTGATGTAACAAATAACATAAATTTATTACAATTTTATTTTTACTTAATAAATTTAATTTAATATATTAAGAATATTTAAATAAAATAAATTTAACTTAACATATTAAGAGAATAATAATATAATATTCTTTTATTTAATCAACTAAACATAATAATTGTTTTTATATATTAATTTACTAAAATATATTATTATTTTATACTTATTAATCTTTAATATGATTTATTTTTTTTAATAATGTTTCAACTTTAATAGTAAAACATTTTCTAAATCAAACGTGTCATAAATTACTTTTAAAAAATGTTAGACATTCACCTTTTTTCAAAAAAGTGGTTATATATTCATACTTGTATAATAAAAGATAAATTATCTAAAATTTTGATCTCATTTTGAATGAAATGAGACCTACACGAGAAATAATCAATTCATCTATATTGTACGAACGAGGATTTGCAATCGATGACTCCATTACGCTACCCGTTACCTTTTTATTGCTCAGTTTACTATCTAGGCCAGAATTACTATAAATAATTGGCTGATACTGATTCAAGAAGTCAAGCATTAATTACATTGAATTTCTAATTCATATGCACCACATTTTGCATTCAACATGAATACAGCTTCTCGTTTACAAGAATCAATTTTCAAACGGTTGAATCTTTTTTATTACGGCAAAGAAAATCCTTGGCTGTCGTAGATTAGTGATGACATAATTTTTTTTTTGATGATCTAGGAATTGTTACTTATATTAGTTGGTCAATTCTAACTGATCGGATAGTTTAAATTTAAAGACTTGTGATTACTTAAACTCACAATCACAGACTGAATAAATCAAAAGTTATTAATTTTATTACAGTTTAAAGTTTAACCACCACTTTAAATGACCAAGCCCTTACTGGTAGGCCACACCCTAAGAGTCGTGATGATATAATTTTATTAACACTCAAAATTTAAAATTTTCGTAATTAATCCTTTAATTTATATAAACAAAATGATAATAATATTATGTAGTCATCCATATTATTTTAGTTAAAATGAAATCAAAGCTAGTGAGATCTAGGTTTCTTTAAACAAATACACTTAACAAGAAAAAAAAAATTGATCTGATTGTTGCAAACTGAAGACTCTAAGATATGATCATCAACATCTTATTATTTTCTACTTTAAAAAGGAAAAGTAAACGTGGTGATGACGAAATGGATGATGGAATGGTGGAGTAAGAGTGCAATAAGGGAGTGGGGTTGTGTAGGAAACCGGGAAGAAAATTTTAGATGCTTCAAGGTTGGCATGTCTTCGGGCCACCCATCATTTACTCGCACTCATTTTGTGTATTTACATACACCAGAACACCCCATTTTGTTCCCAAGTTATTTTCACAAACCGATGGTGGGACCCGGAATTATCTTGGTTATCTCTCTCCCCATATAAACATATGTGTGGCATATTTATATATGAATATAATATTATAATATAAGTCAGGGAAAAGTGAGGACATTATATAAAGGCTGGTGTGGTATGGGGCTTTTTAGTGTTTTCAGGTAGGAGTGGTGAGACTAATTCAGTCGCTTGGTGATGGGAAGACAACCTTGCTGCGACAAACTTGGGGTGAAAAAGGGGCCCTGGACAGCTGATGAGGACAAGAAACTTATCAACTTTATTCTCACCAATGGCCAGTGCTGTTGGCGAGCCGTCCCTAAACTTGCTGGCCTCCGTCGCTGCGGCAAAAGTTGCCGGCTTCGTTGGACTAACTATCTTCGGCCTGACTTGAAGAGAGGTCTTCTTACTGAGGCTGAAGAGCAATTAGTTATTGATCTTCACGCTCGTCTTGGCAACAGGTAAATACAATCATCTCATACATTACATGCTCTCCAATGAATTTTGTATATCGATCATGATTTTATATATTACTGGCGTTCGCTGCATCCCTGAGCATAGTCAATTTTCTACTGTAACACTGTAGCTAGTATTTTTCGTTAATCTTATTGATTGTCAACTACCATTATTAATGCCCAAGAAAATATTTCAAGCTGAATATAAATGCATTAATCAAAGCCTTTCTAAAAATTTATAAAATTATATTGCAATAACATGCTTGTTATAGTTTATTTACCAAAAAAAAAAAAAAAACATGCTTGTTATAGTTTTGAATTATATTCTTTTTTTTAATAATTTCTTTAATTCGAGGGAAAGAAAGGTGGCTCGCGCATGCTGTAGGCTGTCCTGTCCTCAAAGTCATGAATAAAAAGACTGCACGAGCCGTATACATAGATTTTTTATTTTATAGAGCTTTCTCTTTTCGTTACTGGCAAATAAAAAGTAGAACTCCTCTCTAATTTCTAAATGATATAATTTTCTTGTTGCAACGGATTTTA
The DNA here is from genome assembly GCA_026122585.1 of Anacardium occidentale. NCBI lineage: Eukaryota > Viridiplantae > Streptophyta > Magnoliopsida > Sapindales > Anacardiaceae > Anacardium > Anacardium occidentale. The sequence continues at coordinate 122,457 of JAJEJH010000509.1, read as the reverse complement.
CCTTTTAATAAATGTCTGGTAACTTCTTAAGAATTTTTTTTTTCATCAGGTGGTCCAAGATAGCAGCTAGGTTGCCGGGAAGAACTGATAATGAGATTAAGAATCATTGGAACACACATATAAAGAAGAAGCTCCTTAAAATGGGCATTGATCCAGTTACTCATGAACCCTTCCCAAAAGATACTAAGGCTGAAGAACCTGGAAATTATCAGTTAATGCTTGAAACTGATGGTGTCAACAACATGGAAGATAACTCAAGCTCACAGACCGAAAACTCCTCTGAGGATTCTCTCTTGCTTGAAAATATTTGCAATGATGATTTGTTATTGAACAGCTTATGGATGGATGAAACTCCCCTTATTGATGCTGCATCCTGGAATAGTGAACCTCCTGCTGAAAATATCAGTAACATGAGATTGCCATCTTGGGAGGATAACTGTTCTTTGTTATTAGATTGTCAGGATTTTGGCATTCAAGATTTTGGAATCGAATGTTTCAGTGACGTTGAGTTCAACACACTCCCCACGTTGGATATGGGAGAAAGTGAACATTAGCAGTAGCATCATGAAAAAGATTAAGCTTGAAAAGTTTATGTACATGTTACGAATTACCATATCTAGCTCATCGTTTAGGTTCTCAGTGCAAGTTATATTTATTTGTTTCAGAAATTTGTTGGAGGGTCCAAGGTAATGTTGCTTCTTAAGAGTTACTTCCTCACCAACCAGACCAATTGATACCAACCATGCATATCCCTTAAATTTTATATCATATCTTGGGGCCTTATATGTGTTGTAATTTTCTGTATAAAATAGTTATACACTGGATAATATTATCAATGCTGTAGCCGGTTTGGCGAGCGTGCATCAAACCATTTGTACATATTCTATTTATACTACAAATAATAAAAAAGTTATTTTATTTTATTTGGGGTAATCACACTCTTCCTTATTGTTTCTTGAGATGACAGCTAGATAGGTAGAGATCCAATACCCTATCCTTTGTTCCTGTTTTTACAAAAGAGACTTTTCCCTATGTCTGGTCCAAGAGATAAGGAGAATCTTCATTCTCTCCTTGCGAGAAATTTTTTTCTCTTTTCCCTTCTCATCTGTGCTTCCGCTTCCCATCCCTGTGTGAAAAATTCAGGGAAAATTCCTCTTACTTTTGCCCTGCCCATCATTATTAGAGAAGATAATAAAATAATTATTAAATATTAAATATATTTATAATAATTCAAAAATTTTTAGAGTAATTCAATATTTAAAAAAGACACGTAAAAGAGAAAAAAAAACCCAAAAAACAGACTAATCGATGATATATTTATCCTCGCCTTTACACCAGTTTCAAATGTAGAGATTTTAGTCGTCTATATCCTCGTTTTTGTTTCTATTCTCGTTAAAAAAAAATCTCCTCTCCATTTGAAGAGGAACAAGCTAAGGATCCAATTTTACAGACCGAATTGCTATCTCTAATTGTTTCTTTCCAAGAACTCGTCACTTGTAATCATTCGGAAAAAATTACGCTTCAGTAGACTCTCCATTTGTGAACCCTAATTAATTATGCTACCCGTTATCTCAATCCAGGTTTTAGTTATAATTTTGGTCATTAACTTTAGTTCTTTGCGTTGCCAATTATAAGATTCTAAAAGCACCATTATTCAATTTGATAATTGATATCACCGTTTGTTCTATTTCATAATAGATTTTATGGCCTAATATATTTTAAAACTATCACTAATTTTGACCCAAAAAAAAAAAATAGTAAACAAGTTTGATAATTGTTGAAGAGCTACTGCAATTAGGTTTCGATAGAAACCTAAAGAAATTTGATATTTTGTCCCAAATTTCTTAATATAAACCGAAGATTTGTTTGCCTAATAAGTTATGATTTTACCAAAGCCAACAATCAGAACCAACATCAACAAAAAAGACAACAATAACCTTCCTCCTTTGCAACAAAACTTCCTTAGATCCATAAACACTAGACTGCAACACCAAGAAAAAAGAAAACAACAAACTTCCTCCCTCAATTGCATCTTTCAAATGGCAACTTTCTGAAGAAAAAAAAAAAACTCACTGATATTATAGTTAATAATAATTCTGGTCATAAGACTAGCAACTCAAAGTCTATACTTCATGAAGTTACACCTCCCAACAGCCAACATAATAACAAGTCTAGCTGTTCAATTAAACACTTCCTCCTTGAAGTTAAACTTCAACAATCAACACTATAACCATATCAACAACTTAAAAAAATACTTCCTCTTCATAAAAATTGCACTACTCAACAACCAACGCAATAAGAGTACAAGCAACTCAACTAATCACTTTCTCTCTGAAACTACACATCTTAATAACCAAAACAGTTACACAATCAGCAAATCAACTAAATACTTCCTCGAAACTTCACTTCTCAACAGTCAACACACTCACACACCAAAAAAAAAAAAAAAAAAAACAAGTACCAAGTCATAACATACATTCAAGAATGTATCAAAATAAACTTCATGCAAACAATAAACAACAACTTCCTTCATAAAACACATATTCTTCCTTATTGAACCTTGCAAACGTCCTTGAATTTGCACTTATTTCTACTATGTTATTTCCAACTAGTCAAGAACACCTAGTTTTGTCCTCAAACTAGTAATTTTTTTAGTAGCTAAGGACATTGTTAGCACATCAACCAACTAAAAACCAGTGGAACACAAAGAATTGTTGATAAGTTTGTAGCAGTCAACTCTCTCACATAATGACATCTATCTTAATATGCTTTGTTCAACCGTGAAACAATAGATTACATGCTAATGATTAAACACTTTGAATGTCACACCACACAACAACTTTATCAATCTAAGACACTTTTAATTCCTTAAACAAATTTCTCAACCAGAAGCTATTCTAGTAGTTACATGAACTTTTATAGTTAGATTCATTGGAGGACAAAGTTAACAATTTTTTATTATTTCGATTCTATTGAATTGAACACTCCTTAGAAAAATACAATGTCCACAAGTAGAAGTTATATCACCTAAGTTTCTTATCCAATCTGCATTTGAAAAAACTTATAGCTTAAGTAATGAATCTGGTTTGAACCATAGACCACAGAGTAAGGTATCTTTAATAACACCCTTTTTTAGAAGTATTACTCTTCAGAGAGTGATGCTACAACACCTAACTATATATATGCCTGATATAACTTAATGAAATATTTTTAGAACTTAAATAAAAGAAAACATTAAATCAACCTCATCAAATAAAACACATAGAATAGAAACTATGCAAAACATGTCTTAGAGGTCATGAACATAACGTGTGTAGTTCTTAAACATAATGTAATATCTTGAGGTTAGAATAGTCTTTTAGACTTGAATCAGGGGTAAAAGAGAGATTTTAAAGTCAAAGATTAGCCTCAGTGATTTTTAGGGATAGAATATTCTTTTTAGAAAGACTTTATATTGTTGTGCTTGACACATGATCACGTGTCTTAGACATACGCCTGTGTACCTTTTGTGTGAAGAGCATGACCGTGCGCCTTAGTGGCATACAAACATACATCTTCCTTAGGCCGCACAGTTATATAAAACGGAGGTTTCGCATTTTAGCCAACTTACCCATTTCTCTTCTTCTTCCTTCCTAGTTAACTTTAGGCAATTATCAAAGGGAGAAGCTAGTTTTAGTAGCTAATCTAATCAGGATTCAATCATAGTTAGAGAGACAAAGATCCTTAGCAGTCTAAGTAAGTATTTCCTTACCTCATTCTTGGTTCCTTTGCATGTAAATCCCTATATAAGATTAGTTAGAGATTTAGCATGATTTCAAGATGAAGAAGGTTATGATAGAAGCTTGTTGTGTGCTAGAATAAGTTTATTTGTAGAGATTTTGAGATTGGGAAAGTTTTGGCCAGGTCTTTAGGTTTTCCAAGTGTACAATCGTCGAAGCATGATAGACACATGATCATGTGCTCATAGGCACATGACTATGTAGTATCATTTTAGCGATAACACGTTTGTACATGGTTGTCATGCATACCTGGGCCAATTTGGACATACACCCATACTAGTGGAGAGCACTCCTGTGTGTTTGCTCCTAATTCCATATACTCGTGTATATGCAACATAAGGGTATTGTGAATGTTGTTACATGACTGTGTATGAAGGGATACGACTATGTGTTTGGCACACACACTTGTGTGCCTTAAAACACACGCTCATGCAATAGGCTAGAATTTAGTAGAATCATTTCAAAAGCTAGCACAATCAAGAGCACGCCTTGCACATAATCTAGTGCATTCCTATGCACGATCGTGTGATGCACGATCGTGTGTCACTTTACACACACCCATACACTAAGAGAAATAAGTAGAAAATAGAAAAGAAAGAAAAAGAAAAGAGAAAGATAAAATATTTTTCCAGACATCTTCAATCTCACATCAATATAAAAAACTCAATAACAGCCTAGAACAACATAATTTAGTAATAGGTTATGAATAGAAAATATAATGAAAACAGGAAAATAGTAGTAAAAGTTGGTAGAAATATTTAGAATATGAAATAATGCACATAGAACTTATTAATAAGCATAATAAGTTACAAAACTAGAAGCTTTAATAGGAAATACATAATAGAACTATAACAACTATACAGTTATATAGAGTATAATCAGGGAAAGAGAAATAATAAGATTTCATACATAAATAGAATCATTCAGCATGACATGTCAAAACAGTTTTTTCAGAAGGGGATAAAGTAATTCATATGCACCAACTGGAGCCTGATATCCTAGTTAAATATTAAGGGTGAATGCAAGGGGGCATCTATGAGATTTTAGTTTTTTGATTGTAATTAAATTAGTTAGATTTTAGCCTATTAGTCCAATAATTGGTATGGTAGGATATTTCAACTTACTGACATCTAATTGGTATGGTTCAACCCATATGATCAAAATGTCAAATCCATATATTCATCCGCTTGATTAGTATACTAGGTACCTTGGGGTACACATAGATTTTATAAAAAATTTTGATTTAATTTTTTAGTATTTTAAGATCTTCGGATCCCAACAGTAACATTTTTTAGCAAATTTTTTTAGTAAACAAGCTCAAGGGCAAATAACATGTTTTTAGCATACCTTATATAATGATACAACATAACATGACATGAATTAGTACATCGACAACAAGAAAAGAAACATGTAAGAAAAGAAATAAAAGAAAGACGAAACTACACGATATACGTCGTAAGCAAAAATGTAAAAGAATTCAGCTAAGCCTAAGAGAACTAAAAAGCACTCTAGGGCTCAGAAACTAATAAAGAAAGAGAGCAAGATAATGAATGTCAGAAAAAGAGAAACTAGTAAGCTTAAGCAGGAAGATAAGCTAGAGTAAAAGAATCTATTAGGCTACCAAGAACTTAGTTAAGTTTCTTCAACTTAGTAACTAATTAGTGATAGATCAGATTAGAGCCTACCCAAGGGTAAACATAAGAGATGCTTACTGAGTGACTTATTACTCATTCCTATTAGTTTTCTTTCTTGCAATTACTGTCTTGGAGAGCTGAGCTTAGAACATGAGATGGTTAAAGAGTGGATATGGCTTGAGTGGGTTTTCATCCAATATTTTTAGTTTATGTATATATGTACTTATCTATATGTATTTAGTTTTCAACAAATAGCATGTTGTTAACTCGCATGCTTTGTATTGCTCATGCGTGTGGATATATAGTACATATATGTTTTTAGATAGTAGTATTGATATATATATTTAATAAACCACGAGTTTTATTCATAATACTGAACAATGGGTTTTAGTTTCCTATCACATATTATTCTAGCTTCTACGTATAAGTTTTTAGCCAATAGTTAGAGTAGGACCTACTACAATATATTAATATATTTTAATAATAAAAAAGAAAAAAAACCTAGTCTAAAGTAATATATAGCAGAAGGACTCACACATAGTCCATGAATCATATGCTCTCATAAAAGACTTCTATTGACACACTATCCCATAACTGTTAAATCACCTTTTACCTATAAAATAATTTAAAGAAATAAGTGATAATCACTTAGTAAATAGGATACATTATGTCTTACACTTCATTTCTTTTATTCCTCTTCATTTCTATAACTTTACATTTCTTAACAATTAATCTTAGTCATTTAGGGTACATCTTTATATTATTAACATTGATGACACAACATGCAATGCATGTAAGACATTGGTGAAGGCATTACATTTCATAAAACATCATTTTTCTTTAAAAATTTTACTATGTCAATTAGTCTATATTGAGTTCAGGATTCAACACCCTAGTCACATGAGTAACATTATTGTGTTATCCTTTTTTTGTGCACACATCTATTACATTGTAATTAACATATCTATGCCCTACTATGGGAGTGTGTGTGAATAATCTCATATGTTTTTGTAGGTGTCATGAAATTATGAAAACATGCAAAACATGTCCCAAGCATGTATTATAAGTACCCAGGCCCATATGTATACTACGAGATTAAGTCCCATATAGGCAATATAAAAGCTTTAGGCCAAATTTTGTATGACAGGATTAGGTTTATAAAGTTGCTTTATACCCTAGGAATATAGAAAACACGTTGCATTATAAAACTGGTATCATGTAGATAAATCAATGGCGTATTTTCATAAGTCCATGATTTAAGCTTTGTGAAATATCTCTTATGCTTGTATCTCACTTTCACCTTTCTAATTCATGGGCATGCTTGTGTTGTAACTAATAAAATAACTTTAGGCATGTCGTGGTACTACAACACACCCTTTACATTCCTTTAAACCTATAAGACAACCTCTTCAATGGTTGCTCACCTCTAAGAACTTTTTTTTTTTTAATTTATGTTCTATTATTTATCAAAAAAGAATGGGCATTCATTTTGTTCACCATGAATGTCTACTTTTTCTCCTTCATGATCATTCATGTATTTTTTTATCATGAATGGGCATGGAACACTTTGAATGATTGTTCATCATTATGTCATGAATTCCTACCCAACTTTATGCCCATGACCATACATTAACCTAAGGGCAAATTTGTTATTTCCTATTTATGAATGGTCATACTATACTTCAACTCAAGTGTTTATAGTATCTTAGTTTGTATGTCATGAATGGTTATATGCATCCTTTGGATGATCATTCATGTGTGAAATGTAACTATAATTCTATAAAAGAACAATTGTTCCTATCCTTGGGATGATCGTTTCATCATGTTCAAAGAACTAGTTATTTTCATTCGATTTTTCCACATCAAACCACAAAAATTATTCATCTGTTTATCCTAATATGTTTTAGCCAAAAATATACATTTATAACATAAAAAAGCCATCAAGTCAAAAATACACATATATCCATCATCACTTTTTTTTATATTAATGAAAAATCATTAAATAAATCATCATTATAGCATTCATTGATTCAACTATTTATATATAAATGTAACCTAACTGTATAAACAATACAAAAAAAAATCAATTATTTTCTCATTCAAACACTTAATGTCATATGAGTTTTCATAAATTTTTTTATGTATAAAATGTGACAGAGTTGTGTGTAACATGTCTGTTTTCATATAATTTTGAATTAGATAACCATTAAAACATGAGTTTGTATTAAGGAATGACCATTTCTAGTTAATTCACTAATAATGTTGCATGTCATGTTATTTGCCCACTTGGCACATTGGAATGAGCATTCACTTCATGCATGATCACTTAATAACGTATTTTTCATAAAATTTTAGGATAGGCATCCAATTGATATTGAGAGAGGGAGGATTAATCATCAGCGATGATACTATCCTCTATAAGTAGGTATAAGGGATGTTAATTACTGTTTAAGTATTAGACATGGGGATGTTGAGAGAATACAAATTTGTAATGAAGCATCAAAGTTAGCTTGATCAATGTGTCAAGACCCGATAGACCATTTACCTACTGAGTATTTTTCATACTCACGCATTCTTTTATATTACTTTGCAAATAGAAGAGATTGATACAAGGCATATAGGGGAGCTTAATAGGTCAACTCAAACACTGCATTAAGAGTGGCTTACATTTTTTATCTATTAAGTTGTTCATGTTTTTAGACTATGTACTTTGATATTTTGAAGTATTCATGATTCAGTTGTATTTGATTTTTAGTCACTTGTTCAAAGGATTTTTGACTATACTATTTATGAATGATACTTAGGTTTTAATTTTGCACCTTTTGGAATGACATTTAAATTAAGTATATCATGCTTATGTTTTGCTGTTTTAATTTCTAAAGTTAAGATTTTTATCAACATGTCAGTTTGACTATATTTTCTCATTAAAGGCATGAATCTAGAGGGGATGTTATAGGGAGGAACTTCACCATGAAGTAGAGTTATTAGTTGAATGAATAAGTAAGTAAAACCTATTAATTTAGGTCAATTTTTGGTCTTAAAAAGGTGAAAGTTTGTGAGAAGAACAAATCTATACTGTGTCAAAAAGAATTTGTGAATGAACTGATTGTTAGTTGATTTGTATAATCTTAATCAAGCTCATACTAGGAACTAGAGATTGGCTAAACATATACACACAACTTAGATTGCATGATATGAAATTTCTTGTATGCATTATTAATATTCTATTGAAATTATATGTAAATCAATCTTTGAGGCATTGTGTAAAAATTGAATTTAGATTGGAGACATATAAAGTTAAGGTTATTGCATTGGTATATCATATTTTTGCTTAATGACTATCAAATCTTAGTTTGAGAGTAGTTAATAAGCTTACATTTATACCACATTTTATGCTTCCAATCAACTTATTTCAATGAACTTTCATCATTTTTAACCTCAATGTTAGGCCTCTAAGTATTTTGATAATAACAAAAACCATGTTATAATAACTAATATACCTTGGCATAATTAAAATCAAGAGCAAAATAGGATAAAACTAGTTTTACATGTTGAAAGCTAGACGTACAACCATGATGAAACTATATATAGATATATAGTTTAGTTTAGTCTTGTACATAAATTTTCGTAACACCATGACAATGCCAACACTTGGCTTTCAGATTTTTATAGCTTAAAATATTGATCATGTACATCTGTGACTGTATTGATAAGCGTTATGATGAAAGAGTCAGGCTCACCTACTTTTTGCATAGTCAAACAAAAAAGTCAATATCATGCACGATCAACAAAAGAAAGCTTTTGAGGTTATCACTAGTCAAGGTATTTACATCAATTGCTCATTACATATTCAAATTTTAGTTGACATTGGATTAGTTGATGTAATAGGTAGATTAGTTAGGAATGTGAAATGGAATAAGTTGTTTTTCATGCAATTCAAAGTATATGAAATTTAGTAAAAGAGTTTTACAATTCATTAAAAATAGAAAAGGATGTTAGAGGTAATATCAAGGACTTTTTGATGCATTTTAGGCTTTAAAGTACCAAATTTATTATTACTCTTAACAAATTTGCTGATGGTTAGAGTGTGATTATGATAGAATTTTAGATACGCTTGTAGATTACAATTCAAATGAGGCATGGGCTAGTTTAAGTGGTTTGGGAAATTTTAGTGCTCGTAGTTCTAAGAGTAGTCAATTTGATAATCCAACTTTAAAGGTAGTTCATAGAATGATAACGTATGCATTAAATACTTGATAACACAACACTGAGCATATGAGCATCAAAGATATGGTTTTGTTAGAAACGATAATAAATATAACCTGATGGCTAATTAGGCAAACTAGCGAGAATCAAGAAGGGAAGAGTAAAGTAGATTTTTACTAGCTAATCATGTTCATTGTTGTTCACCTTAGATTTGAGTCAAATACTAAAAAGCCTGAACGAATTCATAGATTTGTTGAAAACTATTGGCTAAACACAAAAGCTTTTTTTAGGATGAGTTTTATTAAAAATGATGGTAGGCTATGATAGCAACTAGTTGACACAATTGAGGAGAATGAGTCATCTATTGGTCTACTAGTAGGCCCTTCAAATGTGCACAAATTGAGCATATGGCAAAGTAAGAGGGAAAAAGTAAAAATGGGAAATGAAAAATAGTCCTCTTCTGAGATAAAATGTGTCCTCAACTATCTCTAATCCAACTAAAGGCAAATTGCAAATTTTGAAAGTTATATGAACAATTGCATGGACTGGTTATAGCTTTGCATGGATAAGTTGTTTTTTAGACTCCCCATTATGCACATGAGAGACGATGCTTTTGGTAATGCCCCTATGGATCCTTAAAATGTTGCATTAATTGGTTGTCATGCATTTTTTAATTCTTATCATCATTTTTTGCGGCATATTGAACTTTTCAATATTTCTTTATTATTATTATTATTTTTTTGTGTATTTTGATGATGTTGATGTTGGTAGTTAATTTTGATGGTTAATTTTGATGATAGTTCATTTTTGATAATATTATTGATAAATGATATTGGTATTGATATTGTTCTAGAAATATTGAAATATTAGTATATCCTTGGCCTATGATGAAATATTGATGATGATGGCACATGATGAAATGTATTTGAAAAGTTAAGGAATAGATTGTTGATGATGATTAGTGATTGATAGAAGTGTTTCTTTCTTCTTTTTTTTTCTTTTTTTTTTTTTTTTGCGTTGATTATTGTTTAAAGGGATATGTCCATAAAACAAATGAAACTTTTGCAATTTTTTTTTATTTATGAAAAAAAGGGAGAAGTGGTAAGTGTTAAAAATCCAAAATAAAGGGATAGTTTAAATTGGTTTTACATTGGTTAAAATGTAATGAATTTAGTAAATGCAATGAATTTGGTGTGATTTTCATAATGGTATATATGTAAGTAAAGGGAAGTAAAATTGGCAAATTGTACATAAGAAAGGTGGAGTTTAAGTCGAATTGAAAAAGGGAATTTATAATTGATTTGAATAAATTTTATAATTATATTTTGATGCATTTTAACATATTTTTGTCATCAATAAAAAAGGAGAATACTGTTAAACCTCTAAGTGTTTTGATGATAACAAAAAATCATATTAAAATAACTAATATCTCTTTTGCGTAATTTAAATCATGACCGAAATAGAACAAAACTAATTTTATATGTTATAAGCCAAATATATGACGGTGACTAAATACATGGTCCAATTGGGTCTCATATATAGATTTTTATGACACTACGAAAATGCTTGTACTTGGCTTTATGATTTTTATAGTTTAAAATTTTGGTCATGTACGCCTATATATGTTATGTGTACATTTGTGACTATGCTAATAAGAGTCATGACAAAGGAGTCACGCTCACCTATTCTCATGCATAGTCAAACAAGAAAGTTAACATGATAACCACCTATGAGCCTAAGTGATTCATGCCCGTAACAATGTAGAATGAAGTCATGCATAACTCTGCTTGTGAATGGTCAAAGATAAAGTCAAAGCTTTCATGTACACCTATGAGGTAATAATGTATACTTGTGACTAAGCCAAATTTGAGGCATATATATCCTTGTACAAGGTATTGTACATGACTCCATGTCTAATATGGAATTTGAAAGCTTAGGGTCTAATGACGATACATGAAGTTGTCACACCCATACAAATGTTGGTGCCAATAATATTCGATCATTGAAAGAGTAGTTTAAAGCATTGAAACATGTGGTCATACCCGTACACAAGAGTAAAAATTGTGCTTTACAAGGTGCAATGGCTTAATTTCTTCTATAATGAATTCTTTCCTTTTCTAGCAAGTTCAAAGCTATAAAAGGGAGCTCATTTGAAGCAAAAAAAGTTGGAGACTTAGTGCAAATGAATTGATGCTATATTGCTCTCATTTTCTCACTCTTTTCTCTTTAATTTGTTGTTGTATATCTTTGAGAGAATGCATCTTTGTACTCACTTGTTCATCTACTTTAGAGAGACATTATCTCTTATAATTTGCTTACAAAACATTGTGGTTGCAATCTCATATAATTAATGCAAAGGGCGAAATCTCAAGTCAATTATTGTGATAGCGTAATCCTAAATAACTAACGTAAGCGATTAAGAAAAATCTCGAATCAATTAGTGAAAACTTCAAGTGGATTTACTTAAAGAAATAGACATAAGAAATTTGTGACCGAACCACTCTAAAATTGGTTGAACATTCCTTTATCTCTTACTCTCTTTAATTGTTTTACTTTAATTGCTATAACTTGCTTTACAATTGGGACTAACGGTTTGTATATTTTACTACTTTATCATGTTGCATAAAATTGCTTTTTGGGTGAAAAAGTTTTTAAAAATCTATTCCCCCCCCCCCCCGGTTGAGGCCCTCCACTCTTGCCCTCACCCCCGCCCCTATTCGCATCCTCATCCCCCACCCCTCTAGAATTATTTATCCATTTGCAAGTTTATACTCAACGTTACTTTTTTTTTTTAATTAAATGTGTATTATTAGGAAATAGGTGAGATTGAGGCAAAAAAAGAGAACTTTGACAAAGATTGGAGAGAAATGGGCATTGGAATTATGATTCCAAACTTTGGAAGGTTATTCCAAGTGAATGAATAGGTGTGTATCAAGGACAAGCAATCATTCATATCATGACACAAAAATAAAATTTGGGTTAATGATCCAATAGGTAAATGAATAGTCGTATGTGAGAGTTAATGAAAAGACGTTTACTAATGATGAATGGGTATTCATTGCTACTATAGAAAAATCCAAACAATACCATAAACAATCCAAAAGAGAGGGACTAATAGGAAAATTTAAAGCACATTATAACAGAAGTCACTTGTAGTGACCTTTTTTTAATGGCGTTTATCTAAATGCCACTAAAAGTATTTATTATGCTTTTTACTGACGTTTCCAAAAAATACCATTATAGTACTCCTTTTTAGTGCTGCTTTATTTGGATGTTAATGTTACATGGATGTAAATGAAAATTAGTGGTGTTTAAATAAACGCTGCAAAAGCCTACTTAAAAACACTAGTACAACTGAAACATTTACCCACAAATGATTCCTCTTCGCCCGCCTTAGACATTTTCTTCTGCCGCAGCTTCATCTTCTCTTTTGCCATAAACACATCTCCAACAAAAATCCTTCTATATCACGATGATTCTTTGGCTATTTGCCTGGGAGTTGTTAATGGCTCTATTGTTATCCTATAGGCAATCCTAAACTAGAGACTTCATAGGTAAATCATCAAGCCTTTATTATTATCTTTTTATTTTGATAAATTTTTTGGTAAAGGCAACTGCATTTGGTGACATAATAAAATCTAGTTGTCAGGATAGCTAGTTTGTCTGCAATATTGAAGTGCACTATCTAGTTTCTCTAATTTTAGGTAATTGGTGTTCACGGGATATAACAAAATGCAAATTAGTTTTTCTTCCCACTACAAAAAAAAAAAAGGTCTTTATCGAGGGGAAAATTGGTTGTTAAAAATGGATTTCCTATCATTAAAGTGTTTTAACGACAGAAAAAATCTTCGTCGTTGCCTATTGTTAAAGGTTCCACCATTAAAAGTATTAAGGACAAAAAAAATATTTCGTCATTGAGATAAATAGCAAGGGCGTAAATCTTGTCATTAAAAATAATAATAATGACTAATATTTCTATCACTAAAACATTGATTATAGCTATTAAAAATAGTAACAACGATGACTATTCCCGTCATTATAACAATATATATTAGTCACTAAACATAATATCAACAACTAATATTCTTATCGTTATAACATATTTATCAGTTACTAAATATGATATCAACGATAAATATTCTCTTCATTATGATAATATTTATAAGTCATTAAATATAATATTGGTGATGAATATTACTGTCATTATAATCATTATTCTCCCCAATTTTTTTTTCAATATTTCACTCTTATTACACAAATAGTTCAATCACACACAATAGAATCCTGTAACATTAAATAATTGAAACGATGAATAATCAGCCACTAATTTAAACCTACTGGAAGCCATTAATTTACTAATAAGTAATACTTAATGCGTTTTGTAATTCATTACAGTAAAATAAACTGATTCCAAATCTAATTGAATTATAAATCTTTATTATCTAGTTTCTAGTCTAGAAAACATCTACATTCTAGATATAATTGCAACTTAAATAATACATATAAGTTGACTTTATCTCCTTTTCCAAGAATCACCAATCTTATCCATTTTGTTAAGCAGTTTATACGACTCAGAATCAGAATCTGAAAGAAGGGCCTGGTATGCATCTTTCGGTTCCACGTCAGCTATGGAAGATGGTCGATCTTTCTTTTACAGTTTCTTTGCATGCTCTCTCTGTTGTTGTCTAGTTTCAACCTGAAAAGATATAAAATTGATTCCAAAGCAGTTTATTCACGAGAAAAAGAAACTGCAACTCATTCAAGAACGTATTATCAAGCAAAGAGCTCAGTAAGAGTATTTTCCTCCTTACTAATCTTCTTTTTCCAACATATATTTATGTGTGTAATCATATAACTAAATTGATGAAGGAATATGCTAGACAACTTTTGCACATTATACTAGAGAAGTTGAAAAACGTTGAAGAGAGAATTTTTAGTTTCTAAACCAGCCACTACTTACCTCAATACTCGATTCGCTTGGTTGACTTGATTGTCTAGGATAAGCTAGTTGTTGACTCCTAAATAGCCGATGGTAATGCTGTCAAAAGCAAGCTCGGACTTATTCGAAGAGAGAATGTTGCTCATCCAGTGCTTTAGTCCAACACTCTTAGAAAGAATGCTTTATGCACCTCTGGACCAGATAGGATCTGCATCCTCAGGAACAAGTTCAGGAGTCTTCATTCTTTGTATCGGATAGACAAAGAACTTTGAGTAATGAGCAACAGACTACAAGAGAACCATGAAAGATCTCTATCTTGGTATTCAGCAATTAAGATAACGCAACAACATATTATACATTAGAAACCATATGCTAATTACATTACAAATGAACATAACCATTATTCAGCAGATGAACTAAGATCTGACGGCCCTGATCTGGTTGAAGCCACTTCAAATAGCAACTTAATGAACTAAAAGCAACATAAGGCAATGTTCGGTGCATTAATATAATTGGTAGGACTTATTCAATTTGATTTAGACAACTGCATGAATTCTACTGTACGCAAAGACAATTCCATGCTAGCTTGTTTTGATTCCTATAACAAAATAGAATTTTTTTACTACTGTGTTCTTTTAAAAAGTAGTGAGATTTTTGCAGTCATAGCTATATATTTAATCAGAAGTACCAGTTTCTTAATGCTTAATTGGTCTTTAATTATGCTAAAACTAGTAATATAAAATTCAGTTCCACCAAAGCCTCTTTTTATCTTGGCCTAATAATACGTTAAATAAAGTTAATGATTGAAACTTGAATACTTTGTGGCTTGTCAATAGATCTAAATTTGCAGTTGAGATTAACTAAGAGGTTTTGAAGGCAAGGATGTCAATCAAGCCAACAACATAAACTTTTTCTCAATTTTTTCTAGCAAATTCAAGTACTAATAATGAAGGGAACCATACTCGTTTAAATCAGTAAACACTTTAATTAAATTCTCAATAACAGAGGAAACAAATAAAAATTAAAAAAAAGTGGTAATAAACAACATGATACTTAAGTAAATGGAAAACCACAATTAAAATAATAATTCATTGAAAATGGAAGAATAATACAAAACCAAACCCTAATTAAAACATTACATACCTTATTTGCTGAATAACGGAGGAAATAATCTCTTTTCTTTACTAAATTAACAATTTAAAATGAAATGAAATTTGCACAAGATATTACAGTATCAACCAATTAAAATGTCAATAATATAATAAAATATAAAAATAAACATAATTAAAATTATTCATCTTATTGAGAATCACTTTATGATGTAAAAAATGAACAAACAAAAATTAACATTAGCATCACATGAATGTAGAAATTAAGAGTAGAGAAGATATGAGTAATTGGAAACTCACCACAAATGTGTGGAGATAACAGAGTGATAGTGAGGTAAGTGACGAGAGAAAGGGCTTAGGAAGAAGAAGAGTATGGTTTTTTATTATTCTATACCATACATAAGTTGATTATCAAATTATATGGAACCTAGGTTTTGGTTTTTTTTTTTAATACTTGTACATGTAATTTGTAAAACCCTTAATTTTATTTTCTCCTCTAAATTTGGAAAAGTACAGGAAATCTCCATTAAACTATTATAATTTTAACTTTTGGATATATATTAAAATATTACTTTTATATTAAAAATTATTTAAAATTCAATGAGGTATGCATAAATTAAATAAAAAATATTTCTAATAATAATTCATTAATATGCTTTCTTTAATTTGAGTTCGATTTGGTTTTAAAAATAAGCCGACTTTTTCAATTCAAATTCAACTCAAATTTAAATCGAATTGAATCAATTTGAATCGACTTTAGAGACTAAGTCAACTCATTTCAGATTCATCGCTATTAATAACAACGGGCTTGTAAATTTTTGAGTAAGAAATTTAAAAATGCTATCATTACAAGTATAAATTTATTTAGTTTTAATAAGTGTATAAATAATTGGTCACTAAGATCAACAATTTATACTTATAATAACTGGATATTTAACTTCTCATTATTTTTTCTCGCTAAAACCTATGTTTTTTTTTTTTGTAGTGTCCATTATTGTTGATATTTTTCCTTCATGAAACAATTGGTTCAAATTGTGGCGCTATAGTACTCCTTGTTGATTTTTTTATACGAAAATATCTATCCAACTAACTAGTATAAACTCAAGTGTTGCACCCAAGTGAGTTAAGCTTTGCATAATGAACATGAAAACTCTTGCAACAACTCTTTTCATAACACCCAAATGCTGCACCTTTGAGATTACAGTAGCATCATTTTAGTCTCTAGCTTTTAGTTATTTCAACTTCAAGATTAATAGCAATGTCATCTTCAAAATAGACATTAGGGGCCCTGCATGTAGTTTCTTGAATTATTGTACTTCATCAACACTATAAAAAATCATTGGAAGTTAAAACAAGATATTGATTTTTTGGTCATTAGAAAATCAACTAAGAATACTACAGGAAGATTATCGTAATGATATAAATGCAGTTAGATTTCAATTGTCTAGGACTTGTTCATCTTTGAACATGCTACTATTTGAAGATGATCGGCAACCTAGTAGAGAGGTAATGTGTATAGAATATTTTCATATAATAAATTTCTTTAAATAAAGTGATTAATTGAAAATTAATTTATATGTTTTATCTAATTGTGTATGATAGGTACCCCATCCATCAAGCAGCTATCACTTTCCATATGGAAATCAGTAAGTTTGTATTTGCTAACATATGAAATTATTTTAAATGTTTCTTGATGAAATCCAATCAATTGGAAGGTAGTTTGTATGTATTTATGAAATGTTAAGATTATTGTTTGACAAAATATAAGATTGTTGAGTTGGTTTACAAATTTGGAACCCAAATTGTGATTTATAAAGGCATATTTATGGATGCAAGACATGTTATAGGATGGTTAGACTCAATGAAGTTTGGTCAAAGTGCTTAAAAAGAGTTGTTGAAATGTAATGCAATTTCATTTTGCATGATATTAATCACATTGTGTAATCTAGTTTTGAGTTACTTTAATAGTTACAAGGTGGTTTAACACAAAAAATAATAATAATAATAATAATAAAACTTGGTTGAAATGAAATTGGGTATGCGATAAATTCCTAATGTAGTTAAGTGTGCCAAATTGATTAGACAAGTGCTACTGAATGTTGTCTATTCAAGTATCATTTTGAGTTAAGTATTCAAACTTGTGTAGTTAAATTGATTTACCAACTTGAAACTTTAATTTTAAGTACATATTTATGCACTTCTTCTCACTTGTGTATATTTTTAATATAAAATTGAATGTTGATGTTAGTTGATTCTTTTGTTTGACCTTATTAAGTATGAGTTATTTATTATTTTGTGTTCTATTCTTTTTATATCCTTAATTTTTTTTCTAAACAAGAATGTCAGAGTTTTGGCTTGAGTTCTCCAACAAGCTTTTTGATGGTTTTTTACAAGTTTCAGCTTTAGATATCTTAAGTATTATATGATTGAGTGTTATATACATTTACATTGAGCATTATAATAGTACTTTAATTATAGGAAATATTTTATTAATATATTCTCGAATTGATTAGTGTGTATTCACATATGCATTATCGGATCAAATATTGTTAAAATATTTTCTAAGTTTTATCTTAGTCCATTTCTAAATTTATTAGATTGTCTCTTCTATATTAACTGAATCATTTGTAAGAAATTTGTAATGAATACAAATAATAGAAAATATAAACTAATATATATATATATATATATATATATATATATATATATATATATATAAGAAAGGAATAGTTGTTGAAGCACAAATGCCTCTATAAGTCTTATAAACACCACCATAAACCCTTCAAAAAAAAAAAAAATGCAAAAACTGGCAAGAAAAACACAAAATGCCACTAAAGGCCTAAAAAATGTTGTCAAATATACCATGAGCCATCAGTAAAAAATGCGAGAACACATATGTTGGCACCAAAGCTCTTTTATTGATATTTTAATATATCGGTAAACACCCACATAATTCGGTGGTATTTTACTGCACTTTAGCAGCATTTTTTTTTTTTGCCCTTTATTGGCATTTTTATAAATGCCAATAAAATTAATACCAGCGCACACTTCAACGACGTTAAGGGAAATGTCAGTATAGAAACTTGCAGTGTTTTGAAACGCCATTAAAGAACAATAGAAATGTCGTTAAAAACCTTTACTATTGAATGTGCATGACAAAAGGTCATTCAAGAGTGATGAATGTCTATTTCATTGAAATAAGCCACCATTCCACAGTGTACATATATTGAACTTACACAATTTTTCAAAAAGGAAGAATGGTAGTTAGTATTTAGATTGAAGGTTTTCTCTAAATTTTTCTTAGATCTTTAGACTCTATTTTGATCACTAAGGTTGTAGATTATTCAAGGAAGGCTCAATCTCATGATGTTGCTTTGTAAGATATCCAAGGAAGTTTGTTTTCCTTATCTATTACCCTTAATTTTTGAATTTTTCATTTTAAATGATGGATTTGCTATCTTATATACTTGATTTGCCAATTATTGTCTTAAGTAGCTAAACTTTTTTATACTAAGGTTATGTATAGGTTGATCTATACATGTTAATATAATGTGATAGTTCTCATTTTTTGGATTGATTGGGTTTTGGATTTTATTTTTTTTCTAGTTATATGCTAATGAACTTAATGCTTTTAAATAATCAGCCATGATATGCATGGTTGGATGTCTTGTTTTGTGATTGAAAGGAAATATAATAGATTTAGCATCAAAATTTCCATATACCATAAAATAAAATCAACTAAAGATAGGATTCATTTTCTTTGTGCAACTTTTAGTGATACAGTAACCCACAAGTCTCATCGTAAACTAGAAATTCACAAATCATTTGCATTTCATTTAATTTAGCTTTTATAAATATTTAAGAAATTATTAGATGAATAGACTCGTTATAGCGTAGAGATAGGATAACAAATGCATAAAGAATTTTTGTCATGGCAATTCCAAAACAATATCAACTTAGTTTCATGGAATCGATCTGTTGAACCCTTAATGTTTTGATGATGATAAAAATATAATTAAGTTGTTAATTAATGTTTAAAATGTGTTTAAGATGCTAATTAATCCCTTGCATGAAGTAATTCATGACAAAGAAGGGAGAAAGAAATTTATTTTTGCAGGTTATAGGTCTCGCACGACCATGTTCTTTAGAAGCATGACCGTGCTTGACCAAACGGGTCCTCGTGTGTCCAAAACGCGGGACCTTGTGCTTGACCATTCAAGGTTCTGTGATTTTCTGAAAGAAAAATCTCAGACCCGCACGGGCGTACGTGCATGATGCACGACCGTGTACATGCACAACACGGGCAACGCACTACCTCCACAACCGTGCAGTCTGATCGTGTGAAATCAAAGAACTCAAAAGTCATTGGAAGCACGACTGTGCACAGTGGAAACACGACCGTGTACTTAACTTATGAAGAGCACGGGAGATCAAGCCGTGTAAATGAAATCGTGCAGCAAGTCAAACAAAAGGAGTCAACGCACGACCGTGCACGCTCAATACGCACGATCGTGCGTGATGGCAAATAAGGAGCACTACCAAAGAGCACTACCAGGAGATTGTGCAGAGCTAGCCATGCAAGAGCTTAAAGGCATGCATATGGCACACGACCATGCAGAAAGTAGACACGACCGTGCACTAGCATAAGAATGCTCGTGTGCTGCTCGTATGGTCATCGTGCAGCCAACCTGTGCAAGCTTCTGGAATTTTGGACAAAACTCTGAAGGATCAAAGCACAACCATGCATCTAAGGCACACGAGCATGAAAAGTCGAAGCACGACCTTGCGTCAAGGACACACGACCGTGCATCATTGGTGCTAAGCTTTTAAGTCGACCGTTGGGAGTCAGAATGAGGTAATAAATGCAGCATGCACGACCGTGCACTCGAGGAGCATGACCGTGCACCTGGAAAATTGATTGTAGAGCTTACGTTTTTCAACTACTTCAACGGATACAAAGCTAGCAAAACGGCTCCTTGCTATTCTAGGCAATGAATGAAGTATAAAAGGAGAGTCATTTGAAGTGGAGAAGGTTACTGAAACGAATTGCAAAAAGCTTAAGCCATCTTCCTCAATCTTTGAATATACTTTCTCTCTCTAAGCTTATTCATTCATGTATTTGAGAGCTCTGTACTTATTCTTGATTTTCAGCCTATTCAGAGGCAAACACAATCAACTTATTGCTTAAAACAATCTTTGTAAAAAGGGCGAAATTCCCTTGTGAGAAAAACTATTGTATCTTCGGGTATTGAAGATAGTGGAAACTTCAATCGAGTTGATTGAGGAAGAGGACGTCGGAGGCTTGTGTTCAAAGCTCCGAACCTCTATAAATTTGGCTAAGCTTTCTCTGAACTCTCTCTCTCTTTATTGTTTTTATTGTGCATTGTGTTTATTATAGTTTTGGTTGTGATTATTGCCTTAGAAATTTAAATAATCCTATTCACCCCCCCTCTAGTATTATTTCTCTATCATTTAAGGGTTTTTCAATTGGTATCAGAGCAGGACTCTAGGATATTTACAAAATCTAACGATTTTTAGAGTTAAAGATCCTAATAGAGAAATGGCTAGCACTTCCACACCCGTTTTTAGTGAAGGTCAATGCACTACTAGACCACCATTGTTTTGTAGTGTAAACTACACTCAATGGAAGATTAGGATGAGATTACACATTAGGTCAATAGATTATAAACTTTGGAAAATAATTGAACATGGAGATTTTATTCCTATAGATCCTAGAACTAGCTTACCTAAGGATGAAAATGATTATAATGATGAGGATGAAAAACTATTAAGTTTAAATGCCAAAGCAATTAACATATTATTTTGTGTTTTGGACTCCACAGAATTCAATAGAGTATCTTCATGCAAATCAGCCAAGGAAGTGTGGACCATCCTTCAAACTACGCATGAAGGAACAAGCCAAGTCAAAGAATCGAAGATTGAGCTCCTATTTAGATAATATGAGCTCTTTGAGATGAAGACAAACAAGAACATAACAGACATGTATAAAAGGTTCTCGAACCTAGTCAATGATCTAAGAGGACTAGGAAAGAAATTTGAGAATGTGGAGTTAGTAAAGAAGATACTGAGGTCCTTACCGGAATCCTAGACCATGAAAGTGACTGCAATAGAGGAATCCAAGGATCTAACAAAATTGGGAATGGATGAGCTGATCAGAAATTTGCTCACATTCGAGATGAAAAGAAAACCAAAGGAGGATGAGAGCAAAAATACTAAAAGCATTGCTCTTAAGGTTGTAGAAGAGGAAGAAGAAGAATCCTCCATGGATGAGGAAGATGTTAGCCTGCTAGCAAGGAGGTTTAGAAAATTCCTGTCAAGGAATAAGAAGATGAAAGGAAGAAGCAACTTTAAGTCTAAAGGGAGAGATAAGGAAGATAATGACAAGGAGGTGATTTGCTTCAAATGCAAGAAGCCTGAACATATCAGACAAGATTGTCCACTGCTGAAGAAGAAGAAGAAGGAGAATGGTGAGAAAAGATACAAGAAAAAAGCTTTAGCTGCCACTTGGAGTGGTAATGATGATTCTAGTGGTGAAAGTGATGAAGAGGAGAAAGCTAATTTGTGTTTCATGGCCAAAAGTAATTCAGAAGATGATGAGGTATGTGAATCTAATTCATTCTCTTTTAATGAATTACAAGATGCCTTTGATTCATTATTGCTAGAATTTAAAAATGTTAGCTCTAAGAATAAGTTGTTAAAGAAAGAAATGATAGGTCTGAAATTAGGCTTAGAAGAGGCTAAAAATGAGTGTAAAAATGTTTTAGATGAGAAAATAAGTGTTGAAAACAACTTGAATTTACTTAAGAAAGAAAATGAGGTGTTAAAAGCTGATTTAAGTAAATCAAATGAAATTCTGGAAAAATTTAAAATAGGAACTAAAAGGTTAGATGAGATGCTTGCATCTCAAAGAAGTGGGCTAAATAAAGAAGGCTTAGGATATAATGGAAGTAATCCATTCATAAACAATCATAAGATTCTAAAAAGGCCTAAATCAATTGAATTAAAATGTAAGTATTGCTCTTTCCATGGACATACTATTAGAAAATGTCCAATTAGGAATGGCAAACCTTATAGAATTAAGAAGGTTTGGGTTCCTAAAGGGACAATCAAGACTAACCTTCCTGGACCCAAAACCATTTGGGTACCAAAGAAGACTTAAATATATATCTTATGTAGGTGTGCTTGGAGGTGAAGAGAAAGAAATCAAGCAAGTGGTACTTGGACAGTGGATGTTCAAGACACATGACCGGAAACAAGGATCTCTTCACATCATTAAAAGAAAAGGATGGAGGCAATGTCAGCTTTGGAGACAATTCAAAGGGAAAAGTTGTTGGAATTGGCTTCATAGGTAACTCTTCAATTTGTATTAATGATGTGTTGTATGTTGAAGGCCTTAAACATAATTTACTAAGTATTAGTCAATTATGTGATAAGGGTTTCAAAGTTTGCTTTCATGCCTTGTGTTGTGAAATTATTGATATAAGCACTAATAGTATTGCATTCATAGGACATAGGCACTCAAATGTGTATGTTATTGACTTGCATAGCATTGCATCTAATGATTTATGTCTCATGTCAACCAAGGAGGAAGACATGTGGCTGTGGCATAGAAGATTAGGACATGCAAGCATTGATGTTTTGGAAAAATTGACTAAAAAGGATTTAGTCAAAGGTTTGCCAAAACTTGTTTTCAAAAAGGATGGAATTTGTGATGCATGTGCTTTAGGAAAACAAACAAGAACATCTTTTAAAAGTAAAAATATTGTTTCTACATCTAGACCACTTCAACTATTGCATATGGATTTATGTGGACCTTCTAGAACTTTGAGCTTAGGAGGGAAACGGTATTGCTTTGTAATAGTTGATGATTTTTCAAGATTTACATGGGTTTTGTTACTTGCTCATAAAGATGAAGCTTTTAAAATGTTTGTGCCATTCATTAGGAAATTGCAAAACCAAGTAGGTTATGCAATTACTTGCATTAGAAGTGATCATGAAAAAGAATTTGAAAATTCAGATTTTGAAGCATATTGTGATGAGCATGGCATTGAACATAATTTTTCAGCCCCTAGGACACCTCAACAAAATGAAGTTGTTGAGAGAAGAAATAGAACCTTAGTTGAAATGGCTAGGACCATGTTGTGTGAACATGATTTACCAAAATCTTTTTGGGGTGAAGCCATAAACACTTCATGTTATATCATCAATAGAGCCATGATTAGGCCAATCCTTAAGAAAACTCCTTATGAGTTATTCAAAGGGAAAAAGCCTAATATTTCATATTTTCATCCATTTGGTTGCAAATGCTTTGTACTCAACAATGGAAATGATAACTTAGGAAAATTTGATACTAAGTCGGATGAAGCAATTTTCCTAGGGTATTCTTCCACCTCTAAAGCGTATAGAGTCTTCAACAAAAGGACACTTGTTGTTGAAGAATCTATACATGTGTTATTTGATGAATCTTCTTCTAAGTGTGTAGATAGATCAAAAGATGATGAAGTGGTGGAGCTTATGAAAGACCTTAAATTAAATGATGGCCCCACTCCTAAAGAAGAAGAGAATCAAATTGTGGAAGCACCCCAAGATGATATGCTTGTGCAACCACAAGAAGTGCAAAAGGAGACCTCCTTCCTAAGAGTAAAAGATGAGGTTAAAGAAGGAAGGATCATTGGTGACCCAACCCAAGGGGTAAGGACAAGAGCTTCAATCAAGAACACTTGCGAATTTGTGGCATTCTTGTCACAAATGGAGCCCAAGAAGGTAGATGAATCCTTGAAGGATAAGAGTTGGGTGTTGGCCATGCAAGAGGAGTTAAACCAATTTGAGAGGAATCATGTATGGGAGCTAGTTCCTAGGCCAACGGATCATCCCACCATCGGCACAAAATGGGTATACCGAAACAAGGTGGATGAATCCGAAATTATTACAAGAAACAAGGTAAGACTAGTTGCCCAAGGCTACTCTCAAGAGGAAGGTATTGATTTCGATGAAACCTATGCCCCCGTAGCTAGATTAGAAGCAATTAGGATATTGATTGCTTATGTTTGCCATTTAAATTTTAAACTTTTTCAAATGGATGTAAAAAGTGCTTTTCTAAATGGTTTTATTCAAGATAAGGTGTATGTAGAACAACCTCCGAGTTTTGAAAATCCAAGTTTTCCAAACCATGTTTTCAAATTAAGAAAAGCTCTTTATAGTTTGAAACAAGCTCCTAGAGCTTGGTATGAAAGGTTAAATACATTCTTAATTGAAAATGGTTTTTCAAAAGGAAAGGTGGATACCACCTTATTTATAAAGAAACATAAGCATGACATCTTAATTGCTCAAATCTATGTAGATGATATCATCTTCGGTGCTACTGATGAATCTCTATGTAGAGATTTTTCTAAGATGATGCAGGGGGAATTTGAGATGAGCATGATGGGAGAGCTAAACTACTTCCTTGGGCTGCAAATAAAACAAATGAAGGAATGAACATAGCTCACTCAATCGAAGTACACTCAAGACCTCATCAAAAGGTTCAACATGCATGAGGCCAAGGAGCAACCAACTCCAATGAGCACTTCAACAAAGATTGATAAGGATAAGGGAGGTAAAAATGTTGATACAAAGTCATATAGAAGCATGATAGGTGCATTATTATATTTAACTGCATCTAGGTCGGACATATTATTTAGTGTATGCATGTGTGCACGTTTTCAAGCAAATCCTAAGGAATCACATTTTGAATGCAGTAAAATGAATCTTGAGATATCTTAAGGGGACACCGAATGTTGGTTTATGGTACCCTAAGAACTCAACATTCGAATTGTGTGCCTTCTCAGATGCTGATTTCAGAGGCTGTAAAATTGATAGGAAAGGCACTAGTGGAACATGTCAATTCTTAGAAAACATGTTAGTTTCATGGTTTTTGAAAAAGTAAAATTCGGTTGCAACTTCCATTACGGAAGCCGAATATGTTTTCGCGGCTAGTTGTTGTGCCCAAATTCTTTGGATGAAATAACAACTTTCTGATTTTGGTTTCAAAATAGTGAAAACTCCCATTTTTTGTGATAATACTAGTGCTATTCAACTTTCGAAAAATCTCATTTTGCATTCTAGGACAAAGCATATAGATATTAGACATCATTTCTTGTGTGATCATGTTAGCAAGGAGAAATTTGCATACATAAGGAGGGAGCTTGGAATGATTGATGCAAATCAAGTAAGTGTCTAAAAATTCAATTCTTTTGCTTGCTTACATGATAATTTGATTGAATGCTTGATGTTTTGAATTGGATGTCTGAATATACATGAATGTCATTAGATGTATTTTAATGATTGGATATATGCAAATTTTTTAATGAAAATGTTTGATATATATGCTTGAATGAGTTTAGTTTGCATGCAAATTTGAGTCGAATCGATGCAACTCTATAGTTAACATCAATCGGCAACTGAATTCAAATAATAAAACCTCATTGAATCAAAATATCCAAGTTTTTCATGGCTTGAGGTGTTTTGAGGTTTCTTTTGAAATTCTGCAGATTTCTGGAAAATTATGCAGGTCTGTGTGATTTTGGTCACACACGACCGTGTGTTCCAAGCACGCACGGGTGTGCTTCTACATGAACACACGACCGTGTGTTCCAATATACACGACCGTGTGTTTTGTTTAAAATACGTGCTTAATCTGCACGCGCACGCACAAGAAACAACACGGGTATGCATTTTAAAGTTCAATTATTTTTTCGAGATTTTTGCAAACACACGACCGTGTGACTATTGCGTGCACGATCGTGCAGATTTGAGAAAACACGATCGTGTGTCAAGAAACACGGTCGTGCGCTCGTATCTATATAAATAAATCATTTCATTTTCTTCATTTTCACAAAAAATTTTAAACCCTAGCCGCGATTTCTCTCATTTCTCTCTCGATTTTTCATCAAAATCTCTCATTTTTCTTGCTTTTATTTGCTTTCAAACTTGTTTTTAGAAGTTTCTCTTCACTTTTCTCATCATTTGAGATTATTTTGTATCCAAAACACAACCCAAATCTCTTTTTTCAATTATTTCCTTTACCAAAATCGAAAATGCCTCCACGAATGAAATTGTCGACTCGTTCCGGGCCTTCCAGGAGTTCTTCAAGAGCAGATAATCCATTTGGAATCATGTGTTCCAATCAGCAGCAAAAGGTACTCCTATCTAAACTCATGAAAAAGGCTATTTATATTGGACATTGTTTGGATAGAAGGATTTTGCAGGAAATTGGAGTATTAGATGAGATTATGGGTTTAGTAAATTCTTCTAGGCTGACTGGAATTTTTTTCATGCGAAACGATGCCTATGAAAATTTAATTTATGAGTTTTATAGCTCCCTATCGATTTCGAAGGACATATGGAGAAATATTACTGATTTTACTTTGAGATTTCGGTTGGCAAATTTGGATTGGACGGTGCTGACCGAACAGTTGGGTGATTGGTTAGGCTGTAATTCAGAGGGCATTTTAGACTTTTCGCATGAGCTGAGCACTCATGCGGTGTGGCGATCCCTCGGCGGTTTCGGATTTTATGAAGCGCAGAAGGTGAAGGCCTCCTCTTTGGACAATCCAGCCATGCGAATATTCCATCGGATGGTCACCTATACATTAAACGCTCGCACGAACACTAATGGTAATGTTAGTGTTCGTGACATGGCAGTAATGGAAGCTGCCATGAATGGTCGTCAACTGGACTCGGTTCGATGGTTGATCAGCAAGTTAAGTGACATCCAGTCGCACAGCGATAAGGAAAAGGTTCCTATCGACTTTGGTATGCTAATTACCTTTATCGCTAAAAAATTGGGTATTTCTGTTGAAGGCTACGGAGAGTTTTGGATTGGTTTCGAAGAGTCTCACATGCTTAATGTCGATGCTTTATTTCGGATGAGGGTGATTGAGAAAGATGGCAATGATGGATGGAGATTGCCTACAGTTATTGGAGATCATGAGTCATCTGCCGAACTGTCTGCTATGTCTTCAGTTGTTGAAACTAGTGTCCGGAGAGGAAGACGAGCTCGCCCCGAAGCTGGTCCTGAGGTTCAATCAACATCCGAACTTCAAGTTTTGATTCAGTTGACAAAGCAGATTGATGCGAAGGTAGATCAGCTTGATACGCGTGTGACTCGACTTGATGAGCGTGTGGCGCAAGTTGATGCAAATATGGTTCAACTTACCTCTGAGTTTCGTGGCTTTTGGGATACTGTAGGATCTCGCTTTACTCGCCTTGAGTCCCGAGTTACTACTCTGAATGACCTCGCAAATCTTTCACCTCAGCAGCCACCCCAGCCTTGATCCCTTATTTACATTTGCATTTGCATGATTTTGTTACAAAAACTTGTCTTTGAGGAACATTCAATTTTTTTTTCTTATGCTGTTACGATTTATTTTGATGAATTGACTTATATTGATATCTCTTTTTGCCTTCTATTGATGTTTTGGAAGTTGTTGATTGTTGAGTGTTTGAAGTAGTTGATCGGTGGCTTGATTGCGTACAATATTGGAAGTGTAATTTTTATGCCTTGATTTTGGAAATCTTAAGAAACAGGGGAGACTCTGTCAAATTTTTTTTGATTCATGGCAAAAAAGGGGGAGAAATGATGAGATTAATGAATTAGCATGCAAGTTAAAATTGATATTAATTCATATTGGTAATTAAAGCTAAAACTAAGGGGGAGTGCTTAAAGTGAGGGGGAACATGTCTTTTAATCCTTAGTTAATATCCAATTTTAAAATTTTCAACATATTTTTGTCATCAATCAAAAATGGGGAGATTGTTGAACCCTTGATGTTTTGATGATGATAAAAATATAATTAAGTTGTTAATTAATGTTTAAAATGTGTTAAGATGCTAATTAATCCATTGCATGAGGTAATTCATGACAAAGAAGGGAGAAAGAAATTTATTTTTGCAGGTTATAGGTCTCGCACGACCGTGCTCTTTAGGAGCACGACCGTGCTTGACCAAACGGGTCCTCGTATGTCTAAAACACGGGATCGTGTGCTTGACCGTGCAAGGTTCTGTGATTTTTTGGAAGAAAAATCTCAGACCCGCACGGGCGTGCGTGCATGATGCATGACCGTGTACATGCACAACACGGGCAACGCACTACCTCCACAACCGTGCAGCCTGATCGTGTGAAATCAAAGAACTCAAAAGTCATTGGAAGCACGACTGTGCGCAGTGGAAGCACGACCATGTGCTTAACTTATGAGGAGCACGGGAGATCAAGCCGTACAAATGAAATCGTGCAGCAAGTCAAACAAAAGGAGTCAACGCATGACCGTGCACGCTCAATACGCACGACCGTGCGTGATGGCAAATAAGGAGCACTACCAAAGAGCACTACCAGGAGATCGTGCAGAGCTAGCTGTGCAAGAGCTTAAAGGCATGCATATGGCACACGACCATGCAGAAAGTAGACACGACCGTGCACTAGCATAAGAATGCTCGTGTGCTGCTCGTGTGGTCATCGTGCAGCCAACCCATGTAAGCTTCTGAAATTTTGGACAAAACTCTGAAGGATGAAAGCACGACCATGCATCAAAGGCACACGACCATGAAGGGTCGAAGCACGACCGTGCGTCAAGGACACACGACCGTGCATCATTGGCGCTAAGCTTTTAAGTCGACCGTTAGGAGTCAGAATGAGGCAATAAATGTAGCATGCACGACCGTGCACTCGAGGAGCATGACCGTGCACCTGGAAAATTTATTGCAGAGCGTACTTTTTTCAACTACTTCAACAGATACAAAGCTAGCAAAACAGCTCCTTACTATTCTAGGCAATGAATGAAGTATAAAAGGAGAGCCATTTGAAGTGGAGAAAGTTACTGAAACGAATTGCAAAAAGCTTAAGCCATCTTCCTCAATCTTTGAATATACTTTCGCTCTCTAAGCTTATTCATTCATATATTTGAGAGCTCTGTACTTATTCTTGATTTTCAGCCTATTCAGAGGCAAACACAATCAACTTATTGCTTAAAACAATCTTTGTAAAAAGGGCGAAATTCCCTTGTGAGAAAAACTATTGTATCTTCGGGTATTGAAGATAGTGGAAACTTCAATCGGGTTGATTGAAGAAGAGGACGTAGGAGGCTTGTGTTTAAAGCTCCGAACCTCTATAAATTTGGCTGAGCTTTCTCTGAACTCTCTCTCTCTTTATTGTTTTTATTGTGCATTGTGTTTATTATAGTTTTGGTTGTGATTATTGCCTTAGAAATTTAAATAATCCTATTCACCCCCCTCTAGTATTATTTCTCTATCATTTAAGGGTTTTTCACGATCATAACATTTTATAGTTGGTTACTATGCATGCCTTAGTGTCTATCACCATTATTTGCAATTGTTTGAACATTAGACTACTCTAACTAGTTATTAATTTGATTTAGTTAGTCAATAGATTAAATTTTATTAGTTTTGGTTGACCTAACATAAGGTGAGTGGAACTATAATTCTAATACTTAAGGCGTTAATTTTTATGGGATCGATTCTTGAACTTGTGTCCACATTATTACTTGTTCAGACATAGTATACTTGCTAGTATATATTCATATATACATACCTTATATACAAGATGCATAACTATCATTAGACTATTCAATTGCTTGATTTTATTAACTAAAATTATAATTAATGTTAACCTACATTAAGAAAATCTACAAAAGAATGAAGAATGTATAAGGTTGTTAAAGTGTAAGTAGCTTTCAGAATCAGAAAAGTAATGGGTATTAAAAAGAAGGCCAAAAGAGTTATTCCTACCCAAGGTTTGCTGAAATAACGAAGTCTCTCTTATTAACTTTGAAAAAAACCAAATTCCCATTAATCTATTAAATTTTTTTATAAAATTATTAAAAAGACAAAAATACTCACAATATAAATAATATTTTATCTCTAAAATTTTGTTAAACATTTTTTTACTTTAATTTATATTTAATTAGTATAAAAAATTTAAAAAATTATTAATATGAATAGGGGAATTAATGATAAATAATTATATTTTTGGTTAAACTTTAATTTTTAAAAATTTTAAGGTTTTTTAAATTGAAAAAAGTTTTGAGGTGTTTAGAAAATTTTATAATGCCCCTCGATAGTTTCAAAAATGAGAATTACACCCCAAAAACATTGCAAATTAGGGATGTATACATCTTATTATAAACTATTGAAATTATAATATATTTTCAAAATATATAAGTGTATATGATAATTTTTAAAATAAGATAAAAATGATTTATTTACTTCTAATAAGTTTAAAAAATAACGTTTATATTTCAAATACATCTTTATCATAGTATTTAGATAAAACAACGTATGTTTGAGATAAAATATAAAATTTTTAAAATTTTAAGGGTTTTTTGAAATCATAAAAAATTTTAAAGTGTTTTCTTGAAATTTTAGAAAGGGATTTTTTTCTTTTTTGTAATTGAAAAAAATTTTGAAGCATTTTAAAACTTTGATAATGTCTTTCAATAGTTTTCAAAATAAAAATTATATTCCAAAAAATATATAACTAATAAGAGGCATAAATATTATATTATAAACTATTAAAGTTATAAAATATTTTAAAATATATAAGTAAATATGATAATTTTTAAAATAAAAAATAAAATTACTTATACTAACCTTTTATAAATAATTTTTTTATTTCTAAAATTATCATATAATTTTTTATAAATAAATAAAATTTTAATTTTTTTAAACTTAATGATAATTGTCAGACGTCGGACCAAAAACAGTCTTGTAACCTAAAAGAAGTATGATATGCTAGGAGTGTAGAAATGGGTTTTCAACCTGAAGTTCGAACACCCCAATCCCCATTCTCTGGACTGGATCTACGAGAGACACAGTGAGAGAAAGAGAGCCCACACATTGTCCTGGACGTTGCCCTTTAGTTTGCCTTGAAAAGGAGCTTGTTCAGAACAGTGCACGTGTCCACTAGTACCCAATTTTTTTCATGTCTCCATGTCTAAGAAACCCTAACTATAGGAAAAAAATACATATGATAACTATTTATCCAACCTCTTTGTTCCTCGCCGATTTGCCACGTTCTACTTATAGCTTTAATTCAACATCCTTTGACCTTGTTACCTTATACACTCAAACAACTCAAGTAATTGTACTAATTATACTCCAGTTAAAAATACAATTGCCATAATGTCTCTCTTTTTTTTTTTTTTCTTTTCGCCAAGAAGTTGCGAAAATCAATAGAGATTTTGAAGTGAGTTAATGCTGGACTGAAGAATTGAAACCCATTTATTTCCTTGAATGCATAAAATCAAAGTGGGGTGTGAGCTTCATTTTGTTTTTTTCCAGTTATAGTGATGAATTAATGGATCATCCTAGCTAGGCCGAAGCTTGAGGGTAGATTTTGTATTTATTTAGAAATGAAAATCTCATAGAGAACAGAACCGTAGAGATTTATTCGTAGTAGTGAATCAAACTGAATTATGTTAGAAAAGTTATCGACTCGTTCTTTTGTAGGCAACTTTTATTTTAATAAAATCAAATTCACAGAGAATCCATGAATTTACATAGTCATTCAATACAACATGCAAGCATATAATTACCTAATCATCAAATCCAAAACAAATACCAAAGAAGAAAATTTAGAAACCTGAAATCCTCAACAAACCAAATTCTCTAGCTATAAATTCGGCGACTTCTTGTAAATTGCTGAAGGCGAGATTGATCGATGATGTGCAACTAATTGATTCAATAGTTGCAGTATCACCCTTCAATGAAATCTTTAAGCTAGTATGGAGGACGACCCGTTGACCAGTAAGCTTCAGTTGGTAACTGAATGGAATTGAGGAGATTTGGCGGAAACCCATGAAATAAAGGCGCACTTTGCTCACCCGTAACTTGTTGCTGTGGTTGCTGCTGCTGTGAAACTCTTCCAGGTGACCCAATAGAACCTCCTTGCATTGGAAGCTGAGGGTCTTCTTCTTCTTCTTCTAAAGGAAGTCTCTCATACGCAGCATTACTAAAAGAAGCAGCCATAATCACCACCGGACCCGAACTAATAAGTGTTCCAACTACACTTCCACCAACCACTTGGCCTTGACCACCGGCTAAATAAACTGTTAAACCTGAAGCAGCTGGTGGTGCCGGTGGTGGCAAGAATGAACCAGCCAGTGATAATATCTCAAACCGACCGTGTAAAGAGACAATTGCACCAGGTGAAGCTGGTTGCCGAAGAGTTACATTCATTACAGTGCCAGTGCCACTCAATAAGCAAACCCCTCTTTGTCTTCGCCTCGCAAATGTAGCAACACTTTCAACAATGTCACAGCCATCTACTATCTCCATAACATGGGTGCGTAGAGCGTTGGCGCTGTCACGAGTGATGATGATGGGCGGCTTTGGCTTGTTCTTTGATCCGGCAGGTCGTCCTCGAGATCTCCTTGTCATCTCTCCGTCGCCCGAAGATTGGATGAGTTCTTTCCCATCGCTACTGTTTGTATTGTTGTTACTGTTGTTTTCATCGCGATCTAATTTGATACCTCTATTTATTCCACCGCTGCTGCCGCTTTGTTCGTCTTCAGAGTTCTGTTGCTGTTGCTGGTGAAACTGATGTTGTTGCTGCTGTTGGTGGTGGTGAAGTTGAAAATCTCTTACATGGAAGGGAGGAGGAAGAGAATGCCCATGCGCTGTGACCGGATCCATGCCTTGTAATCTGTTATCGATATATATATTTCTTCAACCACTAAGCTACAGATCTTACTTCCTCTCACATAAAGATAAACAGAACTGAGAAATTAGGAAGAAAGAAAGGGAAGTTTGAAGGTGTAAACGTTAACCTAATTGTAAAAGAAGAAGGATAGGGGAAGCAAAACAAAAGGCCTACAAAAAATTTAAAAAAGAAGAAGAAGCAAATGAAACCACTCTCTCCTTTATTCTTACTCCTTTATGTTGAATGAATTGTTTAATGGGGATTAGTACAACTTGGGCTCACCAGAAAGGAGAGAGATGAGTGGAAATTGTTGTCAGCCACCAAATTCAGAGCTGAAAATTAAACTCTTAGTGGAGGTTCTGATTGTGTTTAGGTTGAGTTTTTGGAAGAAACCAAAAAACGAATTGTCTATGTGGGTTAGGGTTAGATGGATGAACTGGAATCGAGAGAAAATAAACTGAAGATGGTTTGGTTTTGGTTTTGATAAAAACATTAGGAGAGCGTGCGTATGCGTTATGGGCGGTGGATGGGTCCCAACTTTCAGTTTTTTGTCTGCTTCGACACCGCCATGTTCTCTTTCTCTTATTATTTAATTTTCTTCAACACAAACTGTTCCTATCTCCCCTCTTAACCCTCTTCGTCTCTCTCTTCAACCTTATTCTAATTTCTTCCTCTGTATTTGATTCTATTTAATTCTCTTCTAGCCCTTTTGTTATTTTGTCTTACCTATTCATCGTCCCGTGCATCACTTCACTTCCAATGATGAAGCCACATTATTTCCTTCTTATTTTTAATAATGTATCTATGGAATGAAAAGGTAGCTTGTTTTTATAGAGGAGTACTGATATTATAATTACGTAAATGTTGATATACGCAGCAACTTCATTAAGGTAATATAAATGAAAGAAAAGAGTAGGTGGCGCATTGAAATCAGATTCTCAAGATAGAGATTAAGAGAAAGATGTCCGCTTCAATTTTCCATGACCTACATGCAGGCTACCTCAATGCCTCTGCAAATTCCATCTTTATATACATCTCTCTTTCAATATGTTTGGGTCCACAATACGTGGTAAGAGGATGCGTGCTCGTTCCCCCATTCACGTCCAGAACATTTCAATAAGTTTCCAGGATTTTCCTTTAGGAACTCATAGCTAAAGATATTGAGTTTTGAGCCTTCCCTTTGTCTTGGGCACAACATAGGATAAGAAGAAGAAAAATCTAATTAATCTAGGCTACCTAATTACTATTTTTCTATGTAAAACGGGTGCATTATACGATCATGAAAATGCCAAAATTATAACCAATTGATTACTCCAAGAAAATTAAATGACCATGCATGTTTGTTCAGGTAGCATTCATTAATTCATACGCTGTAATTAATTACTGTATATACTGGAATTAACTTCAGATAGGGCCGCCCAACAGTTGTTGAAATGATAAATTTTAACTTTTGATGCATGAAAAAGTTAATTTTTTTTATCATATATTAAAATTATTCATTAATTTTAATAATTAAAAAACATTTATAATATTTTATCTAAATATTATAATAAAGATATATTTTAAATATATTTTTTAAAAATTATGACTTCATATTTATTAGTGGTGATTGTTAATCAATTAGTATTTCAAGATATCTTTTTTATGTATCAAAAGTGATGAATAATTTATCAATCTACTATAGCTTCACTACACTCTCCAATATAGCTAATAACCACTATTTTAATAATCTTAAAAAAAAAAAGCGACATTAAGTTGATATCAAACTATGTTAATCAATATACAAACGTTTTAATAATCTTGACTCTAAAGATATATACATATCATAAGATGATTTATTTCACAAACACTAAGATTACTATTTATGTGACAACCTTTTGTGGGCTGTCTGGTAGACATGTAACAACATAAACTTATATGTTATACTAAGTTGACACTAGCAACCTCAATATGTGAGATTTATCATTATTTTTTGCAAAGTCGTTTAATACTATGATAGATTCATCGTATTATTTGTGTTTTCGATCAATATAGTACTAAAGTTATAGACATTTTTAGATTAAACACTTAGTATAATCATAAGGGTTTTTACAATCAAAAAACTTGTTGATTCACTTGTCATGGTTTTACCAATCTAAGAACATTCATTAAATATAGATACATCAAAGCAAGTAACTAACAAATGAATACTTGCCTTTTTATTAGTGATAAAATAATGTACAACTTAGGATGATAATTACATCAATAGTCTAAATTGCTTGGCTCTAGAGCACCTACTTCAACATCTCTTCCACAAACACAATAAAAAAAAAAAAAAAGACAAGTCCTCCATCAGTGATATCTCTCGAGCTTTGAGGAGTTCTATATATGCTTTAGACTACTCATTCATTTCCACTATTTCCCTCTGTAAGGTAGACATCTAATCCTTAGGCCATGTAACTTTAATAGGTACTCAACCTATGTAACAATGCTAAGCATGCCTTGTTGAAAAGAAGCGACAACATACTAGGGACCTAAAAAAAGCATTGGGTTACAAATGAAAAGAACTATAAAAAATAAGCACAAGAAAATAATATGGACATTACCTTCATGCTGCTCTAAACTAGTCTATACATATTCATGAAAGTTTTCATACCATAAAACTTTACCCACTCATCCTAAAAAATGCACTTTTACATCATCTTTATTATGTGACAGAAACTCTAGACTAATTCTCCTTTGTCATTAAAAGCCTATTTAGAGAGAGGTTGAGATGATACCAATAAAAAATGGGCGTCTTTCCTATCAACCTCTTTTAGATGAGGGCTTTGATAGACCCACACCATCACCTTCCACCCTACGTTTTTGGACAATTTGTGAACATTTTGGAGACCTTGAGACATGTCTCCCAAGAAAAGGATTAGACCTTTTAGATGGCAAACAAAGATGAGTCTTCTTATTCTCAGCCAATCTAATCAACTACCATAAGCTCTTCATTAAAGTCCTTATTAGAGTGATGATTATATTTTAGGTGAAGTATAACATAGAGAGTTTTATAATATGAATGAAATAATTTTTACTATGATATATACATTTATTCTATAGCAAAGACATATTTAATCATGCATCTTTGGATTATCATATACACACACTAATCATCAAGCTTGTGCAACCAAAATTTATGGGAGCAATCTTTTTAGTATCACTCACAATGAGACTGTGCTTGATATTATAATGTTATAATTGGATAGGTATAAATGAAATCATTATTTATAACTTTATCTTACCTCGTCATGACATGTGTCATATTAATAAATGAGATGAAACTATTAGAATTATTAAAGTTAAAATATTAATTCTAATATTTTATATGAGGATTAAATTGGTCTTTACCCTTATATAAAGGCAAAATTGTCTTTTGGTAATTTTTATTTAAGGCTTCCAATTGCGTTTGATGGGCACTTATTAAGTTTACAGAATGTAGAATATAGAAAACTTGGCCCCCAAATTTTATTGACACAATACTTATCTTATCAAAGATTTTAGTGTAAATTTGAAAGCACTGACTTTCAATTAGAACAAAAACAATTTGTTTGAGGAAGAACAACCATAACTAATTTCCAAAACACAGAAGGTTTTTGTGGTAGAATGTACATATCAATAACTCTGAAATTTGATTATTTGGTTATCATTGTGATAGCATGCATGCTATTGTGAACCTATATTGGTATCAGAGCATTTAATTTCCCTATTTGGATTGAATTATATCAAATTTTGATTAAATTTGAAATTGGGGTTGTTAAGATAAAATTTTGGGCTTTTACGAGTTTGATATCGTTTTGTAAAATTGATGTCATAATTGTAAATTGCGACATCAAATTTTTCTGGTTGTGAAAAAAATTTTGAACTTTTAAACATGATTTGAACCTTAATTCATGCATTTGGATTCTAATCACCATAGTGGTGACCTTAATGGTATTGTTCGGAAATTTTGGCCCTTAGGGTTTGTTCTAGGGCTTATTTTTGTCATTTCCCCTCACTTTATTGTCAAAATAGTGGTAAAAAACTACTGCATTTTGGCCTTAAATATGTTTTCAATTTTATGGATTTTTGACCTATTTTGGCTAACTCAGTTTTTAGGCTAACTTGATTGTGGACGTTATCAGTTTTGCAGTTTAAAACTTCTATCTACTTTTGCATTTAATGCTAACAAATGCCTTAATTTAAAATATGTAAAACATGTGTTGCAGATTAGGTGTTAACTATGTTTTAAACTATTTGCGCATGTCTTTTTAACTATTAGTGCACATATTTTTTTTATAAAATATTTATACTTGTTCAAAATTTAAATTTTGTTTTTATTTTTTAATTTTCTTTTAATGAAGCTAGTTAACTTAATTAATTAGATGAGTCAACATGCTAAGTTGACTCGATGTGTCAGCTCACATGTCTAGCAAGCTAATCTTGTTTATTGGGTTGAATCAGATCAACCTAACCTAATCAATTTGGTCAATGCAATTTAGTTCACCTACTTAGTTAAACCATTAATCGATCAATATTTGACTATTGACTAGTTAATAATGGACCATTGATTAATCAATATTTGACCATTTACCAGTCAATCATTGATCATATCATTGACCAATCAACATTGACCGTTGATCAGGTCAACATGCATGAAGAAGCACGTATATGCATGTGAAAGCACGTGACTAACTTTGTCGATGTGTAAGTCAATTTTGATGATGCATGAAAGCACATGCATCTCTATAGCAATGTGTTCTTCATGAGTAAGTGCTTATGAATATTTGAATTCATATTTTGTATGGGTTCAGATGTTAAAACGTCCTTATATACATACATATATATATATATATATATATATATATATATATATATATATATTGATTTTTCACATTTTTGTTTTACATTGGTGTATATTTTGATAATTTAGAGTAGTCATAACATTATTATTTTCGAAATGTACACATTATGTTTTGTAAAAGTATCTAAATTCTAGTTAAGCATGGTGATACACTATTCTACCCATAAAGAATATTGTATTTCATGATTAATTAGGATGAAATATAAGTTAATTTTATTTCTTAATCAACCCATAGACATTAAGAAATATTAGTAATTTATAGTTTCATCATTAATTGTTAAAGATCATTATATGTAATATCTTTACCTATAGGCAGATGTTATGATATGCAATTCTTATTTGATTTAGATTAATTTACATTGGTAGATTAATCATTATTATTTGATGGGTTATGTCTTTTATTGATTGTAAGCATGTTTGTGATTTTAATTAGAACTGAACAACTAACTTTTGTATGTGAGTGATAATGTTTATATGTTAAATGGTGATAAATATACTACTTGGAATGAGCAAGTTTTGATATATTTGAGGTGCATTGACCTTGATTATGCACTCTGAAAGGATGAGCCACCTATGTCAATCGGTACTAGTAGTAAGGCATAAATAGTATTATGTGAACGGTATAAGCCATCTAACTAGTTAAGTATGATGTTTATCAAATATTATATTTTCCTAGTATTCGTGACTCAATTCTGCAGTGTGAGAATGTCAAGGATTTAATGAATGTTATTGAGGCGTAATTGTTAACATCTGATAAGGTATTAGCATCCACTCTAATTAGTAGACTTACTTCACTGAGAATCAGGGGCATTATGAAAGCTTGTAAGCATATTATGTAGCTGTAAAACATTCTTGCCAAGCTTAAGTCCCTACAAATAGAGATAAATGATGATTTCTAGGTGTATTACATTCTTAATACTTTCTTGCATTAGTATAACCCATTTAAAATCTCTTATAATACACATAAGGATAAATGGTTAGTTAATGAGCTTTTGACTATGTGTGCTCAAGAAGAGAGGAGACTATCCCATGAGGAGAATAAGTCTATGCCTTCGACAGCTAGATTGAGCGAGGCATCTTTGAGTAAGAAATTTAAAGGAAAAATAAAGATGGATGCGTCTACCCTTGTCATAAAAAATGATGGTTTGCATTGTTTCTTATGTAGTAAGAAGAGATATGTAAGAAAAGGTTGTCTTAAAAGACAGGTTTGATTGGAGAAGAAAGGTAATCTCCTATCTTTGGTTTACAATTAATTTAATATTTGTGTTTCTTGTAATGACTAGTGGATTGATTCTAATTTTACAATCCATGTTTTGAATACCTTATAGGGTTTTTCAAAGGCCAAAGGACATATTTCCACCCAAAGTTTTATTCAAAGACAGATTCTTGTATTTTAAGTTTTAAAAACCCAAACACCCACTTATTGACTAAAGTCAACAGTTAAATTTAACGATCAACAGTAACATTTTTCAAAATCATAAAAGTATTTTGGTCATTTTATTAATAAAATTTATAAAATTTTTAAATAAATTTATAAAAATATAAAAAAATTAAAAACAGCCACTACCTTCAATGTCGACGATGGTAACCATCGATGATGAAACCAGGTGGCCTGAAAAGGTCACCTAGTTCTAGGGGTGGCTAAATCAGGCCACCCGATTTGGTGAAGATAGTTAGATTGACTGCCTCTTATTTTGGAGAAGGCGATCATAGTAAAAGTAATAAAAAACGATCGTTTTTGGTCCTACCGGTTGTTTCTGACCATGGTTATTAGTATATGTGGCCAGATCTGGTCGTCTCTACCAAAATAAGAGGTAACCAAATCTAACCACCTCCGCCAATTAAGGCGGTCATAACTAGGTGGTCATTTTCAAGAACTTGGTTCAATTAGTGACAACCACTGCCTTTTTTATTTTTAAAATTTAATAATTTAATAATATTTTTAATATATTTATATTTAAATATTATTATTTTTATTTTTTTAATAAAAGCATTTTAGTTATTTTATAAAATGTGTTAGTAAAATTAAATGGAAAATGGATTAAGGGTGAGTGTTTGGGCTTTTAAAAGTTAGAAAGTGAGAGTTTGTATTTGAGTGAAACCTTGGGTGGGAGTAAGCCCTTTAGCTTTTTCTAAATCAAAGGAAACCATTGGGAAGTGAAGTCTACATTTATTTAGAAAATCAAATGTCTTCACATGTTGAGATTGTTAGAACTTATATATTGATTCTGGATTTCATACATATTTTAACTTTAGACAAAACCTTTTATATTCTTAGTTTTTCTAGGAATTTGATTCTAGTTTCACAATTTGTACCTTTAGGATATACCTTTAACATTTTTTGGAATTTTGTAAATTTGTTTAAAAATTTTGTTGTTATTAGTTATAGTATATTGTTTGATGGTCTATTTAAATTAAACTTGAGTAATTTTCTAGATAGTTTAATTGTTTCATAAGAATCAACAATTATTAAACATTGCATTATGACTGAGAATTCTTCACTCTTATGGTATAAGAGATTAAGTCATATCTCTATTAATAGAATTAAAAGATTAGTAAGTTTAGGTGTACTACAAAATCTTAACTTTACTTATTTTAATACTTGTATAGACTTCATGAAAGGTAAGCAGACTAATAAGTCAAGGAAAGGTGCTACTAGGAGTTGTAAGATATTAGAAATCATACATATTGATATCTATTGCCCTAACATGAGTTCTATAGGTCAGATATATTTTATCAACTTCATTGATGATCATACTAGATTTATATATCTTTACATGATTCATAATAGGGACAAAATATTAGATGCTTTAAAATATATAAAGTCGAAGTAGAGTAACAATATGAAAAAAAAAATAAAAATAGTGAGATATAACTGATGTGGTGAATGCTATGGTATATACATTGGTTCTGGATAAACAACTTGTTCATTTGCAAAATGTCTTCAGAACCAAGGTATTGTTATCCAATACACCTTACCTGACACATCATCACAGAGTGGTATAGCAGAAAGAAGAAATAGGATGTTATTACATATGGCAAGGAATATGTTAAGTAACTCTAGATTACCTTACTCTTTATGACCTGAAGCTCTTAAAATAATAATGTATATTTTGAACAGAGTTTTAACCAAGATAGTTCCTAAAATGCCATGTGAATTTTGGAAAGATTAGAAATCAAGTTTGAAACATTTATGCATTTGAAGTTACTAAGCTAAGGTTAAAGTATATAATCCATTTGAGAGGAAACTGGATCCAAGTACATTAAATGCATTTTTTATTAGATATGTTAAAAAGTCCACACGATATAGATTTTATTGTTAAAATCATTCTAATAGGATTGTTAAATAAAAAAATGCCAAGTTTTTTTAGAATGATGTGGTTAGTGGGAGTGATCGACTCAGAAACTTGATCTCTGAGGATACTGATCAAACTAAAAAGACGATTTATGATATTAATATTTCCTTATCAAGTAGGTTATTGGTTGTTCATTCTACAAGAGTGCATATAGAAGAACTAATTATACCAAAGTCATATCTTTCTAAAATAACTTTAGAAAATCATGGTGAGCATCCTTTATAAGAGTATCAACCAGTTGAATAGCAGTCTCAATCAGAGATTGTTGAACCAACATTAAAGAGATCTGTAGAGTTAAAAAATCAGTAATTCTTATTAATTATGAGGTGTATTTACAAGAATCTGATTATGACATCATTACTGAAAATGATCCTGAGACATTTTCACAAGCTATTAAGTGTGATAAATCTGATTTGTGGTAAGATGTTATGAAAGATAAAATGAATTCAATGACACATAATCATGTTTGGGATCTTATTGAATTATCTGTTGAAAAGAAACCTATAAGTTGTGAATAAGTTTTCAAAACCAAAAAGGATTCCAAAGGCAATATTAAAAGTGATACAAGGTCTGTCTCATTGTTAAAGGGTTCATTTAAAGGGAAGGAATTGATTACAATGAGACTTTTTCTCTTATTTTAAAGAAAAATTCTTTTCATATCATAATGACATTAACTGTCCATTTTGATTTTGATTTACACTAAATGGATATAAAAACGAATTTCTTAATAGGATTTGGATGAAGAATTCTATTTAAAACAACATGATGCATTAGTTTTAAGTAGTGATGAGAACATGGTATGTAAGTTAAAGAAGTCCACATGTGGGCTTAAACAAGCCTTCCGATAGTGGTATGTAAGGTTTCATAATGTTTATCTTCTTTTGGATTCGTAGAAAACATCATAGATCAATATATATATATATATATATATATATATATATATATATATTATAAAGTTAGTAAGACCAAAATCATCTTTCTTGTATTGTGTATTGATGATATTTTGCTTGTAACCAATGATCTAGGGTTGTTGCATAAGGTGAAATAGTTTATCTCTCAAAATTTTGATATGAAAGATACGGGTGAGACATCTTATGTGTTGGATTCTTATGTATTTTGATTAATGAAAAAAATGGTAAAATATCTAACTAGTTAATGCATGTAATGCTCATGACAAGAGAAGAGAAAAGGATTTAATTTTGTAGATTTTGTCTAATGCACAACCATACATGATCAGGTTATATGACTGTGTATGTACCATAAAAGTAATACATGACTTGGTTGAATCGTACAAAGCATCTGTGCGTAAAGAATGCTAGATACACGATTATGTATTTTTTGAACTTTTAAACATACAATGAGTTGTAAGGACGCACTCTCATGTAGTTCTAGTCATACTTATGTAAGAAGAACTTTATTGGATATACGTCCATATAGAAATAGTACATGTTCGTGCTACTTGAAAATGTTAACCGTGTAAAGATCATATAGGTGTTATGCATGAAGCTATATGGCCTTCTAGAATCTTAAGGCACTAAAGCATTAAAGACACATAACTGTGTGTATGAAACACACGATAGGAGGAATTTGATCATTAGAGAGTGTATATTAATAGAAGTACATTCGTGCAGAGGAAAAGCACGACTGTGCAACTAGCATATTCACTCCAACAATTTTCAAATCTGCTGCAATGACTACTTCTTCACATCTTTTATAAATTGTAAAAGATTTAAGTGTGTTAAAGAAAAAATCAAAGCTTAGTTTTCCATCTTTCATTCTCCAAATCTTCTTCATAATTTTCTCTCACTAAAATCAAATTGTGAATCATTTCAGAAAACCTTGTGAGCCAATTTGTGTATTTGTCTATCAAGAGGTAATTTTTATTTTTGTAGTCCATAAACCCTTGGGCATAATCCCGTGAAACTAGCGTAGTGTGTAATCTTTGTAAAAACTAAGTTAAAATTGCAATCTATTGTAATCAAAACTTGTGTAAAAAAGGTGAAATCCTTTGTGTAAAAACTATTGTGACTTTGAGATTAAAGTTAGTGAAAGGAAATCTTCAAGTAATGAACATAAGAGGTGTGGAGTAATTCTTAACCACTATAAACAATTGAGCATTTCTCTATTGCCTTTTCTTTTTACTTTATCGCTTAGCTGCTTTTATATTTGCTTATATTGATAAATTGCTTGATTGGGTTAAATGTTTTACTAGTTGATTGATTGAATTGTTTATATTGATTTTGGTTGAAAAGTTTTAAGGACAATAAGTTTTAGAAAAACCTATTCACACCCCTCTAAGTTATTGCCATTTTATCTATTTTTTTTCAACAATTGGTATTAGAGTTTAGGCTCTTGATTTTTTAAAATCTTATGATTTTAAGAGCTTAAGATCAATTTTTGAAATTGTTTATGGTAAATCTTTTTCTAATAATAATTTTCGATAGAAGGGATAGTTCTCTTAGGCTACCCTTATTTTGTAGTGTAAATTATAGTCAATGAAAATTTTGTATGAAATTTTTTGTTATTGACTATAAACTTTGGAAAATAAATATAAGTGTGATTTTATTCCCATAAATCTAAACACAAATTTGCCTAAAAAAGAAAATAAATTTAACAAAAATGATGAACTATTAATGAGTTTAAATTCAAGGGCATTAAACACGTTATTTTGTGCTTTAGATGCCACAGAATTTAGCAATGTTTTCCCTTGTGAAACAATACATGAAGCTTGGACAATCTTCCAAATGACGCATAAAAGAACAAGTCAAGTGAAGGAGTCCAAGGTGGAGCTTATCTTCTACGTGTGTGAGTTATTCGAAATAAAGAAGGAGAAAAGCATAACAGAGATGTACAAATGGTTTTTGAACTTGGTAAATGACTTGAGAGGTTTGGGTAAGAAATTCAAAACCATTGAGTTGGTCAAAAATGTGCTTAGGTCATTGTTGAAAGCTTGGAGTATAAAGGTAACGACAATTGAAGAATCAAATACTTGACTAATTTGGGTATAGATGAATTAATCAGAAGTCTTTTGACTCACAAAATGAAGTAGATGCCTAAGAAGGAAAGAAGAAGAAAAAAAACATCGTACTCAAGGTTGAAGAGAGTTCAAGCAAAGACGATGCACACTCAATTAAAGAGGAGAGCTTAATGGATGAAGAAGACTTGAAGATGCTCTCTAAGAAGTTCAGCAAGCTTCTATCAAAAAAGAAGAAAAAAAAAAGGTAGTTATTTACTATGAGTGCGAGCAAGGAAAAAATTACT
Source organism: Anacardium occidentale (assembly GCA_026122585.1). Classification (NCBI taxonomy): domain Eukaryota; kingdom Viridiplantae; phylum Streptophyta; class Magnoliopsida; order Sapindales; family Anacardiaceae; genus Anacardium; species Anacardium occidentale. Next base: position 77,596 of record JAJEJH010000509.1, on the reverse strand, counting down.
AATAAGAATACCCTTAAGTGAAAAAAAGGAAGTTGAAAAAGAAAACACTTGCCACCTTAAGTGAGGAGGACTCAGACAACGAAGATAAGGAACAAGTTTCCTTATGCTTCTATATCGAAAACAAGAAATAAAGAAGTGGTGTTGAGAAGTCATCAATTTAAGTAAGTGTCTCAATCCTTACTCTTATGTTACTTGATTAATGAAGCTAATGTTGTTGCGAAATTATGATGTTGACTGAATTGAATATATATATATATATATATATATATATATATATATATATAGTTATGTATATATTTATGTTACAATATATATATATATATATATATATATATATATATATAGTTATGTATATAGTTATGTTACAATGATGGAATTTTTGGAATTTACGTCAATGGATTCGAATTTGATTGTTTTGACATCAAATGATACAGATTCATATATTGTAAGTCCCGCATAGTCAAAACATGCAAAGTTAATTGTGCTCATAGTGTTTAGATCCTATTTGAGATTGAATGTTTTATATCCCCAAATTTTCCCAAAATTTGTGAAGAAGGATTTGAACATGTTAATTGTGTTTAAATTGTTGTCAAACATGTTTAAAATGTGTTTTCAAATTGATCTGAATGATTTGAAATGGAGAAAAATCGATTTTGTATGTTTTGATAATGTTGTGAAAATTCTCCTTAAGCTTCAACTATATATTTCTACAGATTTCTAGAGTTTATAGGTCATATATGACGATGCATATGAGTTGCACGATCGTGCATGTGTTATTTCCTCAGTCACAGGATTGTGCATGAAAGACACACAACTGTGCATGCCCTGAAATTAGACATACACGACCATGCACATGATTGACACGACTGTCTTTGGCATGAAAACTATAGAATTGTTTCAAATTTTAAGATTTTTTATTTTTTTACAAATTTTGTTTCCCTAAATGTTTTAGTGATCATATTTTATACATGAAACATTGATCTTATTGCATATATTCATACAAAAAGGGAAAGAAATGAAAATTAGATACTTTTTGTTTGATAATGTATGTTATTGTGGGAGGAAGTGTTCATACTCATTTTTTTTTTAATAATTGATATCATGCTTTACTGGTATCATAAAAAATAGGAATTTAAATTGTGCTTGAAAGGGGGAAAATTTAGATATTTTTGCACCTTATTTGATCAAACTATTTTAAAAGTGAGAAATTGTTTGTGCTTAATTGAAAATATTTTAACATGCCTTTTTTATTTATAACAAAAAGAGAGAGAATGTAATGGTATGTTAAATCAACATGTTTTGAATTTTTTGTGATTTATAGAAATTTTTTTTGGATGAAAATATTATTGTACTTAATTGTATTTTAACATATGTTATGTCATCGAATAAAAAAGAAAGAGATTATTAGATCATTATGTAAAATATCTAACTAGTCCTTGCATGTAATGCTTATGACAACAGAGACCAAAGGGTTTAATTTTGTAGGCTTTGAATGATGCACAACTGCGCGTGATCAGGTTACAGGACCATGTGTTTGCCATAAGGGTAACATACTAATTGGTTAAGTTATGCAAAGCGTTTATGCGTGAAGGCTGTAGGACACACAAGCATACATTTTTCAAGTGCACAATCGTGTGTCAAGTTGTAAGGACATACTCCTGTGTATGTCTAGTAATGCTCATGTAAGAATAACTTTGTTAGATACACACTCATGCATAGAGAACACATGTTCGTCTTACTTGAAAAATGGTAACTATGTGAAGACCGTGCAGATCTCATGCACGAAGCTGTATGGCCTTTTGGAATCTAAAAGCACTGAAGTATCGAGGACACACGACTATATGCTTCATGCACATGACCGTGTGCATAAACTATATAGTCGTACAAATGCACACAATAAGAGGAATTTAATCGTTGGAAAGCGTAGATTAACAAGAGCATGACCATGTAGAGGAAGAGCACGACTGTACATCTAGCATATTCACTCCAATGGTTCTCAAATCTACAACAACAAAAACTACTTTTTCATATCTTCTATAAATTGCAGCAGATTTGAGTGTATTAAAGAGAAAGAATTAAAGCTTGATTTTCTATCTTTCATTCTCCAACTCTTCTTTATAATATTCTCTCACTAAAATTAAATTATTAATCATTTGAGAGAACCTTGTGAGCCAATTTGCGTACCTACCTATCAAGAGGCAATTTTCATTTTTGTAATTCACAAACCCTTAGGTGCAATCCCTTGAAACTAGTATAAGGCATAATCTTTGTAAAAACTAAGTTAAGGGTGTAATCCCTTATTATCAAAACTAGTGTAAAAAAAATGAAATCCCTTGTGTAAAAAATATTGTAACTACAGGGTTGAAGTTAATGGACGAAAATATTCAAGCAAGGTTGCTTAAAGTAATAGACGTAGAAGGAGTAAAAAAACTCTGAACCACTATAAACAGCTTAGCATTTCTTAGCATTTTTTTATTCTTTTTTCTTTTTACTTTATTGCTTATTTGCTTTTATATTTGTTTATATTGATAAACTGCTTGGTTGGGTTGTATGTTTAACATTTTGATTGATTGAATTATTTATACTGATTTTGGTTCAAAAGTTTTATACACAATAAGTTTTAGAAAAACCTATTCACCCCTTCTAGGTTATTGCCATTTTGTTTTTTTTTTTTTTTTTTAACATTACGTCATTAGTATTAAAATATAAGGATAAATCTCATCATGTCTATTTTAGTATGTTTATTCAACCAAGATATTTCATGATTATTATTATAGTAGCTTATCCAAAAAGCTTTACTTATAATTAAGATATTCCATGACTATTATTTACTAAGGTTATTTATTAAGCTTTATTTTACATCAAAGTGTCATATACTATGTAAGATCCGCTACCACGCATACCGTTGCTGCTAAATTATATCATTTTTTTATTAATAAACTGAAAATTTCGGTATTCGTGATAGGAATTTTACAAAAAAGAAACTATTGCTGTTGTACAATATACATATGCATGCAGAAGCTGAAAACTCTAAAGTACAATGGTCACCAAGACAACTGTTTATATATACATTTATTCTGTACAATCTATTGAATACAAATTTACAATTAAATCCCACCAGGCCAATCTGAAAACTATGTAGAGTCTTTTCCCGTCAACCACGATCCACCCGCTCCTCACCAACAGCACATATACCTACAAAAAGGAAAGAAAGAAAGGAATGGGTGATAAAAATCACTCAGTAAGCGATCCTTACTTCCCTTAACCCAAGCAAGCAAATAAAACAATAACATACCTGGCCTTAGCTCTAACATTCATACATTCACTTTCTCATTCAATAAACTGGATATTCCTTTATTCTGTTCTCTTGGTTGCATTATTAGTTAATGAATAATGCAATGAAATGAATGTCATGACCTTATGTCATGCTGAATACATCTGATTATGCATGTATCTGAATCTATACATATCTGAAGATACCTGCTGTGCTGATCAGGCTGATGAACACAAAGATTTGGCATCTTAGCCATATGAGCTGAACAGTTTAGCAAAAAGCTAGAAAACTGAATATATATATTAGTCCTCAATCTAATAAGTTGAAACTGGACGATCCGATCGTAGTCAAAGGTTGGAATCCCACAGATGCCCTTTCAAGTTCACCCAAAAATCTAACCCGGATATTAGGTTTTAAATGTTGAATGCTAATGCTTTCACTCAAAACTGGACGATCTTTGGCATGTTATGCTATGTAATGCTTATGCAACATTGCTTTATGGCCATTAGAAATGTTTCTCATGCTTAATTCTTCATTTTACCACATTCCTTGGAAAAATTGCTTGTGCACAGGCGTGTGGGCAAGGCACATGGGCGTGCAAGGAAGATATACAGGCATGTAAAGGAAAGGCACATGGACGTGTGTGGGGACACACGGGGTTGTGCATTACCAATGTAGCCGATCGTGCAAGCCTCTGGAATGTATGAGCATTAATAGTAAAAGAACACACACACGACCATGTCCCTTAAGACACACGATCATTTCCTCCTATAATTCAACAGTACATACTTCGTGCACACGGGCATATCCCTATAAAAACCAAGGCACATGGGTGTATGTCTTGCTTTACATCGACAACAGTCACCTGAAACTTGCAAGAAACCATACCAATCCTCAACCAATCTAAAATTAATCTCAAATATACATTTTTAACACTTTAATAAGCATACAACATGTTTCAATTTCATCCATCACATATCACATTGCAATGCACCATGAAAATCATTCATTCTCTCACATATTCACACACAAGCATAAGTAAGCATGGTTCATAGGTGGAAATCATCATCTTAAGCAATTTCTTATCAATATATCAACACATAAACTTATTCATATCAATCATAAGCATGCTAGGAACACAACACGTAGCACACAACATCACATACATGCTGGGAAACTCAAAGACGAAGTAAGGAAGCACTTACCTCTTACCATGACTGCTAGAAACTCTTTCAATATAATTTTTGTCTTCTCTAGCTGGATTGGGAGCTGTTGGATGTTGAATCTCAACTTTACGGTTGGGAATCTTTGAAAAGAAAAGGAAACTTAGCTGAAAAATGGAAGATAAACGGGTGAGAAAGCTTAAAAGTAACTCTCTCTCTCTCTCAACTCTTAGGGTGCACGAGAGTGCACAAGCGAAAATAAATAAACTTCATTTCCCATGCTACGCATGAAAAAAACCCCCTAAGGAGAATCATGCGCAAGCCACACAAGCTTTGAAAACTTACTATCTCACCCTTAAACTCTTCTAACTCCCAATCGATTGCTAAATCTCACATCTAACCCCTAAACTTTGCCCTAAAAGGCATTTCTAATTCTGGAATGCTACGTACTAATAATGCAATCTCTCATTGTATTGGGATTTCTGACTAAATCCTAATACATATAATAAGTTATAATTCTATAGATGGTAGGTATGTATACCAATAATGAACTTAAGCTACCTACCATGTCTAGTGGTGATGATTTCTATTGACTTCCCAAATACTTTACTTCAATAAAGATTACGCTTATTATCTTATGTATTGTGACTTTGTGTTCATTCATATAGCCTCAAATTTCTGCTCTTATAGTGTTCCCGCCACAAGTCACTGTATACTATGTATAAATAATAATAATTGTACTAATAATAAACCTATAATAGAAATCTCTATTATAAAAGCTGCTATTGAATTAAAAAACTTTTACATATGGAAGCTATGAATATAAATTTCCAATGATAATGATAAAAAAAAACTAATCATGCATTACAACTTCCTAGGTTTCTCATTTATAAAACATACTATGTATACAGTGTAATAATATAATACAAACATATGCACTAGTCAAAATTGTACAAAAGTATATGAGTCATAACATGTTATCTGTTGTCAACTCGTATCCTAAAGCTCATTGCCTTCTCGTCTCTAGCTCAACTATAAGAATCATTGTCCTACAAAGAAGGAAACAAGGAAGAAGACTGAGTGATAAAATCAATCAACAAGTGTTTCATATCTCAAACATAAGTCAGTTTCAAGCTTAGTCTTATTTCGTGGCTTGTCATGTTATGTTATGCTTTAATGTTTTCTTTACTCTTTATTTCTAAAATGTTTTTGTTTTCTGTAGTATCTTTTATCTTTATACAGTTCTGTTTCTCATGAAATGTTGTATATGACATGATATGCATGTTTTGACGTCATTTGAATGCTCAAAACTATAAAGATTTTTCCTTGGGCCTATTTTCTGAAAACTCTTTTTGAAATAAAAGCTATGATATGAAGATCTTAAATATTTACATATAGTATATACTGAAAAGATGAATCAGAAAATACTGTATTTGAAAATAACTATTGTGCTGGTCAAACTAATGAATACAAAGATTTGGTGCCCTGACCATATAAGTTCAATCTTATTGAAATCTACTGATACACAACCAATACTCTATCTAACGAGCTTGGTTAATGATTATGTCTTCTCTAATAGACGATGGTCTCTCTCTCTAACGAGTGTGCGAACTTAGAGGCGCCCTCTCGTATTCTCTCTTAACTGATATACAAAACATCGTATATTTATACTTTTAAAACATGTTATTAAATCCTTTGATCCATTTTTAATAACTCTGGTCGTGCTCTATGCTACTAATCATCCATGATATGCTGTTTTATATTGATATTATTGAGTTCTGCATGCTTAAAAATAGCTTAGAGTGGCTTAAGTTGTTTTAAATGATGTTTTTTGCTTTTCTTAAAATACACAAACGTGTGTTACTTGGTACACGGGTGTGTAAGGAAGCATACAAGACCATGTGTTGCTTGTACTTTTGGTCATGCTACCTTTTAGAAATTTTATCATAAAATGTTGGCTGACCATATGGGTGTGTGGTGTGAGACATATAAGCATGCATCAAGGCATAAGGTTATGTCCCACATTTACATAGACGTGTAATAACATATACAACACTCTCATATTTTGGCTACATAAACATTTCAAATTGGGAATAGACACACGATCGTATGCTCGATCACATAGGTGTGTGCTTGGGCTTTCCAAGTATGCATAGCTATATGCAAGGTCATGTTAATCAAGGAATAAGACCACACATGCGTGCACCTATGGGTACATGATCATGTGTTTAACTCAATTTCTATAAATGCCCATTTGGAAACCTAAAAATCCTAGCCATTATCCATCCAAACATTTTCCAACTTAAGATTAATCGTCAAGGTTTTAACAAGCATCAATATATACGTCAAAATCTTATCTCAATCATGCCACATCACATAAATAAAGCATGAAATATATGTATGTAAGACATATATACCTATTATCATGAAATCAACCACTTAATCAATTTCTAAATCATCATTCACATGCTAAACAAACCAAAAAAGCATCAAGCATGCAATAACCATCCATATAACTCAAATGACAAGGAGAACATACTCTAAAACAAAGTGAAAAAGGTAAGAGAACACTTACCTCTAGCCATAGCTATTGAATCTCTCTCTCTAGGCTGGATCTCTAACATACTAATAAGTTGTGGTTGATCTCTCTCCATTACTCTAAAGTTCATTGGAGAAGAAGAAGAATAAGAAGATGAAAGTGTAAACTGCGTGAAACTGAAAAATAAAACATATATATAACTTAGGCACATGATGCACGATCGTATGCCTAAGGCACACGATTGTATGTCTCATGGAAATCTCAAATTTCCTTACTTTTTGTGACATACATGAAATATTCTCCCAAGAATACCTATGTACAAGCCACATATAGCTTTTAAATGACTATTTTACCCCTAAATCCTCTCAATTATAATTTTCTATCACAAAATCTCACTTTTACCAATGATTTCAAGCCTAAAAGGATAATTCTACTATCGGGCTATGACAACTCTAATTTGACAAATTCGGTATACATATCTTGTCATGTTGTTTATTCAGTTGATAAGATACAATGTGAATTTGATGATCACTTTGTTGGCTACCTCTTTTTCTTTTTCTTGTTAATCATGCAACGAACAAAACGGATAAATATAGAAAGTTAATTATTTGCTATCACTGTGGTTTATAGTTTATATGGTTTATATGTATAGTTTACTTTATTTATTGATTTTCCATTCGATCTTATGTCTACCGTATATCTTATGCCTCATAAATATTCAATCTTTTCCTACCAAAACTTACTTTCTGTGATAGTTGGTGTGTTTAAAGCTGTTTAAAATTCGATTTAATTTTTAATAGAATTTCTTATTTGTTTTACTATCTTTTAATTGATAACCGGGGTATTGTGAAAACAATCAATGTCAACAAGCTCACCTCTGCTAGTTATAGGGTTAATATCTATAGCATCCAGGATTAGAAATACCTGTTATGGTAGAATTTTGGGGTTAGATGTGAGATTTAGCATTAGACTGAGAATTGGAAGAGTTTAGGGGTGAGATAGTAAGTTTTCAAAGCTTGTGTGGCCTGCGCATGATTCTCCTTAAGAGGTTTTCTTCATACGTAGCGCGGGAAATAAAGAGTTTTCATTTTTCCTTGTGCACTCCCGTGCACCCTTAAAGATTGAGAGAGAAATTTGCTTTTATTGCTTCTTCACCCACTTTTCTCATTTTTCAGCCAAAGTTTCCTTTTGTTTTCAGAGAATCCTCATCCTAGGGTTGAGATTCAATAGCCAGCAGCTCCCAATCTAGCTAGAGAAGAAAGAAATTAGTTAGAAAGTGTTTCCAGCAACCATGGCAAGAGGTAAATACTTTTTTTCCTCTTCCTTGAGTTTCCCAACTTGTGTTTGATGCTTGATATGGTTTGGTTACATTTCTAGCATCCTTCTAAGTTATATGAAATAATTATGTATTGATATGATGAAAAGAAAATGCTTGAGATGATGATTTCCACCCAAGAACCATGTTTGTGTATGTTTGTGAATGAATATGTGAGAAAAATGATGGTTTTAATGGTGAATTGTGATGTGGCATGTTATGGATGAAAATGAAGTATGTTATATGTTCATTGAAGTGCTAGAAATCCTTGTTTTTTTATTACTTTCAGTTTGATTAAGCTTTGATACGGATTCTTGCAAGTTCCAACAGGTGTTGCTGTTGCAGAGCAAGACACACACCTGTGTGCCCGTAGGTGCATGCCCATATGCCTTTGCTTTTACTGGCACATGCTTGTGTGCACAACTTGATTTGCAAAAGACACGCCCATGTGCCCGAGGGACACGACCATGTGCTTGTCGTTCTAGTGAAATACACAAAAATTCTAGAAGCTTACACAATCAGCTACACAGCCAATGCATGGCCCTGTGTGTCTCCACACACGCTCGTGTGTTTTTGCCATGCATGCTCGTGTGTGTTCCTTGCACACTCGTGTGTCTTGACCCACATGCCTGTGCACAAGCTAAAATTTCAAAAAATTGTTTAATATGAAGAATAAAGCATAGGGAACTATTTTAAAGGCCATAAAGCAGTATATAAGCATAAAATGAGATAAAATAATACTGCATAAGCATTACATAGCATGACATGCCAAGACATCAGCATGAAAAGGGATCAAGGGATCCGAAAGCATTAGTCATTCAGCATTCAAAATCTGATATCTGGGTTAGAGTTTTAGGTGAACTCGATGGGGCATCTGTGGGATTTTAGCCTTCTAACTATGGTCAAATCGTTCCAGTTTTAGCTTATTAGTCTGAGGACTAATATATACATTCAACTTTCTAGGTTTTCGCTAGACTGTTCAGCCCACTTGGCCAAGATGTCGAATCCCTGTGTTTATTAGTTTGATCAGTATAGTAGGTATCTTTAGATACATAGAAATTTAGATGCATGCATATTCAATATATATTCAGCATGACATGATACACATTTCATGGCATGAATTATTAATACATGTAAGAGATCATAATAAGTTATATCCATTTTATTGAGCAAGCGAAATATGTGAATGTTTAAGCCAAGGCCAGGTATGTTTTCCGTTTGTTTGCTTTTTTGGGTTGAAGGAAGTAAGGAATGCTTACTGGGTAATTTTATCACTCATTCCTTTCCTTCCTTCCTTTCTTGTAGGTATGGTTAGTGCTGGTGAGGAGCAGGTGGACCAGGGTTGACGGGAAAAGGCTCCAGTTAGAGTGTTTTATTAGCCTGGTAAGGTTTATTATAAATTTTGTACTCAATGTAATGTACAGAAGCATATGTATATGAAAAGTTGTTTTGGCCACCATTGTACATTTTCAGTTTTAGCTTCTACATGCACATGTAATTTGTACAGTAGTAGCAGTTTTTCTTTCGTAGGATTCTTATCACGTATACCAAGATTTTTAAAATATTAATAAAAGTAAAATTATAATTCAGCAGTAGTGGTATGCATGGCAGCGGGTCTTACAATATCTAGATTGCTGATTAGTTTGCATAGTTAAACAAAAAAATGTGAAGTGACTTGAAAAAGATTCAAACAATTGGACATTACTTGATTAAGATATAGGAAGTTGTAGGGATGGATCTCAATAAGGTTGAGTTTCTATAGTCCTCAGAAGAAATTAACAAAAGATCACGTAAGTACTGCCCATTGTGATGAATATAGCTCACAAGACAAACTTCCCAAAGTAATGAGGTAGAATATGTATTAAAGTTTTTACTCTTGATTTCCTGTAGTGACCCCCGCCACAGGCCTATAATGCATAGCTATTTAAAATATATACATAGATATACATATATATATATATATATATATATTAGTATTTTACTGAAAATATTTCTGGGATAGGAATCCCTACAGCAAAAGAAACTACATAAATACTGTAACAAAATAAGAAATAATAACTTTTCTTGGAAATCCCAGGCTACTCATGTATAAATATACGTTATCCATATAGTGTATACTATAGTATAATACATACACATATACATGAGAAATAAACAAAATCAAAGCATGTGAGTCAAACATGCTGCTAGCCGCCGAGCCATGTCCCAAAAATTTGAATTGACCTGCGAAAGAGAAAGGAAGGGAAAGGGGTGAGTGACAAAATCACTCAGTAAACATTTCTTATCTCTAACACCAACAAGTCATAAGCACAAGCTGATCTCAAGTCTTATGCTTCATGTTCTTTGTTTTATTATCTCTTATCTCATATTTCTTTACTTTCTTAACTCATTATGTTTTCATGAATGTTCTTGTCTTTCTTTGTCTCATTTCTTATGAATATTGTACATGACATGATATGCATGCTCTAATGTCATGTAAATGCCCATTAGTCATAAAACTGTCCCTTGGGGTTGATTTTCTGAAAACTCTTTCATTTCTAAAAACTCTGATTCAAAAATCCTCGTATATATATATATATATATATATAATATAAACTAAATATGTATCAAAAAGTACTATATCTGAAAATATCTCTACTATGCTCGCCAGACTGATGAACATAAGGATTTGGCACCTTGGTCGTATGAGCTCAAACTTATGATAAAACTAGTGTACGACTACGTCCTCTCTAGCGGACGATGGTTTCCTTCTCTAATGGGCATGCAAACTCACAAGTGCCCCCTCGTATCCACCCTTAACTGATGTCTGAAATATTGTATATCTATACTTTTAAAATAAACTTTTGGATCCTTGAATCCATTTCTAAAAACATCTTAAATGGCATATCGTGCTTAATGATTTAATAATCATGCATGATATGTTGTTATATCTTGTTAGTCTTAAGTGTTCTATGTTTAGGAATGGCTTAAAGTTGCTTAATTATGTTTATCTTTGCTTATCTTCACTTTAATTATGCTTTGAAACGGTTTTCTCTCATTTTCTTAAGACATACAGATGTGTTATGCTTAGCACACGGGCGTGTGAGAAGGCACACGGGCCGTGCTCAAGTCGTGCCCTTGAGGCACAAAGTCGTGTATCATACTATATGGGCGTGTAACTACCTCAACACCATCCCATGTCTTACTTACACGAGCGTGCAAAATTGGGATCACACACATGGGCGTATGCATAGACTGCATGGGTGTGTGTCTAGATTTTCATATACATATGAGTGTCATGCAAAGCCATGTTCATACAGAAAAGAGGTCACATGAGCATGTGCCCTCGAGTACACGGTTGTGTGCTCAACCTAAATTATGTAAAAAGCATCTGGAAACTCAGAAATGTCACTCAATACACAACCACAACTCAATCCATCATACATACAGTAAATATATATACTAATAAACATTCTCATCTCACATTTTCATTACAAAGTATGCTAAAATCGCATATTCCTCATAAATTCATACCCAAGCACTAAAATCATCATACATTTCATAATAATCTCATGAATCATCATTCATTGTCTCATTTCATCATCAAATCATAGCAACACACATTCACAACACACAGCAATCATCCAAGGAAGCTCAAATCAGAAGAAACATATTGTATACCTAAGTGAAAGAGGTAAATAAATACTTACCTCTTGACATTACATTCGGATCTCTCTCTCTCAAAGCTTCTGGATCTCTAGTTGGAATAGGGGTTGCTAGTCGAACGATTTCTTACCTAAGGTTTATTGGAAAACAGAGAAGAGAAGCTGAAGGAAATAAAACTAATGAAACTTGCGAAAAATAAAACATTTATTGCACCTCTCACTTGACACACGGGCGTGTGTCCAAGGCACACGGTCGTGTACCCTATGAAAATCTCAAATCTCTCTCTCCTCACGCTATACATGAAATATTCTTCCCAAAATATCCATATACAAGCTATGAAAGACCTCTAAAAGACTCTTCTATCCTTAAACCCTCTCAATTCTATATCTTATCAGGAAATCTCTCTTTTACCCTCAGTTTCAGAATCTAAAAGATAATTCTACCCCTGCGCTATTACATTTCCACCTTGTTTCATTGGATTGCAATGTATTATGATGACTTTACTACTAATGAAATATGTTTAATAATTGAAAATGGTTTTTGTTATTTCTTTTCCACCATTGTTTTGATGTGTCTAGTGGTTTCAATTTATTTTTCCTTTTCCATTCTTTTAGTTTCTAACATGACTAATTTTAATGTACAATGATGTTTGTCTACAATCTTTTTAAAGTAATTAAAGTGCAATGTAAATTTTTTTGTTTTCCCTTTTAATAAATGTAAGGATAGACAAGCATCTGTGTTAATGAGAATGAAAGCAAGATTGATGTCATAATTTTGTTTTAAATATATTAATTAATTTTCATTAGAGAGAGATATGAATTATTTATATGTCATTTTGCATTAGTTAAAGCTAGCAGCAAAATTTTTATGATAATTGCTATCAAGATTATTCGATCTGAGTAGAAATAGAATCTAACCCAAATTATCCTATCCAACTTGTTTGACTCAAATCTGACTTAACCGTTTGATTAGTCAATGGTTAACATGTGACTGTTGACTGATCAACAATCAATTTTTCTTTAGGTCAATGTTTGACCGATCAATGGTCAATGTTGTCCAGTCCATAATCAATGTCAATGCTTGATCCATTAAAGGTCAACATTGGTCGATTAGTGAAAAATTTCCTCATGCGTGGTAGTAGATTCTAGCACATATGAGTATGTCCCAAGTGTGTATGGTGTATCTTAGCACGTGTCACAACTTTCCTAGTCCATGGCCACACGTGCCTTACTTTTTTTGGCATGTGAAGGCACATGTATAGCATTTTTCAGGTTGTGGCAGTGCATGGCATCTTTCTTCCAATGCGTGTGAAGGTTTTGGCAGCGTGTAAGGTCAATATAAATAATCATTGGTGTGTTTTGGCCTTTCTAACTCTATTTCAAGTTTACATATTAAAAAATTCATATTATTTGGGACCATACCTTTTATATGAATAGTTGTTTATTAAATTTTGAAGTAACATTTAGTGAATAAAGATTGTCAAAAGTTTGTGTATGTCATGAAATTTTAGTATGGATAAAGTTATTATATCCTAGGGTAATTTTGTAAGTTGTCAAAATGTTTCATTACCAAAGCAATGCATTTATTGAAGCTTATAGAATTCTCCATTTGATTATGATATATGATTTCAATTTTAATTCATATAATTTTTTTTCAAATGAATTATTATACGTATTAAAATTGAAGATAACATAAGGTTAATTGAGAAATACATCGATTATGAGTAGAGTCAATACACCCAAAGGTGGTTATTTTTTTTCGATTACGTGTATTCTCTTGTTTTGTGAGGAATGAACGGTGATTTGGAATGTATATATTAGCCTAAAGGGGATATTTCTTTCTAAATCATTTGGTCATATTTGTCTTCATATGGTTACTTATGTTGATAGGATTCTAATAGCATATTATTTTCTCTGCCCAAAGAGGAGACAATAGTGATGCACCTAGAATCCAAATAGCTTATCTAGTTTGAAGCTACTGATTATTTTATTTTCCATAAAGCTAATTTGTTCCATTAGTTTTCTTTCAAACAGTTAATATTATAGTAAACAATAATAATGTCATCATAGATATTCTGACTAGAAGCAACTTCAATAAATGGAAATCCGATATAGAATTTACTTTGGGTATAGATAATATTGATATGTCCCTTCATATTAATGAACCACTCAAGCCTACTGAAGAAAGTACTATGGTAGAAAAGGAGTGGTATGCTAAATAGGAAAGATCTAATAGGTTTGTTCTCTTAGCCATTAAGAGGACTATTACTGAATATGTATTGAGTGGTCTACCAAAAACCAATAATGCAAAAGAATTCCTTAAGGCTATTAGACAAAGATATCAAGTGTCTAATCATACTAAAGCTGCACAATTGATAAGTGAATTATCTAGGGCTTAATATGATAGTATAAAGAAAGTTTGACAATTTATTTTAAGGATTGTTGGTATACAGTTTAAGCTGAAGATTCACAAAATTCCCATCATGATAACTTTATTGTCTATTACTCTGAATTGTTTACTATCAGAGTTCAATCAAATCAAAATTATTTATAATGCTCAGAGTGAGAATTGGAGTATTAATAATCTTATTAACAAATGTGTGACTGAGGAAAAAAATAAAGTTCATAAAAGGTTGAGATTGCAAATCTTATTGGATCTTTAAAGGGTCACAGTAAAGAGAAGTGGCAGAGTAAGAAAAAGACTATTCAAAGTCCTAGGAATATTGTTAGGTTCAAAAAAAAGGAACTGATCAGCCTCAAGTAAAAGCTAGGATGAAATGTTATTTTTGTAAAAAGCAAGGCCACTTGAAAGTCAAATGTATGAAGTTCAAATCTTGGTTAGAGAAGAAAAAGAAGAATGATCAAGGTACTAACTTAGATTATTTTGAATATAATCTTATTGATGTCCCTAAAAATATTTGGTGGCTTGATAGTAGTGCTTCTATTCATATGACAACTTCTTTATAAAAACTAGTAAATATGTGAAATTCGATTGAAAGTAAGGCTAGACTCAAAGGTGGAAATGATACAGATGTAAACATTTGTTGTCTTGGATCATGATCTTATAAGTTGAACTTGTTTTAGACACAAGATATAAGTTGTTTTCAGAAAATACATTTTATGTTCCCTTCTTTAGGAAGAACCTAATTCCAGTTTCTTTGTTAGATAAACTTGGCTATGAAATTAATTTTTGAAATGGCAAAGTTGATTTATTATTTGATTCCCAGCTTATTAGTAGTTATGTGTTGTCTGATAGCCTTTATAAGTTATGTTTGGCTTCCAGTAATGTTAAATATTCACTAAGTACTAAGAATGTTACTATCAAAAGACCTTTAATCAAAGAAAAATCTTCATTGTTATGGCACAGAAGATTAAGTCACATTGCCTAAGAAAGGTTGATAGATTGATTAAAGAGGAAATCCTACCACCTTTAGATTTCCAAGATCTAAGAACCTATGTGGATTGTATTAAGGGTAAATTGACCAAGACTAAGAAATATGATTCAACTCAGAGTTAAGATCTTTTAGAGATTACACATATAGACATAAATGGACCCTACTCAACTAGCTTATGTGGCAACAAATATTTTCTCACCTTTAGTGATGATTATTCCCGATACAATTATGCTTACCTAATTAAAGAAAAATCTAATGCACTTGAGAAATTCAAAGTCTTCAAGATTGTAGTAGAAAGATAGATAAGGAATCTTATTAAGGTGGTGAGGTATGATCAAGATAGAGAGTATTATGGCAAATATGATGATTCAGGGCAGCAAATGGGTACCTTTGCGAAATTCTAGCAAGACTGTGGGATTGTTCCTCAGTATACTATGTCTAATACACCTGAACAAAATGGTTTTATTGAATAGCGTAATCATACTCTTAAAAATATGATGAGAAGCATGATGTGTAGGTCTAATTTACCAGAATTTTTATGAGGTGAAGCAATCAAGACTGCATTATACATTATTAACAGGGTATCTTCTAAATCTGTATTGAAGACTCTTTTTAAGCTTTGGACAGGAAGAAAACCTAGTTTAAGACATATTTGACTTTGGGGGTGTCTAGTTGAAGTTAGAATTTATAATTCTAATGAAAAGAAACTTGATCTTAAGACCGTTTGTGGGTATTTCATTGGTTATCTTGAGCATTCTAAAGGTTATAGGTTTTTGTTGTCCTTCTCATAATACTAAGGTATTTGAATCAATGACTACTAAGTTTCTTGAATTAGATATAGTAAATGATATCAATATTTAAATATTGGTAGATCGTGAAACAAGATTATCTGATTCTATTCTATTGACTGTTGAACATGATAGTATTTTGTCTAATCTTGTTATAAAGACTAGACAGCAAGTTTCAAAAAATAATATAGTGCCTAAGACTATGTCTGATGGAGTCATGGCTGAAGAACCTATTATTGAGTAGATTTCAAATTAACCATCTTCATCTGATGTTATAGTTGATGAACCAATTATTGAAATTCCAGTCAGAAGATCAACTAAAGAAAGATGTCCAGTAATTTTGTTGTGATTATTATGTGTATCTTGGATAATTTGATTATGATATTAGTGAGTCTATAAATCCAATGACTTTTAAAGAAGCTATGTCTAGTTCATAGTTAGATAAATGATTTATAGCAATGAAAGAAGCAATACAATCCATGAGTCATAATAAAGTATGGGATTTTGTAGAGCTACCTAATGGCTTTAAACCCATTGGCTATAAATGGGTTTCCAAGACTAAAAAAGATTCTAAAGGCAAAATTGTTAGATTTAAGGCAAGATTGTTGCCAAAGGCTTCACTCAAAGAGAAGGCATAGACTTTAATGAAACCTTCTCTTCTATTTCTTCTAAAGACTCATTCAAAATCATTATGGCTTTGATGGCTTATTTTGACTTTGAGCTTCACCAAATAGATATAAAGATAGCTTTTCTAAATGGGAATTTATTTGAAAAAGTTTATATGAGACAACTCGAAGGTTTTGTTGTTGATGGTCAAAACACTTGGTCTGTAAGCTTATAAAGTCTATGTCTGGTTTAAAGTAAGCTTCTCGTCAGTAATATATAAAATTTGACAAATTAGTAGCTTCTTATGGTTTTATTGAGAACAAGTTCGATCAATATGTTTAGATGAAGATTAGTAGGAGTAATTTTATTTTTTTAGTTCTTTACATTGATGATATTCTATTGACAAGTAGTGATGTTGGTTTGCTTTGTGAGACCAAGATCTTTCATTTGTCTTTGGTATTGAGATTCATCACGATGGAGTTCGTAAGTTACTTGGTTTTTCCTAAAGAGCATAAATTGATCGTGCGCTTAAAAGATTTAAGATGCAAAATTGTAAAGTTGGAGATGTATTTGTGGTTAAGGGTGATAAGTTTAACATCCAGCTGTGTCCTCAGTCTAATTCAAAGAAGGTGTCAATACAACATATTCCTTATGCTAATGCCTTTGGAAGCTTGATGTATGCTTAAGATTGTACTAGGCCTGACATAGCTTTTGTTGTAAGTGTTCTTGGTCATTATCTCTTTAATCCTGGGACTGATCACTAGATTGCAACCAAGAAAGTCATGCGATATTTGCGAGGGATAAAAGATTACACTCCCAAATTATTGACCCATGTGATATGGTTATAAGTAATTGTAATCATTGATGTCTTATATCGATTTGAGAGATATAGATTACTTTGGTTCATTATTTAATAATCATATTGATCGGATTGTTGAATGAAGTGTTATTTTTAGACCAAGTGTTTTCTCAAAATAGTGGTCACTTTAAAATAAAATTCAGTTTGCCCTATAAATAAAATTGTTTTCATTTTCTTAAAATAATAATAATTAATATTATCCAAGTGGGATAATGTAAGAGTATGGGCTAATATTAATTATTATTTGTTTTATTTTTTAAAAACATGGGTGAATTATAGTCCAATAAATATTTTGAAAGGGTTTGATGTGATTAATTTTGTATAAAGTCCAACATACTTCGTATTGTAATAATTTGGATGGTAAAATTAATGTGTGCCCATAAATAGTTTATTAGGCTTTTAATGGAAAATTTCAATAAATATATTATAAATACAAGACTAGGTTCCCCGTTTTAGTACATTTTCTAGTAATATTTTCTATTCAAAATTTTATTGCTTTCTGGGTGCTCAGAGATAAGAAGATATAACCTCAAATATTGATAATCAATCTTCTGTCAAGTGATTCTAAATCAATAATTATTATGGCACAAACAAGTACATCTAAATTCCTCAAAAACCTTTTTACAATATTTTGTAATTGGATGTAAATTAAATATTTATGTTGTTAAATGAATTTATTCCAACATTTGATTGTTCTACAAGTCTCTTACATATAGATGTGAACTCAAAGATAGAGTATACTGTACCCCAAAGATTGTTGAAGGAAATCCATGTCTGGTGGTGAGAAGTGAGTTCTGTTGATGATTACATTACTATTTAAAAGCTTTCATTTTTGCTGGTCTTGTGTCTAATTATTGCTACAGTGTCCTCCTTGTAAGAGAATACTGTGTACAAACTTGTTGTCCAATTTTTTTCAATTAATGTTCATGCTTTCTTACTAATTTTAAGGTTGGAAACTTAAATGCAATCTTATTTTTGCATAGTCTATTCTATTTCAAGGTTTTCTTTTTTCTTTTTTTTGGTTGCATTATAAGCACTACAAAATCTTTTAAGCGTGCGATTTAATTGTCCTTTATTTTTTCAATTAATAGCTAGCATATTGTGTTTGTTTATAAATTCCACTCCAATTCAGGACTTTCAAAAGCTTTGAAGAAACTACTTGTTGACTATGAAAAGGAGAAGTTTCACCCCGCTGATCTGAAACCAGCTTTGGCAAAAGCATTGAATAAGATACTACAGGTAATTGCTTTTATCAAGTCTCTGTTGATGGTTTGAGAAAAGTTACGAAAAGCAACTAGTTGAATAATACTTTTTTCTTCACCGGTAGTTGAAATTTTTTATCGAGATCTTACATGATTTTGTTAATGCAGCTTACTTCTTTGATGTAGTTATCAGAAACTCAACTCCGTCGATCTCCACTACGTTCAGTCGTGCCTCAAGGTTATTTTAATTGGGAGTCCTCCATATTGGCTTTTCTTGTCAGAATTCTCTTTGTATAGAACTGTATATACATATTTGGCCTGGTGATCATTATAATTAGTATATTATCAATATTAATAATTATATTTTGTATATATCTTATTTTTATAAAATTAATTGAAAATTACATTTTTCATATGTTATCATATTACAAAACTCTATTAATAATTCAATGATAAGTAAATTAAATATGACAATAAAAATATTAACTATTTTTCTAATTTTTACGACAAAAAAATTACTTTACAATGATGGAAATATCTATCCCTTATAATATATTTAATAACCAATAAATATAGCTAAAATGAAGAAAATATCTATTGTTAATAACATATTTAATAATTATTAAAAATTGTAATAACAACAAAAATATTTATGTTATTATTAGTCAAATGATAGGTAAATTATTCATCATTAATGTTGTATTTAATGACTTATAAATATTGTTATAACGATGAAAATATTTGTTATTAATATCATATTTAATGATTAATAAATATTATTATCACAATAAAAATATTTAGTCGTTAATATTATATTTAGTAATTGATAGATATTACTATAACGATGAAAATAGTCATTGTTGTTATTATTTTCATCATTTTTTTCATCCTCAGACTAATCAAATGTTTTTTTTTTTTTTTTTGAAAATATAAATGATCTATAGAAATGATAACAAATATTGATTTATGCTTTCTTCCCAAGTTGATTGGTTAGACAATATATACTTTCAGAAGTTGTTTATTTGCAATAGTGCAAAAGGATAAAACGACATTATCATATAAAAATTGAATAATTAAAATAGCTAATCAATCTGATATCAATCTTTAGATAAAAAAAAATAATGTTAAATATATATTAGGGCCTTAATTTTTCATCTTGAAAATTAAATGAACTATATGCCAATCAATCATATAAAAAAATAGCAATAATCCCTTGGACTGTCCTCCTTAATTCTTGGGCAATGTTATTTAGTTGAGGAGAAAACTCAAGTAAGTTCGAAGTTATTCTAGACACCATATATACTAGTTTATTTGTTCAAAAATTTGTCCCTTTGCCAAGCTTAATATTAGGTTCATTTACAATCCATATGATAAGGGATTTGCTAAAGATAACGCCCTAATATTTTTAAAATCAATGATCAAAGATCCAATTTAGAAGTGGATAATATTGAGTATGACATCCATTGCAAGCAGCGGCTTAATAGAGACTGGCGAATCTATTCTTCACCATGCTTCTTGTTGATTTCTTGTCGTTTCTGTTTCTGGCTTCTTAATTCAAGTGGACTTGCTTTAACGTAATATTTTTTTATCAACTTACAATCTAAGAGATTAAAATATGCAGAGTCAGATTCGTCTTCACTGAATTTATTTGAAAAATTAGGGCAAGGCGGTAAAGTCTTGAAATTATTTTTTATTGAAACACAAATACAACAACTTCATTAACAGAAGCACTTAAACTTGAGTAGCAGAAAAAAGGAAAATTATATATGGTGGTCGATCTGGCTTCGCTGCTTAAGGACCCTTCTTAGACGAGTAACAGCTTGTTCAACATCGTGCCACTGCCAACTTCTTTCAGCTTTTCAGGTTGGTTCCGGCCGGCCTTTGAACACTTCTAAAGAGTTTAAGTTTTGATTAGCAAAGACAAATAATAATTATTAATGAAAGAGAATATGGATCTAAGATTGGAGTCTACAACGAAACCATGCTCAGGAGCAGTCAATGGAGTACCCACCAGGCCACCCTCCTTCTTGCTTATGTCTTGTTGTGCAAGCGCATATCATTACCGAATATTTTTAATATTGACCTAAGTTTTTATACATGGCGGCTACTTTCATTCCATTGACAATCAATTTCTCAAGATGATTTAATTAAAAAAATGAGATGATTATGCATTTGAAGTTTGAAATATTCCTTCTTGGTAATGAGACAGAAAATAGCCAAAATCCTTAAATTAAGGCAACAATTAAGCTCTTAACTGACCCATTCAGTGGGCTCTTAAACCTGTTCAACACGAATCTCACCTTAAACCATACCTTCAATTTGAATATAAGAACCAACAGGCTCTCTCTGGCTCACAATTTATTTACTTGTATTTCAACACAATCATTTGCATGTGAAGATGGATGGGGGAATATGAAACTTAAGTTTCTTAATCTGGTAATTATAGAGCATCTTCACTAATTAGTGTTTTTTTTTTTATAATTAGGTTTATGCATAAGCATTATTATAAGTGAAAAGTTTAAGTCAATAATGGATACGCTTGTCTCTTTCGTCTCAACCATTCATTCGTTGCTGCAATTAGCAACGTTAAGCCCTCGGCTCTTTAAAATGTAGAACCATGACAACTTGGCAAATACTAATAAGAGTGAATTACTTTGTCACACCCAAGGTTTGTTCTTAAAACATGTTTTATCCCTAATTTATATAAATAATATTTTTCATCCCAAATTAAACATAAATGACAATTTTTCATCCAAAATCAAACTATGTTAATAAAACAACAATGTTAAGAATTGAAATTATCATTTTATCCCTATTATTTTATATTTTAAAATTATCATATATCCAAAATTAAGAAAAATTAAAAATAAACCTTATTTAAATTATATAAAAAAAACCATTTATTTCTCTTTCCTTCACCCTCACCTAATTTTTCCTCTTTTCCTATATATAAGTCAGTTTTTGTTGTCTAATCATATAACAAAGATAAATTATAATTTTTGAAAATATTAGGGGTTTTTAAAAAAATTTAAGGGGTCATTCAGAATTTAGAAAAAGTTTGTGGCTTTTGAAAATATTTTAAATATTAGTTTACTTTTAATAATTTCAAAAAATTAACAGTAACATCTTTAAATAATCGAACAAAATGTAACATATTATGATTATAAATATCATATTATACTTATTGAGGTTATATAATAGTTTCAAAATATGTAGAAATTTGAAAAGATTTCAGAAATTAATTTGTTGATTTTTAAACTTTTTTAAAAATTAAATTAGTATGTTTAAATAGTTGGATATGATTTATAAAGTGATTGTTTTTTTTTTTTTTTAAAATTAATAAATGATTAAATTACTATTTTATTTTTATCTTATTAATTTTTTTTAACATTAGTTTTAGATGACAAAATATTATTTGTACCAAGGAAGATTAATGCTTTAAGTCAAGCTTGCTTGGAAAAATGTTATTTACTCTAATAATAAATAATAAAAGAATTTACTTAATTGAGACCAGAAGTTCATAAAAGCACATCTACATTGCGGGAGATTAAGGATCAAATTTTTACCCTTTTGGATGAAATTAAAATATAGCTAATTGTGTCATGAATGATCAAAATTTGAGTCTTCAAGATAGGAAGGGTCATCCCTTGAGAGAGAAAGTTGTTGGAGATGATGAAGATGAAATTAAAAAATTAATTGAAAGCTCAGAAGCAGTAACGACTTCAATTAATTATTGGTAAAGTTCACTGTATATGTTGAATATCTTAATTAAGTCCATAACGTAATTAAATTAATTAGTCCCCACGTGAAAGGCACCCCACCTCGAATCTGGCAGTATTACATGTTTCTGCCTTCTTGTAAGTCCTCCCTTCCTGGTTCAAGGCTGTTTCATCCCATCTCTTAGCTTATATATTCTCTATGCACAGCCCTTTCACATGTTCATTAAATAAATTGTGGACCTCATTATATTATACTAAATCTTCCCTAATTAAATAATTACAACTTGATCAGATTCCCAGATATGCCAATCTATGGGAATCTTGCTCTTCATTGTCATACCTACTTAATCAATTAAAAAATTAATTTTCCAAGCATTATACTATTCAGATGCCTCATCAATCAGCTCCTCCCCTTGCATCAATCCCCATAAATTTTAACAGTCGGGTATCCTAATTAGACACTTGAAGGAATTCAGTTACATCTTCATTTCGTTAATAGTGGAAGAAAAAGACCTGATATTAAATTTGTACATACGTTCAAATGGAAATCATCTCACATGCTTTTCTTTTGGATCTCTTAAGCTTCTTTATCTTATCATCTTACAAGAATTCCATAGAAGAGGGTAGGCAAGATAGTTGATCGGCTTGTGTTACCAGCAAACATAAATCTTACTCTTATTGTGTCTCCTACGTCGTTATTGCGCAAATACGTTAATAATCCATCTCATGTGTTAAGTATTGAGCGTGAGGAGCTAGATGTGACAGTTGGGTTTATGGGAAGCTTCATTGCAAATTTTGGATCGTCAAGTTAAAGAGTTTAGAAATAAACAAATTCTTATGGTCAAGGTTCTTTGGAGAAACCATCAGGTCGAGAAGAATAAGAGACAGGGATTTTCAAACTTGTTCGAATGAATTTCAAAAATGTCATGAATGTAATCCATAGTTATTGGTAACGCAAACTGGTAAGCTACCTTTCCTACCATCTCACATTCACATATTCACTCACCATAAGAGTTCAAACCAATTAACTAGACAAGGTCCATTCCAACTATTGTTGAATTACACAACACTTCCATCATAATTTTGGCAAACATATGGCATGATTCAAATCATTGAGAAGTTTATTAATTATACATTCTACAGCTTCTTTATATATGCCTTATCTTTTATAACATTTATTGATCATTTGGGGTTCTCAAGTTTCATGTGGTTCGTTCATTTATTTATTAATCTTATATCAGCAATAATGGATAACTTTAATTGCATACATCCCAACAAATTTGTGTGCTAAAAGGGCCAAACACCTTTTCCACCGGTAAACGACAATTGTCCACCCAAGAACTTTTACAATACTCATTTATTGATCAAAGTCAATCATTAAATTTAACCAGTTAGATGAGTATTTTAGTTTTTTTTTAATAAAAATTAAAAATAAAATTAATTTTATAAAATAATATTAAAATAATAAACTAATAAATTAATAAAAAACTAAAATTTTAATAAATAAGATAAAATTTTAAAAATTAAAATTAAAATTAAAAAAGAAGCTACTAATGTCAATAGTATTGCTGGCGATAATAGTCACTATTAACTTAACCAAACAACCAAAAACGGTCACTTGGTTTCATTGACGACCAGATCTAACCTCTTCAATTGTGAAAATGATAAATTTGACTGTCAATATTGGTGACAATCAAATCTAGTCATTTTAATCATAAAGAATGACTAGAGATGGCTAACATCAAACATATAGACTGTTTTTAACCATTTCTGATGATAAAAATGATCAAATCTGACTATCTTTGTCAAATATTTTATAGTCAAATCTAACAACATCTGCCATCGAAACAGTCAAATTCGGCCACCTGATTAAGTTAATAGCATTTTTTAAAATTTTTATCATATTTTTAATTTTTAATTTTTAATTTTTAATAATTTTTTAAAATTATTATTATATTAATATTATTTTATATTAAAATTTATTTTAATATTAATATTATTTATTTTTTATTAAAGAGTATTTAATTATTTTGATAACAATGTTAATAAAATTAAAGAGAATTTAATTAATGGATAAATGTTTAATTTTTAAAAATTTTTAAATGAGAATTTGTGATTGTCGTTTGGTCGTGCCAAAGGTGAAACTTGATTCATAACGTATATAAAAAACCAAGAACTCAAGTTTTAATTTAGGTGATTAAAAGTGGCACTTTTGCCTTCCCAAATGTAAGGATAAAGCAATTCCCATTTGGACAAAAAAATCTATGGCAAAGAATTGTAGTATACTACAAGAAGCAACTTGGGAATTGGAGTTCTATGATTAATTTAATTTATTCTAATACAATTGAAGAATCAGATTAAAGACCCAACAACTGACCCTTTTGTTTGGTGAAAGATATAATCTGAATTATGCCTAGATAGAAATAAAAACTTTAATCATCATCGTACGGCAGCACTAATTTTTCAAGATTTTGAGAAACAAGCACGTAGGTCTTGACTAAATAATTATAGTTTATACCAACTTACAAATTTAGGGTTCTATAAATGTTTTTATATTTTGATATACGTATTAACTATTAATTAAACAAGCCTAAACGAGAATAGCCTCCAATATTTTAACCCCAAAGCAACCACTAAGAAAAAGAAAGAAAGGTTGCTAGAATATTCATCTACATATCCTGTCTTAGTTGTTAGTGCTTGAAGCAATCAAGAATAATACCTTGTATGTGTCACACATATTTCGGGATTATGTTTTGTATTTAAACTTCAACACACACACATATATTTATTAATTTATGTTAATCTTGTTTTCTCTTACTCGAAATATTGCATAAGGTATGGCTCTTGAAAAGTCGAAGATGGAGCTAATATTATCTGACATGGAAAATTGAAACTCTTGTGCTCCGGATACACGATACATGAATTTAATATAAAATGAAAAAGATTTATGAAGTGTGGATGCAATAGTAATATATATTAGCTTTAGAAAGTTGGATGAGAATTTGAATTGGGACAAGACTCCTGTTTACAATAATGGTTATGTCATGGTTGATTAAGGAGAAGGGGGGTAAAGCAGGATTGGACAAAGCATCTTTTGTCTTTCTCATGGTTATTTCTTTAGAATGTTATTTTAGAAATAAGTAACGTATCCTATATAATGTTAGACAAATGAAAAGAATTGCCCAATTAGCTCACTTGTTATGAACAATGTTTTCTGGTCGTATCAAAGGTGCATTTTAATTGTTTAAATAAATATTCAAAATATGTGAACACACCCTATAATGTTATACAAATGAAATTCTTTTTCAAAGAATTGCCCGATAGCTCACTTGTTATGAACAATGTTTTCTGATCATATCAAAGGCGCATTTTAATTGTTTAAATAAATATTCAAAATATTTGATCCAAATGGTTTTTGGTCAATTGAAACTATGGTCCCTAAAAAATCTTGAAAAATAATAAATCATTTCTTGGATTATTTTTCATGTAAAATTAGGTTTATGTTAGTTTAGTAAAACTAGTTGTAATATTGTTAGTAGAATTAGTTTTCTTTTTTAGTTATTTTAAATATTAGAAATGTTTTGTATTAAGGAATAAGAGTTTAAATTTAGACTTGACAATTCGTGTTATCAAAGATTTTCAACACTAACCCAATCTAAAATAAAATTGTATTAAATTTATCAACTCCATACTAAAATGAAGTATTTTCAGATTAATTAAACTCAATCTAAATTAATTTAAATTATGTAACAAGTAACGTTATGTCAAAACATGACATATAATGACATGATTAGTTATAAAACAAGACATATTATAAAATATTAAAAATAACATGGTTTATTACAAAATAATACATGAAAAGATGTAGTGTTTGATGACTACAAAACAAAAGTACTAGTTTATGAACAAACACAACAGTAGGTATTATCGAGTCAAATCTAATGTAGCCTACAATACCGAAGGATACTCTTAACCTTCAACGAGAAGAACCTTATATCATACATCGAAAACTGTCTTAACATCATAAAACAATGGCAGAAGATGCAATACCATTTAGTGCCCCGTAAATAACAAAAAATCAACAAAACCTTAAATTACAATTTAGTCCAGCATAAATGACATTATACACGATTAGAAGAAAAAATGAGGTGGGAAGGTAGTGATTACACGGTGCATAGGCTAGGCAGACGGTGGCCACAATGGGGCGTCGCTTTAATCAGTGGAGTTTGAGATATGATCATTGAAGAGAGAGTGTGTTGTTCTTTGGGATGATTCTGGCACCTATTAGCCAGGCTTTTTGTGGAAAGAAAGAAGATGGACAGTTCGTTTTAGCTGTAGAATTCGACTAATGAATTTGGAGGGTGGGAGGAGGATTGCAGAGAAGGTGAGCGGTCATTTCCTCATAGCTTCTGCAGTTCCGATATGGGTTCTCGGTATAGATGGAAAAAGGGGCTACCGGCCCAGGACTGCTGGGCTCGCGGGCTCAAAATCTCGGGCCTAGACTAGCCCTTTTTTGTGAATATATATCATTAGCCCTTTTGGAATATATGGTTTCACTTAGCCCCTTAAATATGTTATAAAAATTCTTTTAGACCCACTTAGTGTAAAATTATAACACTTTCCCCTAGATTACATGTATTAAAAGTTTTTAAGGCTCTAAAAACTTGAAATTAAAGCATGTTAATGGAGATATAACTTAATTAATATTACAAACAAAAAAAAGTTTTAATACAAAGTATAATTCAAATCAATTGTGCTATAAAAAAATATATATTGCCATCTTATTAACAACTGTATTGTTAAATGTAATACAATAATTATTTCAATTATAAAATATAATTTAGTAAAACTTTAATAATTATAAAATATTTTATTTCAACAATATGTTTTTCATATTAAGGCTTAAATATAACTTGTAAGTAGAATGATTATGTCTTTTATGTTGTAGATTGTGGTATGATTTATGACATGATTTTCAATATTGTTTATATGTGTAATGACGTTATGGTACGATATGGAAGAAAAGACCTCCATTGATATACATATTTGTGCAAATATATGCATGTGTTAGGATCAAACAATTGTTTTTATGACTTATTATGGGTTCCATTATAAGCTTCTTATGTGTTAAATATAACTTGTTAGCATGATTCAATTTAGCTTGACAATAGGTAACTTTGTGTATTATGAGCGCATCAAAAATCCCTATAAGTTGTGTGGAATCACAATGTTATGACATGTTAAGCTTGAGACTATATTTTCATGACCTAGAACATTGGAGATAAGAGTATGTAAAAGGAATTCAGGTTAGTGTTATATCCTAACAGAAACAAATTGAGTTATACATTGAATTAGGCTTCCAAGGTATCAAGCATAATTGTCCCAAGGACGAGCATACTCATGACACGCTAAAATTTTGATATAAGTAATGTCATCTATGATCGTGCATCTAGAGATGTATGCTTGTCTATGCGAACACCTTCAATTCTTTGTTCATCAAATGATGGACATATAAATGATGTAGACAACCATCTATACCACATAAAAGATGAAACATATGATAATTGTGCATAAAGGATTAGGGTTGTCCATAGGTGAAAAGATAGTTTTACTCCTAGGGCAAAGTATGCCCCGTTAACCAAGTGAAAAGTTCATGCATTAAACTAGGAACACAAGTGTACACCCAAGTATGGACAATCACACATACGTGTCACAACCACAAACAAGCCATGCATAGGGTAGTTATGCAAGTGGAAAAGATGTACACTTGTACACATGACCATGCATGTTCATGCATTGAGTCACAGCTAATGTATTAGGATACAATGGTGCATGTATAGCTATGAGCGTAGTGGAATGGAAAACAAAAAATTTTATTCACACCAATACATCACACTAATTCAATCAACATGTATGAAGAAGAAACACTAAATATGTATGTGAAAACAATCCCATCTAGGATCCCTTGATAGTTAAAAATTACATAAATGTATAGCCATGCTAGATTTAAAGTATAACTTACATTTGATGACTCCTTTAGTGTTTACATGGCATGAAAAAGCTTCCAAAATTGCATTATTCACGCAAGAGTAAGGTGAAACTTCTGATATCCACATGAAATATGACATGAGAAGTTTACCACATAATAAGGGTGTTGCTAAGGGCCTAATGTATGAGTATGAGAAAATAAGGCATGAGTGAGCACCCAAGGTTTGGAAAAAAGCTTTAAAATTATGAATAACATGTTCCTTTATATAAGAGATGATGTACAAACATATATGGTCAATGTACAATCGTACATCCTATACTTATCTTCTTAAGTTATACGAAATGACATAATCATATAAGGTTTTATAGATCTACCTAAGCTAATATACAGTTATACATGGACTATGTAAAATTGTGACAAGGCCAAATCATCTACTTTTATCCTTATCCTAATTTGATTCAAACGAATCTAAGAAATTATCACTACTTGGACCTAGTACGATCGTAACTAGACTAGAATGTCCATTTTTACTTTTAACCTCATCTAAATGGATTCTACAAATCCCCAAAGCATGTCCTTTGCACTTCTCTCAAGATTTAACTCAATCTAGATTTCAAATCATGTTGAGTCCAAACACTCGCGACTTAAAATCATTTATCCAAAACATAAACTTGATTCATCTCAATTAATCCAATTACTTCCCAAAACAATTAACCTTTATATGTGTGTGACCCAAAATCTCTCTAACAACTTATTAGTGTAAAATTTCACGTTATATTCCTCATCTAACATCCCTTTATACACAACCCAAGAATAGGCTCTAGCAAACCATCATAGTTATCCATTTATTGAAGTGTTAGCATTTATACTCATAACTTATCAACAAGTAACTACTTGCATAATTCAATCTTTTCATTATCTCATTTCTCTTGAGACTAAAGCATAAAAGTAATGTCTACATTAAAATCATAGTCTAATGATTACACCAACAATTGGATGGCATTAGACTAGACATCAATCTAATCCCACTATTATCATAAATTTTAGATTGATCAATGACACACTTTAGCACGAGACTGCTAGAGATGTAATCTTTCATTATCGGAAGTGACAAATCCTTTGTTAGACTACCATAGTCTTATAGGAGTCTCTACTGTACAACATTGTATTACTATAGTTTTTGTTTTTTCACTAGATGTTACGATCAACACTATATAACAGGAATCCCACAAGCACCACTAAAATATGTAAGTAAAAGCTTTAAATATAGAAAAATGATAATATTATATAGAAAATACTACATATAGGTTGAAAACCATCAAGTATCATATTTCACAAAATATATTATACATATAATACTTATAAGCTATTTATATAACATATACATATAAATTGTATAAATATACAAAAGTGAAAACTATACAAAGCATGCAAGCCACCAACATGTTATCTGTTATCAAAAACAGTATCCGCAAACTAACAACCCTTATGTATCCAACACATACCTAAAAGATCACTGACTTGCAACGAAGATAAATATAAAATAATGAATAATGAATTACTCAGTAAACATTTTTTATCTCTAACCATAATCAGGTTCCTATTTTAGTCTCTTTTTGTGACTTGTCACGCTATATTTAAGTTAGTATTATTTTTGTTCTCATATTTGTGATATTTGTATTGTCTATCTTATCTTTGTGTTTATCTAGTGCTGATTCTCATGAACTACTATGTATGACATGATATGAGTATGCTAATGTGATATCAATATTATAATCATAAGAATTTGCCTTTGGGTTTACTTTTCTAAGAACACTTTTTAAAAATGATAGTTATGATTAAAAGATCTGAATATATACATAAAAGATGCATCTGAAAATACTATATCTAAATATAACTACTATGTTGGCTAAACTGATGAGTACAGGAATTCGACACCTTGGTTGTGTGAGTTCAATCTTATTGAAATCTACTGATGCACGACTAGCTCTCTCTCTAACAAGCTTAGTCAATAACCCTGTCCTTTTTAACATATACTAGTTTCCTTCTCTAATAAGCGTGCAAACTCACAAGTGTTCTTTCATATTCACCCCTAACTAATGTCTAAAATATCATATATTTTCTACTTTAAAACATGCATATAGATTTTTAGATCTCCTTTTGAAAATATTGATGGTATGTCGTATCATGTAATGCTTATCATGTATGATATCTTATTATCTTGATTTATTAAGAAGTTTCATAAGTGTCTAAGTAGGTTACTGATGCTCTATGTTATGTTTTGTATAATTTTCCTTTACTTTGTGACTTTTAGCTTAGTGCACAGTCGTGCATTATGGAACATATGGTCGTGCATAAAGATGCATGATCATGTCTCAGACTTGCACAGGTATGCAACAACTCATATAATACTCATGTGTCCTACTTACATAGGCATGTAAAATTAGGACAAGCATAAAGTCATACTCTCTACTAGTACAGTCATATCCCTCAAACTTATCTAGGCATGCATGACTACATGCACAGCATAATATTACAGTAATAAAACTGTATAGTTGTGCATATGCGAGTACACAACCATGCGTCATACTCTACTTTTACAATATCACGTCTAGAAAACTCAAAACCTAGCTAAACTTAACCAAAGCATCTCTAAATCTCAATCAAATGGTTTCTTAAGCTCAACACATCAACCATAAACATATGTATTTCATTAAACTCACTAAAGCAGGTAAAATACGCCATATCTCTCAAAATAAAACATAAAACACATATATACAGACATATATTAATATTCTCAAGAAATCACTTTGTCAACCTAATTCTAAATCATCATCTCAACGTCTCAGCAAGCCAAACAAGCATCAAACATGTAGCAAGCATCATCAAAACTCAAACAACAAAAGAAACATGCTATGAAACAGGGTGAAAGAGGTAACAAAACACTTACTTCTTGCCATGGTTGTTGAATCTCTCTTTCTAACTAGTTCTTGTTCTCTATTTTGGTTTATGGCTATCAGTTGCTCATGACCAATTACTAGTGTAAGGTTCATTGGAAAGAAAAAGGAAATTGGATGAATAAAACATGATAAGGATGAAAATAACTATATACATGGTAGTGCACTAGCTACATTGCATGGTTGTGTGCCTAAGGCACATAAGTCATGTATCAAGGAAATCTTAGATTTCCTTCACTTCCTATGTTGTGCATAGAATATTCTCCCAAGGAGACCCATGTACATACCACATATAACTGTTAAATGACTATCATACCCCTGAATCATCTCAACTCTATTTTTTATGATAAAATTTCACTTTTAACTTAATTTCCAACCTAAAAAGACCATTCTAATCTCAAGATATTACAAGTATTTGAATAAATCACGACATAGCCAATAACCACTTTTATTATAACCCCATTTATGATGGTATGTGAACTGACATCAAATTATATCAATCCTTGCATGAAACAATCTGGTAATTCTCAAGTCTAAAGAACATATATACCCTAATTTACTTAAGAGGATATATTTCATAGACATTAAAACATCCATCTATGTGGAATCTTCTTTGGAGATCATGTCTGGTGAACATACCTAATTAACAACATATACCCATTTGTTGCGTTAGGCTATAACCAACAATTTTAACATACATAAATTATCGTCACCTTTTAGTGAGGTTGTTTGATACGATGATAATTTTACTATTATTATCAGTTTCTTAGGCCAAAGTAATATCGAGACTATAAACATTTTCTAAAACAAGCACCAATGAGTACATAAGAAAAATGTGATCAATCATTAGAATTCTTTAACTTGGTTCTACCATTCTAACGATATTTATTCTGACATTATTGTCTTTATGGATAAAAAGTGCTATTAGGAGATAATTTATTTTTATATGACATTATCAATGGACCAGTATCACTAGGGAGATTGATTCTAGAGCACCAACTTAAACACAAGGTACTCATAAAAGCTCAACTTATGTATGAACAGAAAAATTAGAGCACGCCTATACACTAGCATACATATACTCATGCATCAGATCGAAGGTAGAAAATAAGCTACATATGAAGTTATAATATAAGGTTTCATGTCCTAAAGGATATTATAGACAATCTGGGTACGTAATAGTATCATAATACACCAAGGTAAAAAGAAAACTTAAAAGGCGTAAGATATGGTCGCTCAAGACATTAATAATTCTATCATTATCACCAATGTTCTAGGTTAAAGTAATATCAAGGACTATGGACTGTAATACTATTTATATATATATATATATATATATATATATATATATATATTTATATATAATATTGCAACATACTTAACTTCACTCATACATTTGCAAAATAATAAATCATAATCATAAAACACATATAAAACATATGCATGTCTAGAATATATCTAAAACACTTCATTATTAAAATTTTATAATACTTTACATAATTCGATCATACTAGATATACCTCAACTTCATTAATAATATGGAACTAAGAATATTTACATATGTAAATCATATGAATTGTTTTAAAACATAAACTATACATATATACATGAACCATCAATAGCATCTCCTGACATGGGTAGCCTCGATAATGTTACTCAGCAAGCATAAATAAAACCTATAATGGAAAAGATTTAGAATGAGTAATAAATCACTCAGTAAACAATTTCTTCAACTTAACATGCGTAACCCAAACCTTAAATTCGTATCTTTAAATTCTATTTTATTGTCCCTTAATCATATTTAGACTTGTATTTTCATATTGTATCTTTTCCATGTAATCATGTTATGTCATGTATGACAAGACATAAAACATTCTATATTTTGACAATCTCATAATCGACTCAAAAATATTTTCATAAAACATATTATATTTGATACATAGATCTTATCATAAAACTTATCATAAATCATATCTTTTATTAAAAAAAATCATTCATAAAATATCATATGCTAATCAAATCGATGAACATAAGAATTTGGCATCCCGACCATATGAGTTGAAACTAATGCACAACCAGCATCTTCTCTTAGTTAATAGTCATGTCCACTTTAATAAACATTGGTATCCTTCTTTAATAAGTATGCAAACTCACAGATGCTTCTTTATATCTACCCCTAAAAGATATTAAAAACATTAAATTTTTCTAATTTTCATAAAAATGCATATATGATCTAAAGATCGTAAAACATTTAGTTTGTTTTTCATAAATCATTAGTTTGTTTTTCATAAATCATTATTTTGACATGTCATGACATGCATGAAAATGCATTATACTTGCTTAAATTGATTTACTTAATTATTTGCTTATTTATATCTTATTTAAAGTCCCTAATTCTCACTTTTATATGTCATGCACAGTCATGCATCCTTAAGCTGCATGATTGTGTCTAGCCTAAATTCCACAGCACTTGGAATTGACTTGCTCATGATTATGACTCACTAACTTATGATCGTGCCCTCTCATTGGACTCCCTTAACACTTCAACGATCATGCTTGCATAGCCTACATGACCATGATGTTGTAGATATGAGTACACAATTGTGCATCTCACACACACATAGTCATACATCACACTCTACTTGGATAAATCACAACCAAATAATCGTGAACCACAACCAAAACATCACCAATTCAATATTATATCACATATAAACATTATATAATAATGTAATATCAAGCAAAACATGTATAAACATCTAATTCAACATATTTGTACATATATTCAAGCATGTTAGAATTCATCATCATCAAATCAACATAAGATACTTGATTCTTCTCTTAATTGTGCGTCTACCAATTTTACACTCGATAACTCATCAATTATCATGAAATAAACAAGGTAAGGTAGAGAACACACCTTTGATTGTCACCTCTAGCAAGTATTACATGCATTATCAAAGTTTGCTCAAAATAACCTAGATCTATATCTTTCATGCATGATTTTTGTTTTTGTTTACTTAATTTCCTAGTTAAGCATGTTTCAATTAGTTGCATTTGTAATTAAATTACACAACCAATCTAAACATCATAGAGCATTTCATACAATTTAAAGCTGAAGAAACACTTACCTTATGGTTGATTCATAGACTCTCTCTCTCTAAGCTAAGCTCTAGTCATCAGTGTTTTATCGACAATTTAAATCACCTTCTTTGAAAGCCCTGTCAAATCATATTTGAATTTATGAAAATTTAAATGCACGCGTTGTTTTATATAAGGTGTGTAAAAATAAAAACATGCATAGTCATGCAAACACTAGTGTACAATCATACACAATGAAAATTCAAAATTCTTATATCTTTCCATACTATACACATTACAACCCCACAGGTTAACACACGTGCATTCCAAATAAAGCCCCTAAATGACCAAAATACCCCTAAATACAATTTAAACTAAATAAAAGCTATAAAACCTTGATTCTACTCAACATTACCCATCTTACCTTTAAACCAAAAAAATTACCCATCTTACCTTTAAACCAAACTCGGGTTGCTATAACTCTCTTTACTTCTAAAAATTTTGTCCCCAAAAGTATCTGAACAAATATAAATATCTATACTCAAACTTAGACTCAATCTCTCAAGTAGCCTCCTCATACCTTTGATTTCTCCATAAAACCTTAACCAGTTAAATCTCTTTATTCCTCAAAATCTTAATTGGATGATCCAAAATCTTAACTGGCTACTCCTAATAACTCATATCATTTGTCAACTTTAAATCCTGAGCCTCAAACACATGTGAAGCATCACCCACATATCTCCTTAATAATAAAACAAAAAACACATTATGGACCTAGTCCATACTAGTAGGTAAAGCTAATCTATAAGCAACACTACCCACTCTCTCCAATATCTCATATGGTCTAATGAAACGAAAAGCCAATTTTACTTTCCTAACATTACAAAAATAATAGGCTTTAAGAAAAAAAAATAATGAAAGGATAAATATCCAATTGTTATAAGTATAAATTTCATGATTTTAGTAACCAATTATTTATACTCCTATTAAAATGAAATAAATTTATACTTTTAATGATGGGCTTCTAAGTTTCTCGCTAAAAAAATTACAAGTCTATTGTTATTGGTAGGGATGAACCCAAACCAAGCTAACTTGGTCTACGAAGTTGACTTGGTTCAATTTAATTCAGTTCAAATTTGAACTAAGTTTAAACTATAAGAGTCAACTCGCTTTTAAAAATCAAATCGAACTCAAATGAGAGGGAATTTGCTCAATTTGCCTCATGATGACTCTATTTAATATGAATATGGTTCACGATTTGATTTCAGCTATATCAAGTAATTGTCAAAATTCGACACAAATGCACGTCGTAGTAAGTCGAATCTAGTATAACATGTTATATCCATAGGTCATGTCAGCCTATATGCTTTTACAAGTTAACCTGTTATTTAATTTATTTATATATATAATTTTCTATTCAAAATTTAATTATTTTTTAATTTTATAATTTTTATTAACTTTTTTAATTACCAACCCTCAATACATAATCAACGTATTTTGCACTTCTTATTTTCTTAGTGTGTCATTCCATTCTTTACTTCCTAATTTGTTACAATCAAAGTCGTTATTAGAGACAGGCATTTTTTATTGACATTGTTGTTGAAGACTTTTCTCAGGTTTTTTAACAAAAAGCTTTCTCTTTTCTTGTCAAATTTATTACTATCATCCTCTCTCATGTTCCATCAACCTCTTTTCCTCTTTTGATCATCTCAAGGTCTAAATACCATTGTCTTATTACCATGATGTCGATTTTTGCCTTTTTATGTTAAAGCTCTATTTGCTTGTTTTTAACATACAACTTGAATTTGAATATATATATATTGCATTTTATATTTCAAAGAACATTTGTTAAGCTGATCTCAGTTTTGGTGACTCACGTCTTTGTAATGTTAATAGTATAAAAGTTTTATTTTTAGTTTTATTAAATTGTGTTTTTATTGAGTGTTGATTTTGGATGCTATATATATACATATATATACATATATACATACATATATACATACATACATACATGCATACATACATACATACATGTATATTTGTATTAATATTTTCATGGATCATGTGTTGGGATTAATCGCAATCTCAACACTTCAAGAATTTTTTTGTTTGTAGTCATAAGCCGATCTTCTTTTTTACCATTGAGTGACCTAGTGATTAATATCTAGTGATACGTTTGTTTGTTTCATTCAGATATTCTTGTTAATAGAGAGACTTATTTGTGTTGAATTATGCAAGAAATGTGTTGCCAAGAGCATTCAGCTTGTGAAAACCGTTACCATAGAGTTAGCATATATAGTTCAAAGTAAGAGTAAAAGGATTTTCTTTTACTAATTGATAATCTTGGAAACTAGTGTAACAGTTTTGTGCTGATTTGTTATATTTTGATTAAAAACTCAAAGTAGTAGGAGCACAAAGATTGGAATCAATGACATGTTATATTTTTATTAAAGTTATGCTCTGTTTTGCGTATTCTAACTTTGATGGAATTGGCCTTGTGAAAATAGTTGAAAAGTTATGTTTATCTAACTAAATTTTACCTTGAAATTACAAGGATCTATTAAAGGTTTAGAAACCTAGTATTTGATGTATTATAATGGGTAGCATTTGAATTTTATGGCTTGTTTGACTAATAATTTGTCATGCTATATTGAAAATTTTGGCAATCTATATATTGTTTTAAATACTGGCGAACTAAATAATTACGATTGTATAAATTCTTATTCGTTACTGAAGAGGGCTTTTAAATTTAGAATTATGATATGATAATTTATTTTGTTCTTGAACTTTTGTAGGTTTTAGTCACATTGGAAGACTAGTTTTAAGAATAGCAACATCCAAGGATGATGTTCACGTGATAGCAGTAAATGATCCTTTTGTTGAGGCCAATTGCATGATAAGGATCCATAAATAGTTGCTTTAGTCACACTTTTAGTTGTTTTATTCTTGTTGGTTTATGGATATTTAACTCCTAAAAAATGATTCATATTGTTATTTTTTGTGTATTCAATTGTTGAAAGTTTTTTGTGGTAATATAGAAGTGTAACTTGGATCTTTTTCCAATTCATAATAGTATTTGGTAGTCTGTTCTAAGTTATAAACATTTTCTTCTATGATAAATGATTTCTCTTAAGTCCAATACTTATCATGGTAAAGATAAAGAATGCATAATATTTTTATTTTGATTATAAGAAGAGATTAAGATAATATAAACCTTATAATTTTTTTTTTTTATGATTATCGATCATATAGAAACCTTATAATGATTATAATTAGTACATTGTCTATATCAATGATTATATTTTGCATATCTATTATTTTTATTAAAGTGATTGAGAATTAATTTTTAATAATTAACACCACTTTTACCACATTACAAAACCCTATTGATGTCTCAATGATAAGTAAATTAAATATGACTATTATAATAAAAATATTTGCCATTTTTGCAATCTTTAATGATTGAAAAATTACTTTATGATGGGAATAGCAATAATTTATAATATGTTCAATAAATAGTAATTATAGCTAATATGATGGGAATATTCATTATTAATAACATATTTAGTAACAGGTAAAAATTGCAATGACAATAAGAATATTCATTGTTACTGTTATGTTTAGTGACAAGTAAATACAATTATAACAAGAGTAATATTCATTGTTAATATTATGTTTAGTGACTTATAAATATTATTATAACAATAGAAATATTCATCATTGACATCATATTTAGTAATCAGTAGTTATTATTGTAAGGATAATAATATTCATCGTTGATATTATATTTAATGACTGGTAGATATTGTCTTAATGATGAAAATAGTCATCATTGTTACTGTTTTCAATTACTATAATCAATGTTATAGTGATAAAAATATTAGTCGTTATTACTATTTTTAATGATAGGATTTGCATTCCTCATTATTTATTTTGTGACAGAAACATTTTTCTCAGCGTTAGTGCTTTTAATAGTGGAAGCGTTAACGACAAGCAATGATGAGATTTTTTCCAATGTTAAAATGCTTTAACAATAGGAAACCACTTTAACAACCATTTTCCCACTCATTAAAGGCTTTTTTTTTTTTTTTTTTGTAGTGTATCGAATCTGACCACACGCATATATGTTACAACTCTCAAGAACATTTTATTACCAACTTGAAACTTCATATCCCTACGTTTCTTGTCTACATAGTTGTTCTATCGATCTTAGGTCTGTCTCATATACTATTTAATCAACTAAATTTGAACAATCATCCTCTGGATCTTCTTATGACCTAATGCAACATCTAACGAATCTTTCTTGCTAAGCTCATCCCATTGCTAAGGTAATCTACACCCCTTACCATACAAAGTCTCATATAGAGTCATCTGAATAGTTGACTCATAATTGTTATTATATGTAAACATTATTAATGACAACAACTCGACCCAACTCAATTTACGATTCATGCAACAAGTTCTCAATATATTTCAAATTTGATTGGTCTTTTTAGTTTGTTTATCAATTTGTAGATGATATGTAATGCTAAAACATAATCTAGTACCCAAAGATTTTTACAAACTGCCTCAAAAAGTTAACATAAATCTTGAATCTCTGTCTAAAATGATAACCCTAGGAACCTCACGTATTTTAACAATTTCTCTAATATAATCTATCCTAGTTGATCAATAGTCATCCCAGTTGATCAACACTCAATTTGTCTACTATAACCTGGATATTATTATACCCATGTTAGGCTTAAGGAAGATTGACAATAAAACCCATAAAAATATTATCTTATTTCTATTCAACAATACTCAATGGTTGTAGTAAACCAAAAAACCTTCGATGCTTTATCTTGACTTACTAACAAGTCAAACACTTAGCTATAAACTTTGTTATATCATTTTTCATGTCTGGCCATAAAAACTCTCTCTTAATATTCTGATTCATCTTAACACTCATTGGATATGCTACATAAACTATACTATAAGCCCCAACCAAAATCCTTTGTCTTGGCTCATCATACTTGAGAATATGACTCTACCTCTAAATTTCAAAAATCTCATCTCTCATCTCAATATTAGTTACTTAACCATATTTAATATATTGAAACATCTTTTCAGACCAATTGCTTGATAATTGCCAAACCCATATATCATCTAACAAAATAGATTAAGTCTCCAATCTAGAATCATAACCATCATTATCCAATCTACTTTTTACAAATCTCATTGTGTAATTCTCCGTGAACAAAGACAATAAATAAGACCTTTCTCTTACTCAAGGCATCAACAACCACATTAGCTTTACAAGGATGATATTTGATCTCACAGTCATAGTTTTTAACCATCTTTGACCATTTATGTTACCTTATATTAAACTCATTCTATAAAAAGGAATATATCGAACTCTTGTGATTTGAGTAATATTACACCTCACACTAGAAAGATAATGTCTTTAAATTTTCAAAGTAAACACTACTATTGCTAGTTCTAAATTATTAGTAGGATATCTCAATTCATAGTCTTTTAATTGCCATGAAGCATAAATAATCACTTTACCAGCCAGTACTAAAATTGCTCACATCCCTTGATAGGACGCATCAGTATAAATATCATGCATAACTGCCTTGTTAGGTAGTGTCAAAACTGAAATACTTTTCAATCTTTAATTTAACTCCTAGAATCTAGTCCCACACTCTTTAGTCCAAAAAAAAAAATAACCTCTCTCCTAGTCAAAATACTTAGTAGTCATCAAAGTCGAGAACCTCTTAATAAACCTCTTGTAGTAAGCAACTAACCCAAAAAAACTCCTTACCTCCTTAATTATCATTGGCCTCTGCTAGCTTAACCCAACCTTAACCTTATTTGAATCTACTAAAATGCCCTCGATATAACATAACCCAAAATTGTTACACTATTCAACTAGAACTCACACTTAGAAAATTTTTCATAAAATTGTCTATCCCTTAATCTTTGTAAAAATATTTGTGAATACTTTTATACTCCTCTTTACTTTTCGAGAACACAAAATGTTATCAATAAAAATCATCACAAATCTATCAAGATAATCCTAGAATACCTTATTTATTAAATCCATAAATACAGTTGAAGTAGTAGTTAAACCAAATGACATCATTACAAACTGATAGTGTCTATACCTTATCCAAAAAACAATCTTAGGTATATCCTTATCCATAGCTCGAACCTGATGATACCTAAATCTCATATTAATCTTAGAGAATGCCACAACTCATCTCAGCTAATCAAACAAATCATCAATCCTTGGTAATAGATATTTGTTCTTAATAGTCATTTTATTTAACTCTTTAAAGTCGGTAAACATCCTCATAGACCCATTTTCTTTTTCATAAACAATATCAGAGCTCTCTATAGAGGAAAACTCAACCTTATAAATTTTTTTTCTAATAGCTCTTATAATTACTTTTTCAAGTCTTGCAACTCCGTTGGAGTCATCTTATACAAAGCCTTAAAAATAAGAGTCGTATTCAGAACCAACTCGATACTAAAATCTATTTCTCTCTGGAGCCAAACTAGAAAAATCATATGTAAATACATCAACCAACTCTCTGACTATTGCCATATCATCAATAGTCGACCTATATCCACTCCTACATATTATATTAGTCAAATACCCAATACAAACCTTACTTAACATTTTTCTTTCTTTTATTCCTAAAATCATCACATTTTAAATTCAACCCTCACCAAACATGAACTTATTACCATCACTCAACTAAAATCAAACTTTCCTTCTCTTATAATTTATCTCAACTTTATACCTTCCCAAGAAATCTATGTCTAATATAAGATCAAAATCATGCATCTCTATAACAACTAGATCTACCACTAATGATCTATTTTGCAACACTATATCTTGCCTTACCGACATCTAATCACTTATCACCATATTACCATCAGACAACTTAATACAAATTTTACTATCTATAATAACAGGATTCAATCCGAGTCTATCCATAACACCTTTAGAAATGAAACAATTAGTAACACCACAATCAACTAATGCAAATAAAGAAGTATCATGGAAAGTAACGGATTAGTCATTGTAAGTGGATTAACATCAGCCTACTTCTACTACACTATATATACTCGAGCTCTACCTTCTGGAACACTGGCACCTCTTCAAGAAAGACACTCTAACACTTCATGCCTTGGCTGACAATATTTAAAACATATATTTTAACCTAGTAGACAATCTCTTAGATATTTCTTGTTATATTCCTCGTATGTAAATAACTTAACTTTGGTTTTCTTATGTCCTTTGAAATTCTTCTTATTCTGAATTGGCCTGTTACCCTTGTCTTTACTTTTATCAACCTCAATCAATATACACATCCTCTAACTAAAAACCTCCAATCTCAAAGCTCTCCACAAAGCCTTACTATATCTTTACGGAGGAGCAACACCTATCATGATATCCCTTACAATAGTCAAATACAACTCATAAATAAATTTTTGTACTCTGCCCTTTTTAGCATTAGCTAACCTGAGCATAAACCTTACTAAGGCACTAAATCTCACAGCGTACTCTTTAACTAAACTTGACCTCTGAGTCAGCTTTATAAACTCTTAGGTCCTAACATAAACCAAATTTTTATTACAAAACTCATTATCAAACCTCTATTGAAACGTTCTTCAGCTCAATCTTTCTATATCCACTAATATCCTAGCAAGATTCCATTAAATCCTTGCATAACCTCTAAGTAAATACACAGTATATCTTACTTTCTCTCGATCTAACATCTTAAACAAGACCATCACACTCTCTATTGACTCTATCTACTCCTTTATAGCTGAAAGATCCCTTGAACCATTAAATTTGTATAGGTGATATACAATCTCTTTCTACCCTAGTCAAAGCCACTATTCATCTTAAAACTAGGTCTCAATCATTTATCCATCATAAGTTTCTACTTTTTCCTATCAATACCTCTTAAGGCCTCTTTAATCATCTCTCTCACATCC
Source organism: Anacardium occidentale (assembly GCA_026122585.1). Classification (NCBI taxonomy): domain Eukaryota; kingdom Viridiplantae; phylum Streptophyta; class Magnoliopsida; order Sapindales; family Anacardiaceae; genus Anacardium; species Anacardium occidentale. The sequence continues at coordinate 35,073 of JAJEJH010000509.1, read as the reverse complement.
TTCACACTCAAACTTACTCAAGCAGACCATCTCACATCTAGATTGCAACAAATTATCTCTCTTTATATCTAAAAAATTATAAACAAAAGCTTAATCAAAAACATAGTTAAGTCAGGAGAACTAAGTTCCTTACGCTGAGTAGGCATGCCAAGAACTATTGTCAAGATTCAAACTCATGATTGAATGCAAATTTTCAAAAATAATGCAATTTTAAAAACAATTTGACCTTTAAAACAACTTTGAAAATATGTTTTTAAAACAATTTTTCCTAAATCATGCTCTAATACTAATAATTGTAATACTACTATATATATATATATATATTATAACATAGGTAGCCTCGATAATATTACTCATTAAGCACAAATGAAACTTGTAAGAGAAGGGATATGTAATGAGTGACAAATCATTCTATTAGCAATTTCCTCAACTTAACTTGCAAAACTCTAACCTTGAATTCATATATTTAAATTTTATTTTATTCTCCCTTAATTTTATTTAGGGTTGTATTTTCAAATTGTATCTTTTCCTTGTAATCATGTTATATCATGTATGTAATGATACAAAGCATGTTGAAAACTATGACTTAGCCCAAGGGCTTCAAATTCTAAAAATCTCATAATCAGTTCAAAAATCTTTTCATAACACATATTATATTTGATTCATTAATCTCATTATAAAACTTATCATAAATCATATCTTTCATATCATATGCTGATCAAATAGATAAACATAGAGATTTGGTATCCAAACCATGTGAGTTCAAACTAATATATGATTAACCCTCTCTCTAATGACCTTAGCTAATGGTTATGTCATTTCTAATAGATATCGATTTCTCTCTTTAATAGGTGTGTAAACTCACTGATATCCCTTTGTATCCACCTTTAAAAGATTCTAAAACATTAAGTTTTTTCTAATTTTCATAAAACATGTGTATTCAATCCAAAGATTGTAAAACAAGTAAAACATTTTGCTTATTTTCCATTAATCATTATTTTGACATTTTATGTTATGAAATGCATGAAAACGCATTATACTTGCTTAAATTAATTTCCTTAATTATCTACTTATTTAAATCTTATTTAAATTTCCTAATTTTCACTTTTGGATGTCACGCACAGTCACACATCCCTGAGTTGTACGATAGTTTTTTACTTAATTTTCATAGCATGTGGAATTGAGTCACTCATGATTGTGACTTGCCAACTCATGATTATACCATCTAATTGGACTTTCTCAACACTTTAGTGATCGTGCATGCATAACCTACACCATCATGATACTATAGATACGAGTGCATAACAGTATGTCTCATGCATACACAGTCATGTATCATACTTTGCTTCAACAAATCACAACCAAACAATTATGAACCACAACCAAAAAATCGCTAATTCAACATCATATCGTATATGAATATTATAAAACAATGTAATATTAAGCAACACATGTATAAACATCCAATTCAGTTGATTTGTACACACATTCAAGCATATCCAAATTCACCATCATCATCAAATTAACCTAACATACTTGATTCTTTTCCTAATCATACGTCTACAAGTTTTGCACTCAATAACTTATCATTTATCATCAAATAAACCAACTATGCAAGAGAACATGCAACAAACATTACATGCATTATCAAAGTTTGCTTAAAATAACCTAGATTTACTTAATTTCATGCATAATTTCCATTTTGGTTTACTTAATTTCCTACTTAGCATGTTAATCAAGCTCATACATCAATTAATTGCATTTATAAATAATTACACAATAGATCTAAACATTACAAAGAATTTCATACAATTTGTAACTAAAGAAACACTTACCGTAAGGTTGATTCATACGCTTTCTCTCTCTAGGCTAAGCTTCGATCACTAATGTCTAATAGATGATCACCAACTCTTTATCAACTCTCTAAATCACCCTCTTTGAAAGGTCTCTCCAATCAGATTTTAATTTTTAAAAATTTATGTGCATGAGTTGCTTTAAATTAAGCACATGAAGATAAAAACATGCACAATCTTGCACATGTTAGTGCATGATCGTGCATGATGAGAATTTAGAATTCTCAATCCTTTCTATACTATAAATATGGCAACCTCGCAAGTTGACATATGTACAACCCAAATAAAACCTCTAAATTATCAAAATGCCCCTAAATACAATTTAAGCTAAATAAAAGCCACAAAAATCTCAATTCAACTCAATATTATCCATCTTACCCTTAAACCAAACTCAGGCACTACATGGATGTTTTTTAAAACAACCACCAATAAATACACAAAAAAAAAAAGGCATGATCAGTTATTTAAATCCCTTAGTTTGGTTCTATCATTCTAAAGGTATTTATCTTGACATTATTGCCTCTATAGATAAAAAATGTATTAGAAGATAATGTGCTTTTATATGACATTGTTAATGAACTATCATCAAAAAGATTGATTTCTAGAGCACCAACCCCAACACAAGGTACTTATGAAGTGTCAAGTCATGCATGAAGAGAAAAATTAGAGCACATTTGTGCACTAGTATACATATACCCATGCACCAAGTCAAAGGAAGAAAATAAGCTAAGTATTAAGTCATAATATATGGTTTCATGTCCTAAAGGATAGTATGGACAATTTGGGTATGTAGTAGTACCACAATACACCAAAGTATTGAGGAAACTTAAAGGGCATAAGATAAGGTGAAAAGCTAAACGAACCTAAGTAAGAAAATGCCTAAGTTCACTAAAGGAAAAATATGATTAGTGGCTCAAAAGCATACCTCCCAGTACACCTTAGCTAAAGTTCACTTAAGAGGGGGTATGCAACAAAGTTCCTAGTAAGGTTAGTTTCAAACTGAATCAAGCGTGAACAAATCAAAGTTCATGTTTAACTCAGTCGTGTTGGATGATATTTAGGTTCGATTTATGTTTTTCAAGCTCTTAAAGTAAGTTGGTTCATGTTTAAATTTGTCAAAAGTAGTTGTAATCGAGTTCAACTCAATTTGATTCAACATTGAGCAAACGAGTCCCATCATATCCACTTTCTCTAAATTTGGACATGTTTGATTGTTGTAAAGGTATAAAAAACAATTCTCTTTTTTTGCTATATTATAACATGAAAATGTTGTCATTTTATTTTTTCTATAAAATGACATCATTTCATTTTAACGAGTCAAATTTGATACAACTAAACCATTCATTATTTAAGCTCATGCTTAAAATCTTAAGAATGTCATGTTTAGGTTTGCATTCATACTCGTGCTTATAAGCTAGTGTATTGAATTTTATTTACACAAGCCAAAATTGCATTCGAATATAAACATGTTTGTTTTAAATCTAGCCCTACCTCCTAGTGCACCTAAGCCCAAGTTCACTTAAGAGAGCGTATATTTAAAAAGGTCATTTCAATAAGGCACTTGTGATATTTTTCTTCCTACACTACTAGTAGTAATTGCATAGTTATGAGAAAATAGTCTAACAATATAGGGAAAAAAGACTACAATGGCTCACACGGTCAGGGTGTTGAATCTCTGACTTACCTAATCTAACCTATATAGTTAAACATGATACGTTCAGTAAGATTTAATTTATGATCAGCTTAACTAATCACCCATAAGTTACAAAAGTTATGATAAGTCATCACAATTTAGGACCTAGATGACCAATGGGATCTTAGAGCTTTTGGAGTATAAGTTTAGTAGCAATAATCCACATTATCCCAATAAGAGTCTAGAGATGTACTCTAGATGAAACATAAGGATGGATCAAGCCAAAGGTAAAATAGGGATTTGATAAAATTTATGTATAATAGTCTACTTATTAAGTGTTTTCCACTCACTTCCCTGTTTTCCTTATATACAGGTTCAGGTGATTATGACGGCGACAGATCGAGGGTCAACCAACAAGTGAGAGATAGTTGAGGGGCATTTCAATCTTTATATTTCTATGTATTTAATTTTATTATTAGACTTATAGTATTGTTACACACATTTGTAAGGATCATGTTCAGTTTTTAACTCAATACAAACATATTTTATTATGCTTTTGTAGTTATCAATAAAAGATGTTATTATTAGTGGTGAGCAAGTTTAAGTACCCTATGAAATTTTGGAAAACCAAAGCCAATTGTTCCTAGAAATAGGAACCAAAACTTAGAACCTACAAGGTCAATTTGAATAGAATTTGATTCCTACTTGAAATCGGTACTATATGTTGCATAACTATAAAACATTATAAATTTCAACAAAATTTATAAAATAAAAAAAATCTACTATTTCGATATTATTTTTCAAATCAGTTAGGTTATGAATAAATATTTATCTTATTTCCACACTATATATTTTTTCAAAATAGATTTAAAAAAGTCTCTACAAAAGATTATACAATTAAAAATCTTACAAAATTTTCAAAATCTATTTATAAAATCCAGTACTGGAAAATAATGTAACATAAATCTTTAAAATCTATTCATAAAATCTAGTATTGAAAAAAATGTAATAAAATAGGATTCATGGATGTAATCTATTTATGAATGTAATATAACTTGAAGCATGAATTGTTTTAATCAGTTGAGAAAAATCCATCGAAACACAAAGCCCTTTTTTCTCTCTAGGTTTTGATTTTGATTCCTTAGGAGGTGAAACCAAAACCGAAATCAAAATTGATAGGTTTCACAAAATTGGAACTAGAACCTACCCGATATAGGTCAATTTTGGGTAGGAACCAAAACCCTAAGTAGGTTACCTACAAATTTAATTTTAGTTTTATTTTTTTGCTCACCCCTGGTTATTATGATTTGTTTTATTTATGTAAAATCATCTAGTTATACATGCTTATTAACTAGTTTAGTGACACTTTTATTCGGAGGACAAAGCTTCAGGGCGAGGATGCTACATACACTAAAAAGTATGTAACCTCACCTTCATAACTATAAACAATTAATGGAAAAAGGGACCATCGAAAAATTAATGGCAAATATGTAATAGTCCTTTATTTTCTTCATGCATTGTAATCTCATCTCATCAAATCAATAATAATATTATAGACTATTAGCCATTTCAATCGAAGCAAACGAAAAATTATTTGCCTTTCATTTACTTTTTGTAGTTTTTATATTCGTATACTTAATTTTTTTTGTTTTTTGAATTGATATGCTTATCGTTGGTGTATATTTTACACTAATAATGACATTTTTTTTTGTTTTGATAATTAAAGTTTATATTAAGAACCAAAAATGGGTACCAACAACTAGAAAAAACATCCCCTAAGAAGCTCTTGAAGGCCTCCTGCATGGGTAGGGTTCAAGGACGCAAGGACAACAACTAGCAGCCTAAAGAGCAGTGTTCAAAAAACTAAGATCCATACAAGTCATTAAGCCGAAAACCTATTATTGATAAAGCCCAAAAAACCTAAACTTTACAGCCTTAAAATTGGCCCAGCAGCTAGGAAGAAGCCCAATCACAGCCTACTCCAACATTCTAGGCCCAATGAAAAGAAAAGAAGCGCTGCTTGTGAAGTTTGGCCTGAAAAGAAATCCCAAGCGTCTAACCCACCACCAACACCATCATCCCATGACATTTGTTTGATAAAACTTACCACTGTTTTATTGAATAACCTCAGTATCTAACAAGGTGAGGTAGTAAAAATGTCTTAGATCTTAGTGAGTATCAACTTCAATATTTAAATTCCTAATTTCTATTAAAAAAAAAAATCATTTAATCAAAAAGGATTTTGATTATAAGGTAATATTAGGAGTACGTGCATGTGTGTCTCTCTACTTTTACAACATGTTTCACCACTCGGCAGGGTCTTGGGCTATGACAAATCAAATTTGTCGGACTGAATTTGGCATGAATCATTGTGCCCACGAGTTGTATCATACTAAGGCCTATTAAAAAGAGGGTCTTACAAGTTATGCCTACCCGCACCATAACAAGGTTTAGAGCACAGATCAAGATCCCCTAGACCACGACTCTATCGACCTTTAGCATGTTATCCTACTATATTATATATATTTTAAATTTTAAATTTTTTTTAAGTTTTTTATTTTAATTTTTTTAATAAATCATATTAAATAGCTTCTGGGTCGAACCTAAAACCCTAACCTAATCTATTCAATCCATAAATCCGACACAACTTGTAAAATTGTGAATTACACTACTATGACTTGCGCTTTTTTGTTTTTGGGGAGGGACACTCGTACCACTAAGTAAACCAACTTCTCCGGCCTCTCATATGACCAATCCTCCCCACGTGCCACTCATTTGACCAACTTCTCATCCATCCATCCATCCATCCACACATGCCACTCATTAGGCCAACTTCTCAGCCAACCATATATTGTTTTAATAATCAAAATCTTCTCTGTTTAAGAGCCGCACGACGCCCGCGAGCAAAATCCAATCACCTAAGACCATTTGCATTGATTTAATTAGACATGTTTAATCACGTTAGAGGAAAACATGGCTCCACTGTCTCGCGGAGAAATATGCGGCGCCCCTGAATCCTTTCAAATTCCTCTCACCATGTGAATGACAAGACTTGTAGGTTTGGCGCCGAGTCTCAACGGCCAAAAGCAATCCCACCCACCTTGAACGAAGGCGGGATTTTCAAAATTAAGAGTAAAAAAGTTCGGCGCGAAATTGATGAGCTGTCATTCGCATCCAGTCAACGCATCCACACCAGAGGTCCCTTCTTTTTTCCCAAAATCAGTTATCCGTCTCGATTTTCCCTTACCGACATGGTCCCACGTCCGTCCCACTTGGCGGGAAGATCACTGCGTTACCGCGCAGAAACTTTATTACAATTACAAACTCCTTAACCTTCAAAAGTTGGGCATGTGTGACAGGCCTGCTGCACGTGATTGCCATAACAAGAGCATCTCATGTTGGTGGATCGTGATGACGTAAATTGATGACAGCATGATTCAGGCATAAAATTAAATTTAAATTGAATTAAATATAAATATATATATATATATATATATATATATACACACACGTTTATATTTTATCAAATTTTATTTATAATAAAATTCAGATTTTTATTCTGTTTATATAATGATTTATGTTTTAGTATTATTCATATTTATATTTTGATTATATAATTTGTATTTATATTTTTTTAAAAGAATTTATAATTAAAAAAATTTTAATTTGAGTTAAAATTATTATTATATTAGAGATGCATACTGATTACATTTTATAAATTTTTAAAATTATAGTTTGAATTTATATTTATATTTAAATCTAAATAATTTGTTTTAAATTTATTAAAATTAAATTTAAAAATAAATTTAAATATATTCAATTTAAACCTAATTTTATTTAAGAATTTATTACGTGTTCAAGTTTTAAGAATTCAAATCTAACTCATTGTTTAGGGAAGAGAAAGACGTAACAAGTCGGAGAGGGTGCCTCCACGGCTACGTCCAAATCATGTGCCCAGTTTTTATCCAAGGAGCAATTAAATGCATCCACGTGATATTTCACATGGTTTCCACTGATTTATTTCCCTTCCCCGCAATTTCACTTTTTTCACAAGTCAAATTTTATTTTAGAGAAAATAATAAAAATGATTCAATTTCTAACATTTCAGATGTCTTTAGCAATGAATCTGACCTTAAATTCATGCATATTGATCACACTTTCTCAAAAATTATGCGTTTAAGATTTACAAATCAAATTAATTTTATATCACAAAATTACCAAAACACCCTTGTATATATTTAATGTTTTCAACTCTTGTAATGTGTGCAAAATGCAAAGACTTTTGAAAACTGATTTTCAGACCTGAACACAAATTATGACCAGTTTTCATTGACAAATGTGAGTAAAAAAAAAAAAGTAAATTAATCTTTATCACGTTTAAAATGTATTATTATAAAGATTTATGATATTTAAAGTAGATTTGGAATGTTTTGAGTTTAGACTTTTCCAATTGAAATTTTATAATTTTGATTGATTTTTGTATCGATTTGGATGAAATTTTTTGTTTAAATGATGTTAAAATAGGTTTATAATGTGTTGGTAATAAATTGTGAATAGGAAAGATAGTGATTGACAATTGGAGGACATCAAGCGTGGTTAGATGCCACCATACGAAGTTTGTATGGCTAGCTGAGTTGGGGACGAGGGTATTTTTGTAATTTTTAAAATTATGTTATTTAATTTATTTTCCTTTTTCAAGGGTCTTTTTATAAGTATGTAATTTTTAAAAAAAAAAAATTGTATAACAACTTATATTAGCTATGTATAAACGGTATAAGGTAGAGTATAATGCTTGCTCAATTAGACCTTTAAGATTTGAGCAAGAGCACCACATTAAGGCTCAAGTAACTCCTCGTAAAGTTTGTGATCTTATGAGGGAGATAAGAAGGTATTTGACCAAGAGACAACAAGAGATGTTCAATGAGATCTATGTATAGCCTCTTGTTACAGTTACAAGACAATATATTCAGTTAGTGCTAGTGCACTCGATGATGCTTAAGAGGTAGTGAGAGGAAACTTTGATGAGGCGTTGTGGTTTAAATTAAACAAGGTTGATATGCGTTATAACTGTAAATGTTTACACTTATCATGAGTCTAAGGTTTAGCCATAAGATCTAGATAGAACTATATTTACATGGTGTTAAGGGTATAGGAATTAGAGATAAATATTTTGGGGGTCCGTCATCTATTACCTACAAAGACTTATATCACATCTAGGAGGAGAAAAGATGGCAATGAGATGATGAGGATTTAGTAAAGATAACATTATTACACTATCTTCACTACAACTTATTAGGGACCAACAATAGAAAGGTGGTCCCAAAAGAAGTATTATATTTAGTAAATGACTTAAAGACATTTATTACCTATCCTTGAGAAGTTTGGGTTTGGGAGGTGATATTGAAACTGATAATGAACTCCTTAGACTGATTAGCAACACCATCAGATTCAAAAAAGAAATAAAGCTCGTTGGTTAAATACTTGATTATAAGATTCCCAATGGCTTTCCAAGTAAGTGTTATGGTTATTATTTTATGTTGAAATTAATAATAATTTAATTAATTGTTATTGAATATGTTAATATGTCAGTAACACCTTTAATTAATTAATTTGTATATATATATGTATATATATATTACAGTTTTGGATATATAAGACTTTAGACATTCAACAAAAATATGATAAGTGAAACATAAAATTAGATTACGTTCATTAACTAAATAGGTGTATAAGCAATAAATACTAATTTTAGAATAACTGTAATTATGTAGTTTTAACCAACTAGTGTTAATGATAAATAACATAATATCACGATAGAGATATGCTTATTTATGGTCGAGCAGGAAGAAAAATACTACTTTGATGTGCTCATATACCTGGTAATTTTAGATGACGATACTTCATCCGCATCGTTGGACTGAGCTTCCATATATATTCCTTCAACAACAATCGAGATAAGTTTGATTAAGCCCCTAGTCGTGGAGCCCCGACCACATGGTACTAAGTGAAGCCTAGCCCTGATGCCTTTTACAATAACTTGACTACGAACAACCCATCATTGATTGCTTGATATAGGAGTAAGAAAGGTAGTCGATTGATTGGTAGGGGAGAATCATAGTCAGCCAACTGTAAGACATAAAGCAATACTTGATATGACTTGGTGATCGAATGAGTCCCCTCAAGGCTTACTTCAATGAGTGGGTTTAGGGTTAGAGGTAAATATACAATAACATTGACATATTATTAAATAATATCAATGTTATATCAATAATATAATCTCATTGTATAACAGGGTTCTAAAGGCCATCATCCTCAATCAAATGGATCATCTACATAGAGTTTTAGCCTAATAGCTACCCTTTTCGGTTAGGCCAGTGACATTAAATTATGAAATTATTGATAATGTATCTAAAATAGTTTCAATAAAATATTATTCAAATGTTCATGAGATACTAAGTATGCACGTGGAATACTTGAATAAGGGTGGCAAATCTCTTGCTACTTCAATCAGAGACGTAAGTAAATATGAGTTATTGAAATTTTATTTCAATAATATATCAAACAATAATTATTGAGATATGTTGTTATCATTGCCCTAGGTAGTCAAAGAGATAGATAAGGAGGTTACCATATTGAAGGAGCTTAGAGATTTAGTCTTCCATGGTAATGAGCTAGTTAAGCACCATAAGCTGGTCGCGTCACCTTTCTCAAGTTAGTAAAAAGTTTGGATAAAAGATCATTTATTTATGCATAATAACTCCAAACTTTTATTATTAAGTTAAGTAAATGCAAAAGGAGTTGAAGGTGGAGAAAATGGTTGACTTGACCTTTCTACAAGACATTTCAATCACTTAGTCGTTGAATACTTGGGTGTATTATAAGTCATGTCTTATTTAGTCATTAATATGATGTTGATGTTATTATTTCTATTAATATTAATTCTATGTATACTAATATTATAGTATTACAAAAAGTATTGACTTATACAAATTTGTAATAGGTATGCATGATTCATGGTCAAGTGGTAAAAAGTAAAAAAGAAAAAAGTCCATAACAATATAGTTCATATATTGACTCAATAAAACATCAAGTCTACTGACCAAAGGTGCTTTCAAGCATAAATCATAAGATAACATGTAGATGCTAGTATGAGCATGCGATGGATTTGTACTTGTTTACGATGTATGCTATAGAGACATAAACAAAAGAGTCATTTTGAAGTACTATGGTTAAGCCTAGTAGGTTGTTTACATCCAAGGTATTATGTTATGTGTGTTTATCAACATCATTAATTTTTAGTGGCCAATCCTTTACAGGTCAATGATTAATAGACAACTTAGTTCAAAAGTACATTTTTGACTATGCTGTCAAGTACATGTTTTTATTTGAACTAATTAAATGATGATTTAATTTTCAAAGGTGATCAATAGTTTCAATGTTGCAAGTGTTCATCCCTATTAATTTTAATAATACACATTGGTTTTATAGAGTGTTAAATCTTTAAGAGTGGATGATTACTGTATACAACTTTTGGTAAAACTGTATGATCAATAAGGATTAATTTTGAAGAAAGATGTTGATTTACATAAAAGGTATCCCCAACATGATAACAATGACATGGTGTTAAAAAGATGTCAGATGTACACTGCACTTTGATGCACTAAAGTTGGATATGATCATTGATATACCCTAGTAGGCATCAGGGTTGGGGGATTGCAAAGTTTACATGTTATGATATATTGAGTGTCTTACCCTCACCGCTCAATTGACGTTGTAGATTAGGACATGAGGTGTATGCCTATGCGATTGTGTACATATATGTAAATGGATATACATAGCTCTTTGTTCAGGACAGGTATACATGTGTGCATGGATATTTGTGTATATATCTTCATTACATCTACGTTATGGGGTTTGATCGGCATTGAAATTTACCTAGATATATATAATTACAAATCATAAACTAATAATGACTAATATAAAAATTACATTAATAACAAATATGTAATGATCATTGTTCAGACATAATACATAAACAACAATAATGTTGAATCATTTTAATTCATGCATAAATTACATTAACAACAATAACAAAGTCATACTACATTGTTATATCTTATAATAATACAATGTGAGATCATTTCCCATTATTTCATCTATTAGATGAGGTTGAATGGGTGTATTTAATGATGAGCCTTGGGCTCTTACAAGTCAGTCTAGTATGGTTGGTTGTTGACAATGACTGTAATGTCTTGCCTTGATACCTTGTCCTTAGATATGAATCTTGTCTTAGTTGGTTGGATAATTAGTATGATGATGATTAGTACACATTGGCAACACTTATCTTGTAATATTTGGTTGAACCTAATTTACATGGTCCCCTCAACAGATTGACTGTTTGTCTAAATATTTTTATAAAAGGTAGTGCTATAATATAGGTGCACCTATTGAATGCAAGTAGACATACTTATATGCCTGGTTGCAATAGTTGTAAGTTTACAAAAAATCTAAGACAATTAGAATTTATGACACATGTTTATGCGCTTTTATAGGTTGACTATAATGGTCAATTGCTCGTTACCAAGAACTTTGAATCAGTTATTATTTACAAGATACACCTCTAAGTTGGAAGCCTTTTGTATATGATTTGCAAACTTGTCTTTGGCCTATAGAGTGATGGGAGTGGAATAAGTAGATGAAATAATGAAACATGCAATGTTACACAAAGAATCAATAATAATGAAATTATTACAAAAATAATTTTATAATAACCTACATGGTTTTCTCTCTTGTGGAACCATATTTAGAGAGTGCACCTTATGAACTCCATGAGCATGGCTATTGATAAACCTCGAGCATGTCTGATAATAATGTAGAAGGATTCGACAATATTTGTCATCATAATATTGTATTGCACCCCTAGAAAAAATGACCTTGCCTATTTTTCATAGCTAACCTCTTTAAGATACAAAGCTACCTTAAGGTTTATGCCTTCTAATGCTTGATGTGCCTTTTCAAACTCCAAAACCATACAAGCCTTTGCAAATTTCTAATATAGGGTTGTAATTCTTATATGACCAATTGTATACTACATTGAAACAATTTGATATCATATCCTAAGATCATGAAAAAGTTCTTTGTAATAGCCTAAGGGTAAAACTGTTATTTAGGCTTTGAAACCAAGGGTAAAAGTGAGATTTTTTGATAGAAAATAGATTTGAAAGAGTTCATGGGTAAAATAGTTATTTAGAAGTTATCTGTCGCTTGTACATGGGTATTATTAGGAGAATATTCCATATTTAGCACAAAAAGAAAGGAAATTAAGATTTCTATGAGAGATACAACCGTGTATTGCATATTTTAGCCATACATACATTTTATTTTTCAGTTTACCTAATTGCCAACTTTTATCTTCTTTTTGTTCTTCTTTTTGCCTCTCTAGTGAACCCTACAATTGAGAGAGACCAACTAACAGCTCATCAGCTTAAGATTAAAATCCAAAGACTCATACAGAGAGAGAGAGAGAGAGAGAGAGAGAGAGAGAGAGAGAGAGAGTAAACTTCTATGGCTAGAGGTAAGTGTTCCTTTACCTTTTTCACCTTGTTTCATAGCATGTATTTTCTCTTAGCCAAGTTTTGATAATGTTCCTTACTTACGTCATGCTTGCTTGAGTTGTGAAACATGTGGATGATGATTTTATGGCTGATTGAGTGATGGATTTCATGATAATGTATGTATATATTTGTACACATGTGTTTTATGTTTTATTTGTGAAATATGGCATGATTAAGATGAAATTGAAGTGTTTATATTGATGCTTGTTGAGACCTTGAGTTGTGTTGATGCTTGCTTGAAGTTTAAAAGTGATTTAGTTAGGATTTCTAGGGTTATATATGGGAGAATGCAGAGATTAAGCTGAGCACACAATTGTGAACCCACAAGTGCACAACCGTATGGCCTCATTTATGCATGAGCATAACCTTGCATGACACCTGAAAAACCCAGACACACGCCCAAGCACATACCTATATAATCATTTTTAATTTTATATACATGTGTAAGTAAGACACGAAAATGTTGGATGACAGTTACACGCCTATGCAAGTGTAGGACACGAGCTTGTGCTTTGATGCATGCTTGTGTGTTCACACCATATGCTCATATGGCCAGCCAAAATTTGATAAATTTATTTCAGAAGCTAACACGATTAAGAGCACGACCGATATATGACCTCGTGTGCCTTCCCACACTTCCGTGTGCTAAGTAATATAGGCTCATGCACTTTAAGAAAAGCACAAAAACAATCTTAAAGCAATGTTAAACCACTTTAAGCTATTTCTAACTATATAGAACTAATTAATACCGAGACAAAATAGCACATCATGCATGATTAGTAGTATAGAGCATGACATGTCATATCAGAGTTTTCAGAAACGAATCCAAGGATTCAATCGTATGTTTCTAAAATATAAATATATGATATTCTATACATTAGTTAGGGGTGAATACGAAGGGACACCTGTGAGTTCACACACCTGCTAGAGAGGGAAACCAACGTCTACTAGAGAGGACATGATCATTGACCAAACTCGTTAGAGAGAGTGCTAGTTGTGCATTAGTAGATCTTAGTAGGATTGAATACACATGATCAAGGTACTGAATCTCTGTATTCATCAGTCTGACCAGCACAATAGTTATTTTTAGATACAACATTTTTTGATTCAGTTTTCAACATATACTATATGTATATATTAAGAATCATCGGATCATAGTTTTTATCTCAAACAAAGTTTTCAGAAAACTATGTCCAAAGGCAAGTTTTATGACTATTTAGTGTACATATGATATTAACATACATATTTCATGTCATGTATAACATTTCATGAAAAACAGAACAAATAAAGACAAAAAACACTACAGAAAATAAATGCATTTCCAAAAATAAAGAAATAAGAAAACAGTAAAGCAGAAAATAGCGTGACAAGTCACAAAAGTTAGATAGAGCTTAAGACCTACTTGTGTTAGAGATAGAAAACATTTGCTAAGTAATTTTATCACTCACCCTTTTTTTTTGTTTCCTTTTTACAGGTCAATGATTATTGAGGACTAGATAAGAGTGAGGAGACTATCAGATTTTTGGAATACGACTTGACAGCAGATAACATGTTCATAGCTCGCATGCTTTTGTATAGTTTGATTATGTATATGTGTGTATTATACTATTAGTATACATTGTATGAACAACATGTTTCATAAATAAGGAACTTGGAGATTTTAAATGCACAAACGGTAATTTCTTGTTATTATTAATAGTGTTGTATAAATATAGCTTCTACATACAAAATTTTCATTCAACAGCAGCTTTTACTGTAAGGATTCTTATTGTAAGTAATATTATAGTATTATTATTATTATTATAAATAGCCGTCTATAATAGCCTATAGTGAGAGTTGCCACGTTCTTGAACTTTAGCCACTTATCTATGTCCAAAGCTATCACGGTGCTTGGGTTTTAGAGTACCAAGTTATAATTGCAAATGACTGGTCATACGAACCTCACATTGATTACAATATCCAATTTTTTACACGTTATGTATGTACATATGATATATCATATATCTATCTTATACGTTTGGACAACATCTACCCTTCTTTTCTTTAATCGGTATATGCTATCAACTATGATAAATCTTATAATTAACATTTGTCCTAATATTCATCTCTTGACCTGTTTATGATGCGACATTATTTAATATCGAGAATAGATGTGTTTATAGTGTAGGCCACACACTTGAAAGAAATTGAATTGTCCGAAGTTCTTCGTCGAAACACGCCATTTGCATGAACTATTTACACAACTAACCACCCACAATGCTTATTGTTAACTTGTTTTAAATTGGTGCATATCTTCCACTGCATGCTTACTGAAAGTATTTATCAAACTATTTTAGAATTTATTAACTTAAAACAAATAGTTTTGTTAACTAAATCAAATTAAATATTAATTTTAAAATAATTCCATCCAATCCAACCATTTGAACCAAATTAAATACAACTAAAAGTACAAAGAAAACCAGCCTGCGTTGTTGTCACGTGTGGCGTCATAATTCGGTTAGGCGAAATCACGTCTTCACTAACAAGCCAATACGGGACCCACTATTTGGTAGATGGTCTGAACCTTCTGTTGATGAAGCGTCAACCCTGCTTTTGAGTCTGTCACACGCAAGACACACTGCACTGACAGTCATGGAATCGCAGCTGGAAATTTCAACCGAGCGGAGTTTGGTCAACAGACACGTGGCTTGACTCTTGTTGACTTTTGCTTCTGTTATTCCGATTAATTCCCTCTCCTTAAAAGGCGCGGACGCGTGGTTTCGATATGATAAGTTTTTTCAAAAAGAAAAGAAAAAATCTCTGATCTATAAATCTGAGAGCAAGAGGGCAAAAGAAGAAGGCGTGGCTGGCGCTCTGGTTTCCAAGAGAAGAGAGCGAAATACAAGTTTAGTTTGGATTTTTCTAGAGAAAACAAAACAGGAAAATTGGAGAGATGGAGTTTGATGGGAGTTGTTAAAGCGATTTGGTCGATGACTTGAAGAAGGGATTTAAAGCTAGGTTGTAAAAGGAACTGGAATTTGATTGGTTCTATCCTTGTCTTAGCTCTTTTTTTGGGTAAAGAGAAAGAATGGAGTGGCATGCTTGTTTAGATGAATACGAGAAGCTTGTTATTAGGATGAACACTCCCAGGTTTGTTTTTCTTTGTTGAAATCAGACTTTTTAATTCACTAAACGTATCGTTTTTTTTGTCTCTATTTTTCTTTCTTGAAATGTTTCTTGCAAAAATTTGTCGACTTTGGAGCTTCTCTTCGAGATCTGGCCATGAAAATGAAGACTTGTATCGAAGTATCATCGCGAAAACTATTCATATAACATATATCTTAATTTTTCTCTGACTTCCATATTTTCTCATCTTTCTAGAATTCAATTTGTTAGATCTTGCTTTAGACTTTTCAAAGATATCTGTTTTTGGGTGATATTTCATATATAATCACTTTATTTTTTCAGAATAAAAAAGCATTTTCAGTGACTTGACCTTTCGGTGCTTTCAGGGTTGTCATCGACAATGCCGTTTGCCCCACGGCAACTGTCGTCAAGGTTAGCTTCCAGAAACCTGTAAATAAAATTGAAAAACCCACGCATAATGGTTAGTTTTAGTGGCTGAAATTCGCTTATCAACATTCATTTTCAATTTGATTATTCTTTTACAGGTTGATAGTGCTAGAAGACATGGAATCTTGTTGGAAGCTGTTCAGATTCTCACGGACCAGAACCTTTCAATTAAGAAGGCTTACATTTCTTCTGATGGACGGTGGTTCATGGATGGTAATTTTATTTTATTTTCATTTTTTTCGTTTTATATTTTCTATGAAAGTATTATTTACAATTTTTTTTTTTTTTTTTCCATGTCTATAGTTTTCCATGTGACTGATCTGAATGGAAACAAGTTAAGGGACGAAAGTGTTATTCGCTATATTGAGGAGGTAAATATAACTTAATTTAGATATTTATGTCCAAAATAAATGTAAACTTATTGAGCTGATAGGTGATTTGTATCACAACTGAAAATTTAAGTTTCCTTTATGCCATTTTCAGTCGCTTGGAACCATGGACCATGGAAGAGCTAATGATTTTAACGGTTTAACTGCACTTGAACTAACTGGAACAGATCGTGTTGGGCTGATGTCAGAGGTTTTTGCAGTATTAGCTGAATTACAGTGTAATGTGGTGGATGCGAAAGTGTGGACTCATAATGGCCGAATTGCTTCGCTGATTTATGTGAAAGACTGCAATTCAGGATCCCCAATCGAGGACTCACAACAAATTGATAGAATTGAAGCACGGTTAAGGAGTGTCTTAAAGGGAGATAATGACATTAGGAGTGCTAAAATGACTGTTTCTATTGAGGTCACTCACACAGAGAGGAGGTTACATCAGATGATGTTCGCAGATAGGGATTATGAGAGGAAGCCCATTTTGAGTCGTACTGATTACCCGGTAGTAACAGTGCAAAATTGGGTGGAAAGGGGTTACTCAGTTGTGAATGTTCAGTGCAAGGATAGGATTAAGCTTTTGTTCGATGTTGTTTGCACGTTGACAGACATGGGATATGGGGTGTTTCATGCAACTATCAACACATCCGGAGATAGAGCATATCTGGTACTTGCTTGTTTCGTTTATCTGTTTAATTGCTCAAGTTTTGATGGTATAAGTTGTCTTATTAACTCAATGTTTCTCAATGTCTTCTTAGGAATTTTATATTAAGCACATCGATGGAACACCAATTAGTTCAGAACCTGAAAGGCAGCGTGTGATTCAATGCCTACAAGCTGCAGTGGGAAGAAGAGCATCTGAGGTATAAATTTGTATTTCTTCTTGGTTGAATTACTTGCTATATAGTGTTTCTTTAATCGTGCAAACCTAATGGAAAATTACTTGTAATCACAGGGTGTAAGGCTAGAATTATGCATGGAAGATAAGCAAGGGCTATTGGCAGATGTTACAAGAACGTTTAGAGAAAACGGTCTTAATATCACAAGAGCTGAAATATCAACAAGAGAGATGGTGGCATTAAACGAATTCTATGTAACAGATGCCATTGGAAACCCTGCTGATCCAGGGATAATTGAAGCAGTTAGACAGAAAGTTGGATTGAGTAAATTGAAAGTGAAGGAATTGCCATTGATATATAATGAAAAGGCAAAAAGTGAAGAGCATGCAGTTGGGGTTGGTGAAACAGTGTTGTTCTCACTAGCGAGTCTAGTGAGAAGGAATCTATACAATCTGGGATTGATAAGATCATATTCTTAGTGTAGAAAATATTTGGAATTGGGCTGACGTAGAAGGATTGTTCCCAGCACCAGGGTGGTTGGCATATTCTTTTACTTGAATTTGGATGTTTTTGTAAATACTTGTGAATGAAAACAATCGGATTTGGTGAAAAGCAGGAATTAAGATGATTATTGTTTTGGTGGAACAGAAATAGATAGACTGGGAAGATTTGAATTAGAAGAGAGGGTGGTGGTGGTAGTGGAGATTGTTGATATAAAATATGTAGTTTGAATATGAGCAATATATGAATTAGATTTTTGCTGGAGTTTAGATAGACATTCAAGAGGTTTGACTGGAGTTAGGTTTGTGGATAGTGCTCTGCCTTTGTTTACGGGCGAATTATTTGCTGTATGTAGGTTGTTTCAGGTTGTTCGTTGTTTTTGTTTATATATTCTTTAATTACTAAAAAAAAAATTATGAATTAAAACAAAAAGCGAGTTTATCTACAGGAGCACATTTGTACATAAACAATTTGTAGAATTGAAAGCATTTTTTAAATTTTAATCACAAAATGCCACAATTGAGTGGGTGTTTTTATTGGAATCAAGTGGAATTGATGAGTTTTTATATATTTTTTTAGCTTTCTCATACCAATTCGGCCAAATGTGGGGTTTCAGTCAAATTCAGTCTTGTGTTTATAAAATGGGTAGAATCATACAGGATTTGAGGACATCAAATGATTCATACTATCTGATGATTGTAACCAACCTTTTCTGGACATTAGACTCATTCATTTCTTTGCTAATCTTTGCTAAATCGTTCAATTATGTTCTTATAACGAAGGACTTGTTAGAGAGAAGACATTTTAAGAATGGTTTGTGAACCAAGGATGCGGTGAAATTAGCCTTAAGTTTTGTCTTAAAAGCTTTTGTTTTGAGAAAAAAATAAAGACAAAATCTGTGAGGCTTGAGTCTTTTCTTATGGTGTGCAAAGGACGCATGGATCATAAAATTTTATGCTCTGAAGGTGTGCAAAGTAATCTTTGTTAGTCATGTTATTCTTGATATAAACAACATTCGATTTTCCACATGATAGGGAGTTTATTTTTTGTAAAGGTGAACAAGGTTTCTACTGGATAGAGGCTAAACCGAGGGCCACCCAAGACATGATATTCCTTGCGAGGGATTTAAATTTGGTGTCATCAAATTTTAGATTAGCATGTGAGGTGACAACAATCAACCATAAACATGTTACTACGATGTAAAATATGTGTTGGTGTTCTATTTTAACTAATATTATTCCTCGAATCAAAAGGGATTAATAAATCAATTGAGGTCCTTGATTCTCCAAGCTTAAACCTCAAATATGCTGCCTCTTCTTCTCTATTCAATCTTCAATAATTTACAAAGTCTCATTTCCTAGTTACATCTATTCTACAAATGAAAATAACTCCTATTCTATTATTTACAATAGTTATTTGAGGGGAGGGAGATGAGGAGAGAAATTACCATTAGAATTGAGATTGAAGGCATGACACATATGTCCTATTTAATTTACAACATACATGCTTAAACAAAATCCTGAAACATATATAGATAGGTCGAGTGGAAACATTAGGTACCATGTGTACAGACACTAATACATATAGATTAATCGAAATTAACAAGTTAATTTTAATCAAGTTCAGATACTAAAATGCATTTTTCTCCATTAACTTTGATAAATTACAAAACAACCAATGATTGACGAAAAAGACGTCAAGCATGGGTGTGTGGGTTAGGTGCACAATTGTGTGCCATGCTTTCTTCAAATTTCGATGAAAATCCAAAAGCTAGCATGAGCATGACACATAAGCAATGCACAGGCATGTACACGGGCATGTGCAAAAGTCTACACGACCATATGCTCCCATTAGGAAGACACACATAGGCACAAGCCCATGCATGATAGATATGCACAGGGCATGGGCCATAGAGACACACAACCATATGCATGACCTAGATTTTAGGCTTCTATAAGCAAGAAGCCATTCAAAATCTTCTAAAATTGGCAAACTAATGCCAGAATGACATACAATGACATGATTTTTGATGCCATCTCAACATACATCCATTACATGTATAAAGCACAACAAAGTTGCCATTAACTAGACCACCCACTCAATCAAGCAATTATCTAACAAAGTATTGAGAATCCAACATATATTTTACATTGTTGTGATCAAAATCATACATGCGACAACATGCATAATTAATCACATTTTCAAAAAGATGATATCCAACTATATCCAACAATATATAATCAATCAAACATTCAAAAAACCATACATGTACATTTTTGTATATTGTAACATCCTAGGGTTAGAGTTGTCTTTTAGGCTTCTAATCTGGGATTAGATAGAGAATTTTGAGAATTCTAGGGTTGTGAGAAAGTTTTGGGATAAAATAGAGCTTTTTGTAGAGTTTGGTGGCTTACGTATAGATTCGATTGGGAGGATTTGCATGCGAGCACAGGAAAATGGTATTTTTGTAATTTTCCTGGGATGCACGACCGTGCATGAGAGGTGCACGCCTGTGCGTGCGCCTCTCATGCACGGTCGTGCATCCCAGGAAAATTGCGTATAGTTTCAGCCGCCTTGGTTTTAAGTTGTGTTTATCCGTTTCCATAATCATTTTCACCCAAAGTTTTCCTTTCAATTTCAGAGAACCTCAACCCTAGGAGGGATGAGTAGCTTCTAGGACCGTCTAATATAGCTTGAGCCTTCGATTTTCTTGAGAGAGAAAGCATGTCAAGAGGTAGGTGCTTCTTACCTCTTTCCCTTGCGTTTTGATATGTTTGATGCGTGCTTTGATGTATGAGATCCGTTTCTAGCATGCTTGTGATGTTTTTCTTGTGTGCTGATGATGATTTGAGATGATTATGATGATGATTGATGCATATATATATATGATGTGTGAGAATATATGTTTATATATGCTTTTGTGATGGATTGGATGTTGAGTATGCGATTTGAAGTTGTGGAAAGTGTTATCATGCTTATATGAAGTGTTTTGCATGTAGGAAATGTTTAATTTGAGTTTGAATTGAGTTTTAGCTGGGAATCGAGTTGATTCCAAGCGGTCATGGAAGTGCAGAGCAGGACGCACTCCCGTGCACCCGTAGCGCACGCCCGTGCATACTGCATAATCTGCATGGTCACAACCGTGTTCATGTGCCCGTGCATGACCTAATTTGAAGGGTCACGACCGTGCATAGTTCATGCACGCCCGTGTACTACGAGAAAATGAGAAAATGCATGAAAATCCAGAACCGCGCACGACCCCATGCAAGACATGCTCACGGTCCCGTGCACGTTCATGCACGCCCGTGCACACGACACGCATGCTCGTGCGTCAAACAGAAAAGAGAAAAATAAGCTTAAAATGATAAATGTGTACAGTAAACCCTATCTAAGTGATAGAAAATAGTAACATGAGCTCAAATAAGAATATATGATGCATCATACATACAGCATAGCATGACATGCCATACAGTGTTTTCAGAAATGGATCCAAGGATTCGAATTCATATTTTCAGTTGAAAAATATAGATTCCAAAGGTGAATACGAGGGGGCACTTGTGAGTTTCAGCACCCGTTGCACCAGGAGCTATATACTCATTACTAGCCTTATGTATTGGCATGTGCCGGGTTGTTTAGTTAGTAGATTATAGGTTTCCTGATCCCAGGATCAGATGCAGTATAGTGCGAGGTGCTCAGTTCAGATCAGTTTACAGGCCAAGGCCTGAGGCATCACGTGTCCCATACAGTTTATGACGCGTGTTTGCATAGGAAACTCACATGGCCAGGGTGTCGAATCCCTGTATTCATCAGTTTGTGCAGTACAGTTTTCAGCATAGTATATACCCCAAGGTACACAGTTTTCAGCATAGTATATACCCCAAGGTACACAGTTTTCAGTATAACTTTCAGATAAAGCTTTATATGATTTTCAGATATGGGATCTCAAGATCTAACAACATAGTTTTCAATGAACAGTTTTCAGAAAACTATTTTCAGTATGCAGGCCCAGGCCTAGTTATGATTTCAGCATATTTTCATAGCATGTCATTGTTATATGACACATCAGCATATCATTCAGAGAATGATAAGACAGTAAAAAACAGTAAATGAGCAGAATATGAAACAACGTGTAAAAGACACGAACAACAGAATATCAGAACATGAAAAGGCACGTAATGACACGTGAAGTACAGAAAACAGTAGCAGAACAGTAAGGACAATGATTGTCAGTAAGAGAGATTAGTGAGTCGAGTTCGATCGTTCAGATTTCTCTTCATTCTAGGTTGTTTACGTATATGCATATACGTATTTTACGACCCGGTATGAAGTAGTATCTAGTCAGTGAAGGTGAGAATGGTAGTATGAGTCTGTTCTATTTGAGATGACGTGGGAATCCTTCGAGAAGGATTGGTTTAAGGTCAGAGATAGGAAGTGCTTACTGAGTGAATGTATCACTCACTCCCTACTTTGTAGTAAGGGTCGTGGGAGGAGGAGCTGGCTGCCATCTGGGATCTATTATGCTTCAATTTTGTAGCATGCTTCGGTTTGCATGCTTATTCAGTTTTATTTACATGCACATGTATATGTTTTTACCGCTCAAATATTTTAATATGATACAGTTTTTGGGCATGTATATGTATATTTATACATTATTACCACAGGTTTTTTTCCGCTGCAGTATTTCAGATCAGCTTAAGCATTTTGGTTGGGTATTATTGACCATATTTTCTTTATTTACTTATTATTATATTATATAAAACAATGAACAGTAATGTCCAACTGGGGTGTCTTACATATATTCCTTAATTAGTGGCTGTGATGACACTGTTGAGTAAAAGGGTGTAATCGACAACCCTGCATGAGGAAGTGTATTTTATTTTATTTTAGTTTTTGAATCAAAGTCTCAAAACACTCTATCCAGGATATATTCTAAGATAATATAGAAAACATGACAAAATTATCATAGAGTTTTTAAAACCTGTACCTATATGAGTGAGCTAAAATCTCTCTGTGTGGTAGTGATCTTGAATGGGCGACCTGCTATCTAGCCCTCATGGGGTGACACTCATAGTGTCAACATAAAACACTAGACTTTTGGATCTCAACCACTGGATCTGAGTGTTAGCATGATATGTAAGGTAATAAGGATCTTAGAGAGAAGACAAAGAAAAACATGCTTAAGAGAGAGGATCAATTGTCTCATAAATGAATGCACTATAGATGAAAGAGAAAATTTTCTTTTTTATAGTTAGGAGATGCACAATCATGTATATGAGGTGCATGGGCATTTATCAGGCCCTCACAATCATTCTCGCATAAAGTACAATTATGTGCCATCATTATAGGACATCGATATCCTTTCCCATAAATGGCTGAATGATCAGCAATGTCTTCATACACTGCCTCAGACACACAAATATGCATCAACCTATACATGGGCATACATGGAAGCATTGACTTAGCACACTAGGCATGCCTTCAATGTACGGACATGTACCAAGCTAATGGTACGCCTCCTAATATCACCAATTCTTCTCTTAATAGGATCAAAAAACCTATATCATGTGTGAATACAAATGATTTCATGGTTAGATTATTTATGGAAATTATTTATGCATGTTGATGAGATTATATTTCGTTATTATGGACAAAGATTATATTTGATGTTGTGAATTATATGTTGATGTTATGCCATTTGATGATTATTTGATTATATATTGTTATGTGTAGAATGTTTGAGGATATCCACGGAAGCTTTGAAATTGTTTACAAAAGTGCTAAATTGATAGGCATATGCCTATCAATTTGCACATCTAGCTACAAAGCTAAGTAGTTTACATATACTCTTTAGGCAGCATGAATATTTTTGTTTTATGTGTGATTTAATCCTATATTTATTCTATCCTTTTTGGCTATTGATGAATGATGTTGGAAAGTCCCTTGTTGGAAATGATGTATCCCTTCCCCAAACTATGTAATTCATATTTGTTATTTATTCATTTACTGTTTTATAGATGAATTAATTAAAGCATTGGATATGTTTAAATATGAGAGATTTTAGAATGTTAAAACTTAATTAAAACAAACCACAAAGTGGAGGTCAACCTTCAAGCTAAACAATATGAATGTCTAATATCTTTCCATGTCATATCTAACTCTTTAAACTTGCCCATTGGACTGACAAGATTGGTTTGGGTACTTTGTAAAGAATCTAAAAGTTTTCTACCCTTGTCACAATTTTTATAAGTGTAACTTGAGGTGTGACTCATAAAATACTCTGGAATTGGCTAAAAGCTCATTTGTACTTGGGTGGCGACTCCTAAACTATTCTGTAATGGTCCAAAGCTCATTACATACTATTTTTGGTTATTGTTAAAATAATTAAATAAAAGCGACAAGTTTCGTCTGACGTGATATGACAAAAATCCGTTACACTCTTCTTAATCTATCTTTTCAAAAATCATAGTAGATCAATCCAAGTTTTTCCATATGCTAATAGTTACTATTACAGTAGTTTATCTTATTCAAGACTCTAAATTATATAAATTAATTAATTACAAAAAATCACATTAACATTTTCGCAAGGTGAGCCTTGAAAGGAAATTATATGTCTTATAATACGATTAAGAATACTAGAATGGGCAACTTTTTTGCTAGATTACAGTTGAAAATACCTGAAAAACCTATTAATGTGTTTTATGATAACAAACTCATCATCTTTGTAATAAACACTACAAAGCACATGACTACAAGAATCACTTAGATGTGTTGTCAAAATATGAATCATTCAGATGTGTTGTCAAAATACAAAGGTATGAAGGCACGAATTGTTATTTTGGGAATGCTTGAAATGAATAAGTTGCCGTAACTTTATCCAAGTATTAATGAATGAGTAAGAGAGAAAAGATAGAGTACCCTTGTGAGGTCCTAAACAACTATGAAAAACTAAACTTATACATTGTTCAATTATGCATGCACAGTACAAGATATAAAAAGACTTCTTACAAAAATCATAAACCTATTTATATCTTCGTTGTCTTATTCTTCTCACTTGGTAAGAAAAAGTGGATCCTAGAAGTAAATTACAAGCTTTAATTTCTTCTAATCGCAGATTGAAACTGTGTTTAATTAAAATAAGAATAAACCATGTTATATTTCGTTAAAAAGAACAATATTAATTCTTTATTTACATCACTGTATTTGTGTTTTATATATATATATATCAATATAACTTTAAATAACCTGCATAAAATTTAAAATAAGATTGGTGCAGGTACTCATTTTTCTTTGATAATTGATAAAGAAATTAATGAAATAATGTTTGCTTAAAAGAGTTCAAGTGGTATTTTCTTATAAGAAATTTGGAAGCTTTTCCTGTCATGTTATACATAAAATATGCAATATGTTAGGTCTGATAACCGTCCATATCTTAAAAAAACAATATTATTTTATGCCCATTTGCATGCCAATTTTCATCAAAACAAAAGAAGAAAATAAAGAAAAAAACAAAAAAGAAAGTTGGGAGAGGATAAAAATGTTACACCGTGCATCGAATTCATCAACCATATTCATCAAGTAAATGAATATTTGGTTTGTTCTTATCTAAACTCAGTTTCTTTCATTTGTTTTATTGTTTTTTGTGACTTAATTTAATCTAAGTTTATGGAAAGACAGCCCTTGGTTTTTTTATTTCATCTTGGTCAATGCATGTGGACCCTTAAATTACTATTTTCTGCTATCATTCCAAAATTTCCCATATTTTCATTTTTTAAAAAAAAATTGTGACATAAATTCTATTGTTTGCTTTCTTTTTTCCAAAAAAAAAAAAAAAAAAAAAATCAGGTAAGAATTAGAAATAAAAATAAGGAAAATTAATTAAAATAATTGTGATTTAAATCATTTATACATTTTAGTCTAAAAGAATCTCTATTCTCATACAATTTCATTTTACTCCCATAAACTGTAAATCATTTACTCCTTGAGGTTTTGCTTTACCCTTTTGAGATTTCGTCTTACTTGAGATTTCATCTCACTCTTTGAAATTTTATCATATCCCTTAAGATTACATCTTACTTCCTTGAGATGATGTCTCATCCCTTTGAGATTTTGTCTCTTCTTGAGAGTTCATCTCACCTTTTTTAGATTTCGTCTTACAGTTTGAAATTCTATCTCACTTTTTTGAGTTTTGCTTTACCCCTTAAAATTTTGTCTTATCCCTAAGAATTAATCTTACTACCCTTTGATATCTCATCTTACTCCATGAGATTCCATTTTACTCCTAAGATTTCATCTTATACTTGGTGTGCTTTTATAATAAGGGGCATTTTTGACAAAATATCGATATTTTAACTAAAATTATATAATTATTTTTAGGCTAAAAGTGCATAACCAATTCAAAATATGGCTATTTTAATTAATTTCACGTAAAATAATTCATGTTATAAAAACACTCGTAAGAATCATATTGACAATGCTCAATTCATGCATTTAATATACTGAAACCTTATCTTTAAATGGCTTTTAACATACTCTAAAGTCTACCCATAGAAATCTCAGTGTAAACTAAAATTTAAATAATGGAATATAATTTGACATTTTAAAATAAGTATAATGCAAAGGTTATTTAAAATGATGATGTGTCATATAATTAGTGTTATTTTATCTTTTATTAAAAATTGTTTGTACAGTGACATATCATTATTATTATTCAAATTAGTATTTTATGCATATAATTTCATTGATTTTTATATGAGTTATTATGAATTGAAAATTGTATATACAAATTATGTGTATAATAGTGCAAAAAAGTGTCCATTTATATAATACAAGCAAGACTATAAAAGAAAAAAAATATAAAATATGTACAATCACAACAAAATCACTATGATTTAAAAGAGTCACTATAGACTTATTGTGAATAAGGATCAAAGTCCTATAATAATGCAAGAATCCCTATAATTAAATTCATACCCCACTCAAACTCAATGTGGTATAGTGAATACTAACTTAAGTTTGGTGACTAGTTCTTGAAAGTGATGACACAAAATAATAATCAATTTCAATATGTCTAATGCATTTATAAAAGACTTTGTTGTAAGAATTTGAATATCACTTTGATTATCATACTAAGGAATAATGGCAACATGGTATTTGACACCAATATCTTCTAATAACCAATGAAGCCAAAGTAATCCTGATGTAGCATCTATAAAGGCATAATACTTTGATTTTGCAGTAGAATGGGTTACAACAAATTGCTTTTTACTTCTTCAAGAAACAAGAGAATCTTCTAAAAAGAAGTAGCAACTAATGGTAGATCAACAATCAATAGGATCACTTACTTAATCGGTATCTAAATATCCATATAACATGAGAAGAATGGGCATATAAATAAAGACCATGAAAAAAATTCCTTTGACATAACAAAGAATTCAGAGAACAACCAAAAAATGAGATGAGTAAGGAGTAGCCATTTTTTGCCAAACTACGTGAATTGTAACATGCAATATTAGATCAAGTCACTTTAAGATATATTAGGCTACTAATATGTTTGCGATACAATATTAGATTGAGTCAAAGGGAGTGTCATTTATAGGAGTAAGTTTAACATTAAGCTCTAAAGGAGTAGATGCAGTTTTGCTGTCAGTGATACTAGCCCAAGAAAGAATATCATAAGCATATTTAGGCTAAGAAAGATAATATCCATCATAATAAAGAGATGCCTCAAGTCTAAAAAAATAACTGAGGGAACCAAGGTCTTTCATGTCAAAGTGTTAACTAAGATCTTGTTGTAATTTAGAAATACAAGTTACATCATCTCAAGTGATGGTCTTATCATCAACATAGAGTAAACAAAAAACAATACCATGATCATAACGGTGAATGAACAAACCTGAATCATGAAGACTAGAGATGAAACCAAATTGGGTAATAATGGAACTGAACTTTGTAAACCAAACCCTTGGAGCTTGTTTAAACTGATATAAAGCTCACTAAAGTCGACAAACCTTATAAGGGGATGAGAAAAAACAGGTAGAGGATGCATGTTAACTTCTTCCTGTAGATCACAAATAAGGAATGCATTTTTTATATCCATCTGAATGGCTAAGATATTTCATATAGAGGTTAATTGAGCCATTAGAGCAAACTCTGTTCATAGTCAATGTCGTATTCTTGAGTATATCTTTTAGCTACTAGGCTTACCTTATGGCGTTCAACAATCTAAACAAGTTTTAATCTTATGAATCCATTTACACTTGATCAGGGTTTTAATAGAAGGTAGATCAACCAAATCTTAAGTACAAGTTTTCTCTAGAGCTTAAAGTTCTTTAGCCATAGCTTGCTACCAAAGAGGGTTAGTCTTAGCCTCATGATAAAAACAAGATTCATTTACAGTGGAAATAGTAAAATAGTAATGATAACCACTAAGATAAAATGATGTTTTTCTTACCTAGTCAAAACAATGAAGAATATAATCAAGAACATTATCAATAACTACAATAATCTTTTTGGGACCAGATACAAAAGTAGAAGTATTAATGAGTTCTTTAGAACTAGTTATATCAAGACTAGGAAATAGTTCAATAGATGAGTCAGTAAAGAATAAGGAAGGCAAAGTGACATTTTCATAGATTTTTGACAAAGAAGAAAACATTATATGCTCCTAAAAGGTGACATGCTAAGAGCTACATAACCTATTGGAAATAAGATCCTAAAAATGATACCCTTTGTGTTAATGTCATAGCCAAAAGAACACACACGAGCTAGTGGCTCTAATTTTGTATGTTTATGAGATTGTAATAAAATAAAACATACATACCTACAAGGTCTAAAAATAGAGCAATATGAAGGCTTGCTAAATAATCATTTGAAATGAGACAATGTAGGACCCGCCGCCCCGAGTACCCCTGCTGCTGAAGAATACTTTTCTTTTATTTATTAACTAGAAACTGGGTACCCGAGACGGGAATCCTACGAAAGAAACCCTACCGCTGCTACTGTACACTGCATCAGCGGAAGCTGAAAATAACTGAAATGTACAATGAGCCCAATCTGGCTTTATATAAATATAAGCTGTTTCTGTACAACATTCTTTACATTTGCATTTTGTACAAGACCTCACAGGTCCAAAGCTGAAAGAAAATACATATACATGCTGAAAAGGGTGTGTGTGGGTCCTCTCTCGCGAGCCTCAGTCCACCCGCTCCTCGCCAGCAACAACAAAACCTGAGAAAAGAAGGAAGAAGGAAAAGAATGAGTGATAAAGATCACCCAGTAAGCATTCCCTACTTCCCTCAACCCAAACAAGCACAAACAAGGGCATACATACCTGCTCTCGGCCCTATCATACATCTATGCGCTTGCGAGTACTGAAACTGAATGCTGGATTCACTGTTCTCATTATTAATTAAATTCTGAAAATGAATGTCATGGCATGGCAACTGAAATCTGAAAAATGCATGCATGTGAATCTCTAAATGTACCCAAAGGTACCTGCTGTGCTGATCAGGCTGATGAACACAGGGATTCGGCATCCTGGCCAAGTGGGCTGAACATTCTAGCTACTGGCTAGAAAGCTGAATACTGAAATGCTGAACAGACTGACTGGTGTCAGAATACTGGGTCCCATGGATGCCCCCTCGAGTTCACCCCAAAACTGAAACCCATACATTGGGTTCTGACTGCTGAAATCTATTGAATTCAGATCCCTGGATCCTCATTCAGGCTATATGCTGTGCTATGGATGCATATGCGGTATTTCTTATCTGAATACTGAGTTATCTGATGATTATTAGCCATTGGATGGATTACCAAACCTTTAATAATCAATTTCTGCCTTTTCTGAGAAATTCAAGCTGGCGCACTGGCGTGCGGGAGACACACATGACCGTGCAGGGGAAAAGCACACGGTCGTGCATGCACACACGGCCGTGCTAAGCACGGGCACACGAGCGTGTGCCCAGACACACGGGACCTTGTCCCAGTCGTGTGTCTGGCTGTGCAAGCTACTGGAATCTGATGGCCATTTCACGTAATTAGAGGACACACGACAGTGCCCCTCAGGACACACGGTCGTGTCCTCAGCTCTTCAGACTGTGTGCACTTCGTGCACATGGCCGTGCCTTCGCAGAGACAAGGGCACACGGGCGTGCTCTTGCGGGCACACGGCCGTGCGCCTTGTCTTGCTCAGACATGGCTCGTCTGAATCAGCTGGAAACCAACCAATTTCTCATCCAAACTGAAATTAAACATTATCAACCATCCAAAGCACTTCAATATACATATTCCCATCATCAATTTCATCATTCATCTAACATCAAGCATTTCACCATGCAAATCTGAGATTTCTCTCACTAACACACACACAAATGAACAAGCATGCGTTTGGATGGGAAAATCATCAAAACAAATCATCCTATCATCTTCATAGCATCATGCACACATACACACATGTTCTAATATGCTGGAAACGCCGGCAAACGTTTCCAAGCATCACCAAACAAGCTGGGAAAACTGGAAGAAGTAAGAGAAAACTTACCTCTCGACATGGCTGCTGAAAAACTATCTCTCAAGCTGATCTCTCTGATCTCTAGCTAGAATGGGAGCCGCTAGAAGCTGGATTTCACGCCTAGGGCTGGGAACCGCTGAAAATGGAGAGAAGAAATGGCTGAAAATGGGTGAGAAATGCAATAACTCTCCCGTCTCTCTCTTTTCTACCCACCTGCACGGGCGTGCATGTAGCATCCTAGATCTGGAAACCCTTAGGGATAGAGTTTTGGGGTTAGAAATCGAATTCAGAAAGAGATTGGGAGTCTGGTTGAGTTCAAGGGTGAGTTGGTAAGTTTTCGAAGCCATGTGGCTTCCGTTGGAATCCTTTCGGAAGGATTCGATTAGGCGAGCGAGCGGGAAATAAGTTATACTTATTTTCCCTGGTGCACGACCGTGCATCATTGGTGCACGCCCGTGCGTGGCATAGTATTTAAGTGAGCCGTGAGTTAAGTTTATTTCTTTACTCACCAGTTTGCATTTTTGCCATATTCTCTCTTTCATTTCAGTGCCTCCCGTTCCTAGAGAGGAGACTCAGCAGCCATTAGCTCCCAATCCGATTAGAGAGCCAAGAGATTAGTGATTTGAAGCTTGGTTCCAAAGCATGGAGAGAGGTAAGTGTTCCTCACTTCTTCTTGCGTTTTCCTAGCTTGTTTGATGAGTGTTGATGCCATGGATGAAGGTATTGCATGCTGATGAATGTGTGGAAGGTTTATATGTGATTGCATGTTGATTTGGTTGATAGATTCCCACCCTTGAAGCTTGCATGTGTGTATGTATGGCTTTAAAAAGAGAAAGAAGATATTTCCATGGTAAATCGTGGAATGATCGATGCATGTGGTATATGATGTTTGAATTGTGTTATTTGGGATGTGGATAACATGTGTTTGAAGTGTGATTACAATTGGATGTGTTTTGGTTGGCCATTTGTGCATTTTCCGAGCGGTGCTTTGTTGAAGAACCAGACGCACGACCGTGCGCAATTATGGCACGGCCGTAAGCCTGTGTTTCTCCAGATGCACGCCCGTGTGCACGACCCATGCACGGCCAGAAAATGTGCATGCACGCCCGTGTGTCCGCTTACGCACGCCCGTGCATAAGCAATTTCAGTGACAATAAATAGTAAATTCTCGAGAGTTACACGACCAGGCGCACGACCAGTGCACGGTCCCGTGCGTCAGGGTGCACGCCCGCGCACATTTCATGCACGCCCGTGCATCAGCAGAATTTCAGAAAAATGTTATTTGAATGGGAAATTGAGCATGCGAATTCAGAATAAATATTTAATGGCTTCAGATAAGCATCAAATAAGCATGTAATGAGTTAATAAGCTGCATATGCATGTCATGGCAATACATGTAGCTTCAGAGAGGATCAGGGGATCCGAATTCAGCAGTATTCAGAACCTGATGTACGGGTGAGAGTATAGGGTGAATACGAGGGGGCATCTGTGGGAATCAGCCTTCTGACACCAGTCAGAACGCTGAGCAGTGTTTTCAGATTCAGTTCCTGACACCAGTCAGATGATTCAGCAGTATTTCAGTTTCAGCTCTCTGACACCAGTCAGATCGTAGCAGTACAGATATCAGATTCAGCTTTCTAACCGGTAGCTAGAATGGTTAACCCACATGGCCAGGATGCCGAATCCCTGTATTACCCAGTCTGATCAGCACAGCAGGTACCCGAGGGTACAGAGAGAGGTATTCAGATGCATGCATCCAGTTTTCAGTTAGCATGACATGACATACACATCATGACATGCATCCATATGATAATAATGAATGAATGAGATACAGATAACAGTTTCCAGATTCCAGCAAGCGCATAGATGTATGATTAGGGTCGAGGCCAAGGTATGTGTTGTTTATGTGATTGTTGTGCTTGTTTGGGTATTGAGGGAAGTAAGGAGCGCTTACTGGGTGATCTTTATCACTCATCCCCCCTCCTTCTTCCAGTTTTGCAGGTGTTCGTGCTGGGTTCGAGGAGCGGTTGGATCGAGGCTGACGGAGAAGGCATGCACATACACCTCGATCAGTGTATATCAGTTTTGGACCTGTGTGGTCATTGTTGTACATGTTTCGTATCCAGATGTACAGTATATGTATATGATGTAGGCCAGTGGGCCCTTGTACAGAACAGTTGTATATTTCAGATGTATATATATATATGTATGATGTATATTCAGATGAGCTTCCGCATGTATAGAAATGTAAAGCATTGTACAGTTTCAGTTATTTTATTTTCGTAGGATTCCCGTCGCGGGTACCCATATTTTCAGATGATTAATAAAAGCTCCCCAAATATTGTTATTATTCAGCACAGCAGGGGTACTCGTGGCGGCGGGTCCTACATTTGTTGGTATCAGAGTAAAGTTGTAAGTGTGTGGTGCTTTTCTCTCCTTCGCAGCCGTCGTCCAGACCCTCCTCACAGCACAGTCAGGTATTTACTTTCCAGATTGATTGTGTTATGTGATTCTAACCCCAGTTTGTGGTGATGCTATAGATAGAGAGGAGTATGTCCCTAGATATCTAGACGAGACAGATAGTAGTTCACCCGCCCGTCCTATGAGTGTTAGTGATAGGCGGCGCCCTCAGACTACCTCCCATGTGTCGATGAGACCCGATCAGTTGAGAGATATGATTGGGGATGTTGTCAGAGAGAGCCTCCAGCAAGCTGGAGTGGGTAATGCTACAGAGCCAAATAGAGTTACTCCTCCTCAGTTTGAGAGTCATCAGATTCCGAGGAGAAGACATTCCCAGTCTCATTATCAGTCACATCATCAGTCGCATCCGCAGTATCAGCGACCGTATCAGTATCAGTCGCAGCCTCAGTCAGTTAGAGAGAGACATCAGTATCCGACAAGTTATACAGATTTCAGTCAGGGTATGAGTTCGGATACAGTGGGTACTGGTTCTTCAGAGAGACTTCATCCGATTTATCATCTGCCAGCATCGTTTCAGCCAGCTAAATTCAGTGGATCTAGGGATCCAGCTGTAGTAGAGGAGTGGATTGAGGCAGTGGAGAATGTCATGGGCCTCTACACCTTATCAGAGAGAGAGAAGGTTCGATATGCAGTGTTCCTTCTCAAGGGTGATGCTAAAGTTTGGTGGAATCTAGCCAAGACTTCCATCAGTGAGGGGCAGATGACATGGGCAAGATTCAGACAGTTGTTCGATGCAGAGTACAGGAGTTTGGAGGTAATTTATGCTAAGGCCCAGGAGTTTATTGATTTGGCTCAGGGGTCGAGTTCAGTGAAGGAATATGCTACCAGGTTCAATGCATTAGCGAGATTCGTCCCGAGTTTGGCAGGGACAGAGTTGGGTCGAGTTCAGAAATTTATTCATGGGTTACATCCTGCGATCTACAAGGATGTGATGACAGGCCCAGAGCCTCCTCAGAGATTCAGTGATGCCTTGGGGAGAGCACTCAGATCCGAGGCCGGTTTACAGAAGATGGGTGTTATGATTGGTGTGTCTGAGAGAGGTCAGAGATCAGATGATAGAGACAGGGGCAAGAGGCCAATGTCAGCCAAGAGATCTGCCTGCGCTTTCCAGAGTCAGAGGCAGAAAGTTGCATCCCAGCCACCACAGTGTACCAGATGTGGCAGACGCCATCCAGGGGAGTGTTTATCTGGTCAGATAGTATGTTACTGGTGCCATCAGCCAGGGCACATGATGGCAGCATGTCCAGCCAGATTGGGTACAGGTACAGGTGCTGAACAGGGCAGAGGTGGAGCCGGTCAGTTCAGAGGCCGAGGTGGTCCACCTAGAGGCGGAGTTAGAGCCGATAGAGGTGGAGCTGATGTTCCCCGAGTTGGTGATAGAGCACAAGAGGGAGGTGCCGGTCCTTCCGGAGTTGGCGGAGGCAGAGCCAGAGTTTATGCAGTCCGCCAGGAGCAGGCAGAGGCCATTCCCCATGCAGTTACCGGTCAGTTACGTTATTTTGATACTCCCTTATTTGTACTTGTTGATTGTGGAGCCACGCACAGCTTTGTGTCTTGGAGCGTAGTTGAGAGATTAGGGGTTGACCCTAGTGTGGCCAGTAGGAGTATCCATGTGGAGATGCCAGATGGGGGATTTGTGTTGAGTGACAGAGTCCTCCTAGATCAGGAGGTAGAGATTAAGGGTAGATCCATGATGATTGATTTGATTCAGC
>JAJEJH010000508.1:0-169943 GCA_026122585.1 Anacardium occidentale | reverse complement strand
AAAAATAAAATAAATATTTAAAAAACAGTCATCGTCAATGATGATGACTGTCTTTAATCTTATTAAATGATTGAAAATAATCATCTAATATTATTGAAAACTGAATCTAACTGCCAACAACACTATATGGTCACCGTCAACGGCGATGATGACTGTTTTTTTAAATTTTATTTTAATTTTTTATTATTAATCTAATATTATTTTATTTTAAAATTTGATTTTAATATTATTGATTAAATTTTATTTTAATATTAATATTATTGAATTTTATAAAAAATATTTTGGTCTTTTTACAATAAAATAGTGAGTACTTAACTATTAAAACTTTATGTAAGACATCCCAGAAGGGTATTACTGTTCACTGCTTAATAAAATAATAATAAATAAATAAAGAAAATATGGTCAATAATACCCGACCGAAATGCTTAACTGAACTAACATATCACAGCGGAAGACTTGTAGTACAATGTATACATACATATATACATGCCCAATTAAAAACTGATTATATTAAAATATTCGCGGAAAAACATATACATGTGCATACAACAAACTGAAGTAAACTGGATCCCAGATAGCAGCAGACTCCTCCTCCCAGCTCCCAACAACCTACCTGCAAGAGAAAGGAAAGTAGGGAGTGAGTGATAAAATCACTCAGTAAGCACTTCATATCCTCAGACCCTAAACCAACCATTCTCGAAGGATTGCCACCTCAACACAACTGAACAGGCTCAACTGAAAACCACTCTGACGGTCTCATCTTCACGGATCGGATACTACCTCATACTGGGTCGTAAAATACATATATGAGTATACGTAAACAACCTAGAATGAAGAGTAATCCGAAAGGTCAAACTTGACGCACCGAACTCTGACTGAAATCATAAACTGAACTGTTCTGATCTGATACTGGTACTGTTATCTGAAGTTCACGTGTCAATACGTGGCTTAACATGTTCTGATATTCTGCTGTTCGTGTCTTTTACATGCTGTTTCATATTCTGTTCATTTACAGTTTCTTACTGTCTTATCATTCTCTGAATGATATGCACTGTGTCATATAATCATGACATGATATGATAACATGCTGAAATCATAACTAGGCCTGGGCCTGTATACTGAAAATAGTTTTCTGAAAACTGTTCATGAAAACTGCTGTTGGATCCTGGGATCCCATATCTGAAAATCATAAAGCTTTATCTGAAAGCTATACTGAAAACTGTGTACCCTGGGGTACATGCTATGCTGAAAACTGTGCTGCGCAGACTGATGAAATACAGGGATTCGGCACTTTGGCCATGTGAGTTTCCTCTGCAAACACGTGCCACAAACTGTATGGCCCACGTGATGCCATCAGGCCTGGGCCTGGAAACTGAACTGATCTGAGCGTCTCGCACTATAACTCATCTGATCCTCGGATCAGAAAAACTAAACTACTAGCTGAGCAACCCGGCACATGCCAATACATAGGGCTAGTAATGAGTATATAACTCCTGGTGACACGGGTGCTGAAACTCACAAGTGCCCCCTCGTATTCACCTCTGAAAACTATGTTTTTCAACTGAAAGCATGAATTCGGATCCTCGGATCCGTATCTGAAAACACTGGATGGCATGCCATGCTATGCATATGCATATGATGCATCATGTATCTTATTTGAGCTCAATTTACTGTTTACTATCCATTGGATAGGGTTTACTGTGCATATTTTTCATTTAAAACTTATTTTTCTCTTTTCTGTATGATGTACGGGCGTACGTATCATGTGTACGGGCGTACATGAATGTGCACGGGATCGTGAGCAAGTCGTGCATGGTGTCGTGCACGATTCTGTGATTTCTGGAAAAATTCTCATTTTGCCTTGATGTACGGGCGTACATGAGCCATGTACGGCCGTACATGCTAAAGAAAAGGCATGATGTACGGGCGTACGTATCATGTGTACGGGCGTACATCCTGCTCTGCACCTCCATGACCGTCGAGAATCAACTCGATTCTAGCCAAAAACACAACCCAAACTCAAATCAAGCATAAATCACATGCCAAACACTTCAAATAAGCATAATTAAACTTCTAACAACTTCAAATCTCATGAAAATCATCCAACCCAATCTCCAAACATACATAAACATATATTCTCACTCATCACATGCAAATAAGCATCAATCATCAACATAATTATCTCAAATCATCATCAACACGCAAGGAAAACATCACAAGCATGCTAGAACACATCTCATGCATAAAGCAAGCATCAAACCGAATCAAAACACAAGGGAAAGAGGAAGGAAGCACCTACCTTTAGACATGCTTTCTCTCTCAAGAAGATCTCTAGCTCAAACTTGATTGGAAGGTCCTGGAAGCTGCTCTTCCCTCCTAGGGTTGATGTTCTCTGAAATTGAAAGGAAAACTCTGGGTGAAAATGGGTTTGGAAGCGGATAAGTGCGACTTAAAACCAAGGCGGCTGAAACTTATCTCATGTACGGGCGTACATCTCTCATGTACGGGCGTACATGGCAGGAAAAATTTACAAAAATGTCATTTTCCCGCGCTCGCATGCAAATCCTCCCAAACAGATCCATGCACAAGCCACAAAACTCTCTAAAAACCACTATTTCACCCCAAAACATACACACAACCCTAGAATTCACAAAAATCTCAAACTGACCCCGAATCTGGGATGTTACATTTGGTATGGATTCCTACAAGTTTCATATGGTTACTATCGATGTAGAGCAAGACACACGCCCGTGTGCCCGCAAGTGCATGCCCGTGTGCCTTTGTTTCTGCAGGGACATACACATGTGCACGAAGTGTGCACAGCATGATTATAGAGGACACGCCCGTGTGTCCTGAGGGATACAGCCATGTGCTTGATTTTCCAATCAATACGTAGTTTTCTCCAGAAGTGAGCATCACCAACTACACGGCCAGCGCATGATCCCATGCATTTATGCACACACCTGTGTGCCTTTGCCATGTACGCTCGTGTGTGTTCCTTGCACGCCCGTGTGCCTTACCCACACGCCAGTGCACTAGCAGATTTTTCCAGAAATTGATAAGAAATGGATAATTAAGCATGGAAAACCAATTTAAAGGCTAATAAGCAACAGATAAGCATAATATCAGATAAATAATGTTGTATAAGCATCTCATAGCATGACATGCCAAGGCATCAGTATGGAAAAGGATCAAGGGATCCGATTTTCTTAATCATTCAGTATTTATAACCTGATATTTGGGTTAGAGTTTTGGGTGAACTCGATGGGGTATCTATGGGATTCCAGCCTTCTGACTGTGGTTAGATCATCCAGTTTCAATATATTCTTCTAGCCCTTAGCTAGACTGTTTAGCCCACATGACCAAGATGTTGAATCCTTATGTTCATCAGTCTGATCAGCACAGAAAGCATCTTCAAATATGTAGATATTCAAATACATGTATATCCAATTTTCAGTTAGCATGACATGACTCATATTTCATAGCATGAATTAATAATGAAATCCAATTATTCAGAATAAACGATAAACAGTTTCAGCAAGCGAATAGATGAATTTTAGGGCCAAGGCCAGGTATGTTTACTATTGTGTGTTGCTTGCTTGGGTTGAGGGAAGTAAAGATTGCTTACTGGATGATCTTTATCACTCATTCCTTTCATTCTTTCTTCATTTTCAGGTTTGTTTGCTGCTGGTAAGGAGTAGGTGGATCGTGGTTGATGGGAGAGGGCCCCATATCAGTTTTCAATTTAGTTTGGTCTGTTGGGTCTTTTATTGTCAAATGTATGTACTCATATGTAAGGATATTGTACAAAAAACCAGTTATGTATATGAAAAGTGTATTATAGGCTCATTGTACATTTCAGTTTTAGTTTCAGCTTCCGCTTGTATATTGTACAGTAGCAACAAGGTTCTTTTCGTAGGATTCCCGTCATGTGTATGATATTTTTAGATTATTAATAAATAAAAAAGATATTATTCAGCAGCAGCGGTATGTGTGGTGGCAGTTCCTACAAAAGGCCACTTGTAGGTTCATAATCCTATAAGAAAAAAGGCTAACATTTATCAATATCTAGGGATAATTCAAACCGAACCAAACACAAACATATATATGTTCATATTCAGATTCATTCATTATGATTCAATTTGTATTTGAGTTCGTGTTTGTTGATTTTTTTGTAGTGAAGTTCAGGTTCATGTTCAATTTGTATTTGTATTTTTATCCAGTTCGTATTTATATTTTATTAAAAATTATAATTAATAAAATATAATTAAAAATATTTAATTTAAGTTTAGGTTCATATTCATGTTTAATTCGTATAATTCATGTTTGGATTCGTATTCACCAAATTTTAAAACCATAGTTTAGGTTCATGTTCGTATTAAGGTTCAAATAGTTCATTTTAAACTCACTTGAGTTGAATTTAAAAATGAACCCAAACATATTCAGTTTAAATCCAACCCTATCAATATAGAACATTGAATTCGTTAGAAAGAGTGCTTTGCTCGTTAAAATAGAGTGTTGGTATGTGTATCAATTTCTAAACTCACAAGGTCAGGATGTTGAATCCTTGTATTTCATTAGTCTGATCAACATAACAGTTTTCATATTCAAGTTTATCCAATACAATTTCAAATTTTAGACACAGATTCAGTTTTCGAAAATCAAATTTTCTAATTGTTTTGATTTTCAACATGCTTTCAGGCTAAGGCATAGTTTGTGTACATGGTTTTAACATATCATTCATGACATACCTGCAGAGCATTCATGTAGGTTTTATTAGGATTTAAGTATCTTTTGAGACAACAACCATATTATTAGATAAGAGATAGTTTAAGGAGGAATTTCAACTTAGTGAATTTTAAAAGTTAAGTATCTTACTTGTTAAGTGACTTGTCACTCATTCTCTTCTTTTTTCTTGTAGGTGCTTTAGATTTACGAGTTTGGTCGAACGGGATGTTGGGCTTTCAGGGGAGATTTATGTTGATAGCTTTTATTTATGCTTTTACAAGTTTTAATTTTTATGTAAATATAATAAAGAGTGATAAGTTTCTAAACAAGTTTATTAATTTCTTAAATAATAAGTTCTGCAAGTAGCCAAGTTTAACAAAGAAATATTTTTTTTTTAGTAAGTATTTCTAATGTTATGTTTTTTCGCATTATGAATAATTAGTAGTAAATAGTTTTTTTGGTAAGAGAAAATTAGTGGTAAAGACTCAAGGTAGTGGATTCAATAACCAAGTTGGTGGATATTACTTTAAGCTTGCTTCTAGTTTCCTTTATGCTTGATTCAACATTCAAGTTGGCAATGATAAGACCTAATCTTTCTTATAGGCTTGTAAGTGACTTGATCTCCATTGATCTTTGTTGGACACCACTTTACTCAAACAAAGTATTTTATAATGTAGGTGAGTTTTTGTCATGCCAATTGAATTGTCAAGTGCGTTATGACTTGCCTTGTCATCATTTTATGATCACCAAAATTGTTTATAAGTGATTTAAAACTTATAAACATATGAAAGCAATAAGAGTGCACAACCATGCAAAACATAAGACACATACCTATATGTTGTTTGGCTATAACCACATGGTCGTGCAATAAAGAAATGCACGATCATGCATATTGAGTATGAAAGAATAGGAAAGATCTACAAACATAGTTGTTATGCATGGAAGACATATATTATAATGAGACACATGGTATAAGGTTGATGTGTTGAAGACAATTATACATGGTAAAGGTAATGGTTATGTAGGATGAGTAAGAATGAGTTTTAGTGGCATTTTGAATCTCGATAGTTTGAAAAATATTTTAGTCACTAAGTCAAGTATGACATTTCATGTAAAGTTTTACAAGAAAGCATATCTGATCATGATTTTATGTTTATTTTACATGAGATAAGTTTTAAAGCATGCTTTAAGCTATAGATTTACAAATTAAAAAAGTTACATGTTTTCTCATGAATTTATTATGAGATATGTTTTCATGAGAACGAATACAAAAAAGGCATTAATGAATTACACTTCTCGTAGTAAAGGCTAGAGTCTATAGTAAGACATGTATTTGTAGTAAAATGCCTTTTCGCTGTTGAATTCTAGTTTTACGTTTATTCTCACCTAGTCAAGTCAAATCCATGTGTCTCACTTAATTTGATCAACATAGCTTACAATTTTGATTTATAGGCAATTTTTAGTTTTACAAATAATCGTTTTTAGTTATAGTTACATGATTTTATTACATAAATATTATGTGTATAAGTTACCATGTAGATATCCATATGGTCTGATGGGATTAAGTTGTATCCTCAAAGGTGAATCAGATAAGTTTCATTGTCAGTTAAGTGATGGTGTAGTAAGGAAAGGAAAGATGAGCATAACATGAGGCGTTATTCAAGAGTAAAGGATAAAGAATTAAGATACGATAGTTATTTTGACTTACTAAGTGTTTTTCACTTGCTCTCATTTACCTTTATATTGTAGATGTTTAGTTAGTGGGTTGGTAGGAGGTAAGGTTTATAATGTTACCAACAGTGGTTTTGTTACTAAGTACGAAGGCAAACATGTGGGAAACAACTTTGCTTTGTTGTTTTCTGACTCAAATGTTATGTTTTACAAACCTTGTATTTTCCATTTTCAATTTTTATGTTGGCATGGTTTAAAATGTGTACTCATAAGCTTATAGTTTATAATATGAGATTTTACAGTTATATATTTTTTATTTACGTGAACTGTAATAATGATGTTTTTAAGACTAGTTTTTTAAGGGATGTAACATGTCTTTTACTAATGAGAAGATGAGTATCCTTATAGGTAGTACTTCTAAGGGTAAAGGATATTATAACTTGCTTTTTAGAGAAGTCTATAGAAATCCTTAGGTACTAATTTGACATTAAATATAGCTTAGCATCCTTAAATAGATGACCAAACAGAGAAGGTTAACCAAATCAACAAGGATATACTTCAAGCCTATTATATTTCCTCTTACTAAGTGTTTTGTCACTCATCTTCACTTCTCTCATTCTGCAAGTGAGCCTAAAATGGTCACAACACCTTAAAGGTAACACGTTAGTGGGCATATGACATGAGCAAGATGAGACTCATCAGACTCTGGATTCTATTTTATTGTATATTATTTTGAGATTTGATGTATAGTACACACATTAGTATTTCTTTTACTTCAGTTGTGTTTGACACTTGGGAATAATTAAAATCCTTTATTTTGATTGATTAATAGATTGCAGCATTTTAGTTAATGTCCAATCAATATAATTATTCAAAATGTTTTCATATATTACAACAAGTTATCTATAAACAAACTTGAGATATGAGATTTGTCACTATTTTAAATAGAGTTATTCAACACTATAAAAGTCATAATCATATTATTCATGCTCTAAGTCAAAATAATATAGACTATGAACATTCTTTTGATACGATTTAACTATTTTAAAGACATTCATCTAATTTACTTATATAAAACAATAATGAAACATTATCATTTTATTGATATAAATTAAAAAAAAAAAAACATTATTATTTGTGAATCTGACTTTGTATCTCACTTTTAAAGCTTCTATAAAGTAGATTGTTATTCATTTCTATGGCTTCTAAAAGATAAACCGTTTTTCAAGATAGAGTCATGCGACTTGAAATTGTATTATGTAAAGTCACTAACTCAAACAAAAACGTTTGACCGCTTAACAATAAGAGATTTTGTAAACAATTACCTACCACATTTTAGAGTAGTAATCCATTCTCTATCAAAGTAACATAACCCAACCTGCAATTAACATATTAGATTAGGCAATTAAATAGACTACTAAAAGATTCGGATGTTGGTCTCCCAATATCTTTTCCGAATTCTTAATTCCTGAATATTATTTTATTCAAAACATCCTACCAGTAGCCCCAGATCGTGAAGAGAAATTACAGTTGTGGAACTAAAATATAAATAAAAAAAACTTTACAAAAGGAAAAATATACACTCCTCTTTGATACACGTACTTCCTTGGTATCTGCGGTTGTCCGGAATATCGTTCCTCCTCCCGTTGCATCTGTCCCCGTTTTCTCTGCCTCCATCCTCTAAAATAATAGTTGCCTTTTTCATCTTTTAAAGAATTTTAAAATACAATAAAATGTTTGGGTTTCGTCTTGTCGTTTTATAACTACACAATGGTGATGCTATTACTGTGATCCAACCGTACAGCTGGCTGTGTCAGCGACCGAGAAGAAATCCAAGCCAACCATCTCGAGACAAGTCCCGCTTGTGCTTGTCGCTGTCTATTACTCCTGACAATGCTATTACTCCCACCGTTGGGAAACCTGCTCAACCCCGTGATTTCAGACACGCTTCTCGCATTTATTACACTACTGCCACTCCCAACTCCGCCATCAATGCGCACATGCTCCTGCGGCCTACGTATGGACGGCCTTGTTGATCTCAAAGACAATCTACGGCTGTCACTGATTATCTTTTCTGACCGTAAATATAATAGATCTGACGGCTGTACATCACTCCACCTTTGGTGGAACCCACCACCACCGGAGACAATGCTGATCCGGTGCTCAAATCTCCGCTCAGAGCTTTTCCCATCCGCCATCAAACCGTCGCCTAACAACAAACCGTCCTTTCTTGGATGGTCAAAGCATCCAACGGCTACGGCGCTATCAAGAGACCTCCTAAGAGACGCCGTTATGTCGTTAAATTGATGGCGTGGTAAACCTATTTGGCGTTCCCCGGCTGATGAGTGTCTACCGGAAACTCGTTTCAACTCGGGTTCTGACTCAGTCCTGTTTCTTGTATTTTCTTGTGGTGTTGGTAGAATTTGATTTTCCTCTATGAGAAGAATATCTTCTGGGTCAACTCGATATCGACACAGAGGGCATGTTGAGTGTGAGTCCAGCCAAGTGTCAACACATTCAACATGAAAAGCGTGCTTACATTTGGGCAGGAGTTTTAGAATGTCAGTGAGTTCAAATCTCGTTAAACAAACAGCGCATTCTAGACCATCTTTTTGACCTCTGAGGGAAGCGAATCTGAAAATAGGCAGTGACTCGATCACGGTCCGCTCTATTCCAGAGTTTCTTC
The DNA here is from genome assembly GCA_026122585.1 of Anacardium occidentale. Lineage (NCBI taxonomy): Eukaryota > Viridiplantae > Streptophyta > Magnoliopsida > Sapindales > Anacardiaceae > Anacardium > Anacardium occidentale. The sequence goes on along the minus strand of JAJEJH010000508.1, from coordinate 160,858 downwards.
TGGCAGTTAATGATGGTGGAACAGGGCCAGCGTGGTTACTGTAAGCGACACCGTTTCCGCCCTTGCAGTGTTTAGCGTAAAGAAGTAAGAGAAAGGTTAAAGAGAACATGGTCGTTAAAACGCCAACTATCACGACAATACTTGGTTTAAAAGTTGAGAAATTTTTTCTTTGATTTTGTTGATCAAAAATTAATGGAGGTGAAGAGAATGATTCAATATTTGAAGGTGGGGTTGTTCTCGCATCGCAATCTGCAAGAACGAAGAAGAAAAAGAGAAGAGAGAAGCAGAAGGGGATTCTTTTTAAAACAATGCCCATAATTTACTACAAATTTGAGAATTAGAGGCAAAAAAATAGTGTGAAGAGATTCTACAAGACGATTTCAGAGAGAACGATCAAACAGAATAAGACAAAGGCATGTATCTGATAAATTGTATATTTTTATAGTAGATTATCACAATTTATTAACAAAAACCGTGTAGTGAAAAGAATAATGAAATCGCAATGTAGAGAAAAAAAACAAAAAAAAAAGAGAGAGAGAGAGAGAAGCACGTACAGAGAGACAGAAGGAAAGTGGCCGTGGTTGTGTAAATTAAATTAACAACCTATCGTAGTCGGACGGCCCATGAAAAATGTAACGAGGGGAGATGAATAGATGTGAATTGGGGCCAGGGGTTGAGAAATCTGAGCCTCCAATCCTGGAACCCAACACGTGATGCATGTTTTAGACTGCTTAGACCAGACCAGAAGATCAGTTCGCTTTGGAGAAATTATGTTTGCTGTTTCGGTTCAATCATCATGTTGCTTTTCGCACTCAATTATTTACTAGTTTGTTGCCTCTATTGGCCATGGATTTCAACATTGATTGTATAATTCAATGAAAAAGAAAATTATAATGGTAGTTTTCCATCTTTCATCAAAGTCTTTTAGTAGAAATGAGTGCCATTTATGATTGGTTTGCTAAAAGAAATCCTTTGAAAAAAAAAATTGACCCGTTCCAAGAAAAACATTAGCTCTACCTCTTTGGAAAACATTATATTGAAAGAAGAATAATAACGATAAGCATGGACAGCACTGTGATCTCGTTTACACGGCTCAAAAGTATTGATAAAAATTATAAGAATTTTATGTAAAGTCATAAAATAATTCTTATGAAAATAGAAACATTAATTAATTCTAAATTCTAAAAAAAAAATGAGACTTTAGAAAATAATTTTAATAAACTTTTAACTAAAATTATTTTTTTTTAAATAAAGAATGTAAAAACTATTTTTAACCTCTTTAATTAAACATTAATGACTCATAAACTAAAACTACATGATACTAAAAAAACTAAATTCAAATAAACTTAAAAACATTAAAAAAGTTAAATTAAATTAAATTCTTCAAAATTAAGAGACTTGACTCTACATGATTTGTCGTATAAACATACCACCTTATGTCATATAAGCTCATCATATCACCTTTTCATGATGCCATATGATCATGTCATGTCATCACATCATAGAAGCTACGTTGTTTACGTATATCATCCACCGTTCCTCCCTTTTGTTGTGAGTTATTCTGCTTTTCATTCACCTTATCCACCTAATCTTCCTCTTACCTTATATTTTGTTTTGACCACTCTTCTCTCCATACCTTAGCCTTGTTTTCTCTCCACAAGTTGAAAGTCTTGGTCTCTCATCATTCTCTCCCAGTAAAAAAAGATAGACTTGCTCTCAAATTGTCATCATACAATGAACTCTTCAAACATATTGAAGGATTAGACCAAATGTTGAATCTTGCCTTTATTCGAGGATGAAAATTTTGTTTCCAAAGATATATCCATTCAATAATAGCCCTGTTATGTTAATTGGCAATCTTGTAATTGTTTTTAAGAATTATTTACCTTGATCACATAGAGATCATCTTTCTTAGCAATGTCTTTAATCTTGAAAATCTCTAGAAGGGAATGAATATTTTCTTGACTAGAAGGTGTTTCTCTCATCGCTTTGAATTCTTCATCATCTGCAAGTTGCTTGTCAATCTTCACTTCAACTGTTGAGGTAGTTTTACAAAGTTCAAAGTGATCTCAATAAATTCATCCTTCTTTAATAGCACAATCTTATCTCCTTCTTAATTTGTCATCTTGCACTCTTTTTCTTTTTATTGCTTCTTTAGGCTTGGGCTCGAGTTGTGGAAAACCTTCTTCCCTTTGTACTTGCATCCATATAAAAAGCATGGGAACCACCCTTTGTAAGATAGGCATGGTTAATGTTGTCTGAGAGGTTAACATATTGGTTTCCATTCAAGCAACCCTGTGATTAGACCTTCCATGACCTTTGTATGTTGCAATTTATGGCTCCAATTAGTCAAAACAATCTCAATCTTTTCCTTGCCTAACCATCTGAAGTTAGTTGATGTAAGACAAGCAACAACAAAAGGTGATGATACCGTTCAATAAGATGAAAAAAATAACAAGAATCCTACGCAAACTTGCAGAACAAATCCTATGAAAAAAAACTCAAATATGAATTTTATTATTTAATCTATGGATGATGAATTAGTATTGCAAAGACTAATGCCCTTTAAATAGGCTTATTTTTCTTAACTAGACTTTGATAACCTAAGCACATAAGGAAGACTAGTTTAAATAAAAATTGGAATTCTAATTAATTCTAAATTCTAGGAAACTAGCACTCTAAAAAATAATTTTAGAATACTTTTTACTAAAATTGACATTTCTTAAACAAACAATTCTAGAAGCTTTTTATTACATTAAGTAAATCAAAATAGGATTCTTGAGATGTTTAATTAAAAATTAATGACTTAATAATTAAAACTTTATTTTATTGGAAAACTAATTTTTAATAAACTCAAAGACATTAGAAAAGTTCAATAAAACTTCATGCAACTGGAAAACTAACTTTAAATAAACTCAAAGACAATAGGAAATTTAAATTAAATTAAACTCTCCACAACTTGGAAACTTGACCCTACTGGTTTGCTTTGGTGTGTTGCCATATTATCATGCCACATAAACTATGTTGTCTACACTATCCACCCTTCCTTTCTCTTGCCATGAGCCATGAGTCTTTCTTCTCTCCATTTGCCTTTTTCACCCAATCTCTCTCTCATCTTGGATCTTCTTTTTGAAAATTAATGGATGAATATGAATGAAAATTGGCATGCATGAACACATTCAAGTATGACTAGGTTATATAGATGTAAACCAAGCATATAAAGTGGAAAAGTCTAGATGCATACCTTTTTTCTTAACAAGTATGCTTGGTTTGATAGAGTTGAATGCTTGAATCCAAATGCCTCTAAAAGCAATCTGCCCACCCAAAAGCAAAGAGAGAGAACCAAATATGTATTTTTTAGTGACAGAAAGCTTTTTATTCAAATGAAAATTCTCACCAAAATGTTAAACAATGTTGGTTTATATATTAGTGGGCTAAAATTAGTTAATCAATTTTGCACGACATTGCACTCAGTAATCCATATTATTTATTTGTCATATCAATGTGTTCATAATACACTTTAAGCACACATATTACATCGCATTACACCTTGAACCTTTAAAATGTCATAAATATGTCCATGTAACTTTTTACATGATTTTACTTTTCTACCCTTCAAAATATGCTAACCATCCCCAAAAAATTATTTCTCTCTTTCATAGTTCTCAAACTTCTCAAGCTTATAGGTATGAGTTTACTATAGCCTAGTTATAAGCCACTTTCAATCACATTAAAAAATAATTCCAAAGACCTAATGACCATGGTAGTCATCTGTCAATGGTCTATGGTTCCTAAACCACAACAAAACATACTTTAACGAACTTATTTTTGATTATATACATCATGTAGTAAAATCTCTCCATTGTCTAATTCTAATCGAGGATGGGTTCATGGCATATCAAAACCTTAACCTTAATCATATATCAAACTGTCAGTCTATATATCCAAAGAATGTCATCACAAACAACCTTCGTACTTTCGCTAAAGACTGGTTTTTGATATTTATTGATTCTCATCCAAGACCTAGGATCTAAACAAATTTGAGTCAATAAATCCTATCTTGGCTATCATCTTTTTCATAGACAAACAACATATGACCAAATCAACTTATTACATATAACGTGAATAGTCTCATATGTATATACCATATGGGAAACATGCATCCATAGTAGATCTATTCATGGTATCTCAAGTTTAAGTATTAATAGTAAACTAGTGTGATCTTACAATGAATTTGTGACCATATATTAAATGTCCATATGATTCATCATAATACATCACATCCAAAAAATAGTTTTGTAGCCATTAATCCATACTAATTCCCTAATGATATGAGTTTCATATCACCCATACTAATGTTGTATCATGATATTCAATGGGGACATTCATTATGCCTATTATGCAATATCGTTACCCAATTGATATCACATACATAGGGGATGTTTTGATAATTTTATCTTTTAAAGATTTGTATCATCCAAACACTTCACATACATATATTCGTTAAACAAATAAATATATCAACATATAAAAATTGAAGTAGTGTATGAAAGTGAAGTAAAAGAACTCTTTCTAGTATTATTACATATATACTATTACAGTATTAAATACCCTAAAACCAACAACATGATTGGTTCTTAAGACATATGTTAACAAAGCTCCTATTTGCACTAGGGCCAATCGTTATGGTAACTCATACCCATCTTCTCAAAATGATGGTCCAACTGCTTTTGTGTGATTGCCTTAGTAAATGGGTTAGTTGCGTTCTTTGATGAAAGTATCTTTTGAATCACTATCTTTCCAAATCCAATGAATTCCCTAAGTATGTGATATTTCCATTAAATATGTTTAGACCTTTGATAGGCTTTTGGCTCCTTTATCTATGTAATAAAACCAATATCATCATAGAACATGGTTATTAAATAAATCATATTTGGAACCACATCAAGTTTAGTCATAAACTTATGCATTCATACTAACTTTTTTATTGCTTTTGAAATGGTAATGTACTTAGTGTAACACCTTACTCCAAATATATTATTGGGGTTTCTGCTCTAGTGATAATCATCCCAGGATACCATTTATTATTGTTGTTATGCACATAAATAAAAAGTGGCACTTTTATCTATTAGTATCTCTATACCTAGATAAATATTGTTAGGATGGTTGACCTTAATTGAGGAATTAGACGGTCTGATCATGCTCTCCCTATATACTCATTAAGATAGTCATTCTTATATTTATCCATTAGCTTAATTTACCTTAACTAAGGCATAAATAATAGAAATCAGACTAATATAATGTTGAACACTCCATCAAAAGGCAGTGACAGTTTGCATATGCTAAAGTTGTTGGCCACAACTTGTTGTAACACATGAATGCATGTTGATACTAGTCATGATCATTAGACATTGTTAGATTTTCCAAAGTTGTCAACAGGATGGTTGTCTAGTGGAATTAATAAAATTACAATACAAAGCAATGGCAAAACTAACCAAGATCAACATTTTTCAAAATTTTTAGAAATTAAAATATGTAAAACAGTACATAGGGTGTTTGTCAAACACTTACTTGTTTAAGAGCTTTCTAGGTCTTTATGTGGTGAAGAATCAGTGGGAACTCAAGTAGATATCCATTAAAAAAAACCCATGAAATATGCACACTTGTAGCCACGACATGTACACGCCTATACCAAATGTAATTTTTGAGCTAGTTGAGAGCTATGTACGGTTACAAGTGTTAGTGTCACCAATGAAAATTTATCACATTCACTTATACGAAAATCTAGTCATGGGCATGACCATGAAATATGCACACTTGTAGCCACGCCATGTACACCCCTATACCAAAATCCATGGCTCGTACATAAGCATTTGGAAACTGTTTGATTTATGTACATTGAGTATAATTTGTAATGTTCACATCATTCAATAATCACTGAGTAACTCCATGTATGCCTATACATGAGGTATGCATACTCGTGAGTCATCAAATTATTTAAATTTCAAATTAGCCAAGCTAATTTTGTCCAAGCACGTTAGGATTTTGTCAAACATCAAGATGTATGCCTGCGACCCATGAACATGCACAGTCATACATTAAGACAAATCCTTAATCTTAACTTGTCAACCTAATTCAAATAGATTCAACAAGTTAAATATGATATCAACATATAACACATTTGTCGGGATAACAATCATTTACCTCAGTTTATTAACTGTATAAGTGTGTGACCAACAAATTACTTATTATCTTAATGGTATCGAAATTTCATTCAAATCTAGACACAAATCATGAGTGACCTTTAACAAAGCATCATATCCATCTAAATATTAACAGATAACTCTAGGCTTGATTAACTTAATTGTTAATGTATAATACGATTCCTTCATTACCATGTCTTATAAGGTTAAGATATAGATAGTTGTCTATCTCTGATATCCTCATATATGCATATGTCTAAAATCAAGATTAGATATGACACTAATTGATCCAGTTGTAGCAATAGCTTATGATTTTAAATAACTCAATCGAGACACTCATCTTATGCTCAAGATTAACAAATCTTATATTAATCTACCATAGTCTTTATACTGATCATAATACAACTATTGCTTACCTTTATAACACCCTAGTTACAGTGTTGCATTTGATGACATCAAATGATACAATTTTTAATAAAAGACAATAGACCTCAAGTCAAATGACTATACGTACCTATCAAGTTATAAAAATTGATCTCTAGACATAAGTAGCACCATCTATATGGGATTTTTATCATTAGGTCTATCTAATAAATATGATCACCAAATTATGCACCCATATGTGGGACTAAGCTATAAATAACAATGTCAACTCATGCAAATCGATGCCTTTTGTTGATAAAATCATGCACATAATAATAATCTCTACACCATCACTCACATCTTTAATTCATAGTAATATTGGGATTATAGGCCAATTTTAGTATAGCTACTTATGAGATGTATGGAAAGTACAACTGGTGATTTGAATCCATCACAATTTTACCATACTAAGGACATAATATATATTAAATAAACAATATATTTGAAAGACCTTGTATTATTAATATCAGTAAATGTATACAAGTATAATGATACAAAACAATAATACATGAATAAATGAAACTAATATACAATAGACACTTGGCTATAGAGCACCACCCTTAACAATCTCCTACTTATACTATAGCCAATCAAACTCTAATATCATATATAGCTACATGTTTATCACACTTTTGTGATAAAGGCTTTGTCAATAAATCAGCCAAGTTCTCATCTATGTCTACTTTCTTGATCTGTACATTTTTATAGCACATAATCTTTTACACCAAACAGAATCATTTGAGGATGTGTTTTAATTTTTGATGAGATAGTGTTTCTTTAGCCTATGTTATGGCCCCATTATTATCACAAAAGACGTTTATAGGATCAATTATACTAAGAATCACTCTTAGTTTAATAATGAACTTCTTGATCTAAGTGTTTCCTTTGCTACCTTAGCAAGAGCAATATACTCATACTTTGTAATAAAATTGACTATAGTACTCTACTTAAAACTCTTTTAGCTAATTGTATGATCATTCAAACAAAACAAAAAATCTAATTAGGATTTGAAATCATCACAATTCATCTAAAAACTCACATTACTATAATTATGTACAATCAACTCATCTTCTCTTTCATAAACCAAGAATGCATCCTCAGTCCTTATTAGGTATTTAAAGATGTTATTGACAACAATCTAGTGTTTTTCATTTGGATTAGATTGATAACTATTATAAATACTCAAAGTGAAAGAGAGATCAATCCACTTACATAATGTCATGTTTATGATTGATCCAATTGCTAAGGTAAATGGAATATAACTCATTTACTCTCTTTCTTCATGTGTTTTAGGACATATATTTTTAGAGAAATATATGTCATGAGTCATAGGCAATGACCCTTTTTTTTAACTTATCCATTCTAAATCTCTTCAGAACTTTATCTATGTATGTATTGTAATTTAGCCCAAATAACCTACGAGATCTATCATGATAAATTTTAATACCGAGAATGTAAGCTACTTCTTCTAAGTCCTTTATAGAGAAACGCTTGGATAACTAATTCTTAACAATTGATAAGTGTAGTATATCATTTCCAATAATCAATATGTCATTAACAGAAAATACCAAAAATACTATTATGCTTCCATTAACCTTTTTGTACACATATGACTCATTTTTATTTATAATGGATTTGAACTCATGAACAACTTCATCAAAATAAATATTTTAGCTCTTTGAACTGTGTTTTAGTTCATAAATGGATCTTTACAACGTACATATTATATATGCTTTCATCAAGAATGAAACCAACAAATTGTGTCATATACACATCATTTATAAGGTTAACATTAGAAAGACAATTTTGACATTCATTTGCCAAATCTCATAATCAAGGTATACAGTTATCATAAGTATTATCTAGATGAACTTAAGCATCGTAATCTATGAAAAAGTTTTATAATAGTTAATGCCATGCTTTTGATTGAAACTTTTAGCTACCAATCATGCTTTACAGGTTTGCACATTAACATTCAAGTAGGTTTTCTTTTTGATAACTTATTTACACCCTATGAGTTTTACTCTTCTAGGTACATCCACTAGAGTTCATAGTTGGTTTTGGTATATAAATCCATTTCAGACCTCATAGCTTTTAGCTATTTCTTAGGGTCTAGATATGTCATAGCCTCGATATAGGTTTTAAGCTCATCATAAAAAATGACTAGTATATCACTATGCTAAGTCAGGAGATATCCATATCTCTTAGGGTCATGAAATGCTATGCTTGGTCTATATTACTGAGGTGTATCATGATCAATCATATCATATGACACATAATCTTGTTTAATATCTATAGGTATTTATGGTTTAAGAGTTTCGTAAGACTTCATATTCCTTTTGCTAATCCTTTTAGAAAATAATTTTTTTCAAAAAGATACTAGTTCAAATAATAAAAACCTCATGCTCATTTAGATGGTAGAAATAGTAACCTATAGTTTTTATTAAACCTAGTAGACTAATGGCAATAAAACTAGAAGGGCTGAATAGATTATTAAAATCTTTTAGTAAACTTAAAGATTTTTCCTATTCATTAAGCAACCAACCAAACGAGATAATATATCAATCAACAAAATTAGTCAAGCAATCAATAATATAAAGCACAATAATAAATAGAAGAAATGACATAAATGCTCAGTTGATTTTTATAGTGGTTTGGAGCTTTGACCATAAGCCTTTACATCTACTTCTTCAAGCAAAACCACTTGAAGTTTCCATTAGGTAAACCAAGATTGTACCCAATCGCTTACACTAGTTGATTCAATATTATGCCCATACTATAGTTTTAATTCAAGGGAGTTTCGCCTTTAACACGAGTTATACGGGATTACACCTAATGTGTTTGTGAGCAACATACAAAAAAGATATTACCTCTTTAAGATTGATATACAAGTTTACATAAATAAATTTCTCTCAAAGATATACAATTGGAATAATAAGAGATAGAAAGTGAGAATGAGAGAGAAAGTTAAAGGTTAATAGTTTGTACATGTTCTCCAATCTATCCACTTCAAATGTGCTCCAATTTATAACCTAAAGCTTGCTAGAAAAGGAAAAGATGCATTAGAGAAGAAATATATTCATTGCAAGCACCAAAGCTGAAATTATACTCTAATGTACGAGTATAAATAAAGTGTTATGGGTATAGCCTTTAGATTTAATGCCTTAAGCCATCCTTTCAATGGTCAAAATTTTCTTGGGTTAGTAAATGTATAAGCATGATTATAATAGTCACAAGTGTGAATATCTAGACTCTTCATCTTCCAATGCCAAGTATGGAGCCATGCATGACACTCTATATATAGACATATGCACTTTATATTTTGCTTATCCACGTGCGTAATATTAATCATTCATGGCCATATAGTTTCTTTGACTTTAAAGTCATTGACCTTTCACGGGCAAAAGTGATCGTGACTTAAATAGCATGACTCTTCCTTGCATAGTCACGAGTGTGAAGTAGTAGGACTCACAAGTATGCAACATGTTGAATTTCTTTGTTTAATTATGCATTGAAGCTGTTGGGCATGATCAACTCATCTTGAATCTACATCTAAAGTCACGAGTGTGACACTTTACAATGACCACGAATGTACATGAGTGTTGACTTCTCTTGACTCATATGTAAGGTATATTCAAGGGAGCATAATACTTATGACTGACATGGAATTGGTATTTCATGGGCATACATACACCATGTATAGGCGTGTATGACTAAACAACTTTACATAAATCTAAGCACAAGTAGTATCATAGAGCCATGAAAGTAAATGTACAAGCCCAAAATAAAACTATGTATAGGTATACATGTTCAAGTCACAATCATACATTTGGCTTGCAAAACATACAAATAGTTTTAACCCTTTCTGATCATGATTATAATCATGCCAAAGACATGTTAGTTATTTTAGCATGATTTTTATTATCATCAAAACACTTAAGGGCCAATAATCTCCCCATTTTTTATTGATGAAAAAAAAAACATGGTAAAATGTGATAATTCAAAGGGTTTAACCTTCTCTATTTTGTTTTATAAAGTGTTATTCCATTCTTTTTTCATCTTTCATTTTGCGCTTATCCTCCCCTTATAAAATTAGCTTAAACTCCCCCTCTCTTTTTCACTTGACTTCCCCTTTATTTTTATTTTTTTTTCAAATTCTCAAGATTTTCCATTTAGCTTTAAAGATTACAAAAAAATTTGGGTAGAGTTTTATTTGATTTTCAGATATTTCGTATTTACAAAAACAAGAGAAAAAGCACTCCAACATATATCAATCATCCAACTGCTTTAAAATCTACATACAAAATTTGGGTTGCGTTTTATTTTTTTCCAGATATTGCTTATTTATGACATTATGCATGAAAAGAAAGAAAATACATGAAAGGAACAAAGCTAGAGGGCATCCTAGGGGTATCACTTGGTACACCAGCTCTCATATGCATAGTAAGAAGTCTTAAAGCCAACTTATCCATATAATGCTCTAATTTATCCATGCTGATGTTTATGTGACTTTTTAAATTTTTGATTTGCCCTTGAATAGATTAAATATATGTAAGAACTTGTTGCATTTTAGAAGGTGACTACTCTTCATGCCTTGTCTTGACTCTTCCCTCTTGCTTTTCTTTATGGTTAATTCTGGCTTTTGTGAGGGTCCTACTAAAGGAGAAACTGATGGCACGTTTTCAACCACTGTGTTTACTAATCGTTATCCCTATCAACCATTTTTTTGAATTATACCCATTCTAAATAATGTCTCAGCATTTAACCAATAGTTGTTGGCAGCAAATTTGTGTATGTGATTAGGCTTGTTGGTGTTAGGCTCGAGTCCAAGTTTGATAATGATGAATATGATTAGTTGATAAAAGTCTATTTTTCCTTTTTCGTTCTAATTTTCACTAATCTTTCTGATAAACCATGTTACAATATCCACTTGACTCCTATTTACAGTAACCTCAAGTAGCACCATGTCCTTCACATTTAAATGTCAATTTACATTTTGTCAAACATTTATGTTGTATGTTATCATACTATAAACCGCACATAAAGTCGAGCTATCAAATTAACTACTTTTTGAGGTGTGTGCATTGAAATATCCTATTATTCCCAAGTTTAACCATGGCTCATTAGAATTGTAGCCCACTGAAATATCTAGCAATCCCTCGTAATCATATTCTAGCCATTCAACAAGGGTTTTAGGGGTAACCATAAATTCATTACTTTGCGACTTAAAATGTGTTACATAATCCTTAATATTTCCCTTACCATCCTTTTCAATTTTTAATGAACTATAAGATTTACAAGTTTTCCTTAGAAAAACCATTCAATTGTTTTCCTTTGATATATTAATGACAATGCCTTGATCCTAGATGTTATGAATTTTATGCTCATTACGCATCATGCCCAATAATATCTTTCTTTACTATTCTTTTCTTTTACACATAATTTTTTAAGGTTTTGTTTGGTTTCCTTAGGTTATGAACCAATTTTTTTACGTGAATTATTGACATTTATAATACCACCACCTGGTCATTCAACTAGTCGTAAACTTAAGGTGTTTTGCATATTCTTATCTGTAGTCATTTTTTACTTGAGGGTTACTCATGGTGGACATGCTAACCTTTAATTTACTCAATAACTAAGACATTAAAGTAATTGAAATTGTAATTCAAGCCTTTGATGTTTCCTTTATCCATATACTCATTCTATCTAAGGATCTAGGCAATATTTTCAACTATAGTTCAAATAATGGTCCAATCTATCTAGGCATTTTTAAATTTGTCACTTGCATAAGTCAACATAAGACATAAACAACTTTTCAAGTTAAGTCATCAATCATACATACCTCAAACCTAAAAATCTCAATTTTGTAGTATGTATTTCTCTATACTCTCAAGTTAAACAAAGCTAGTTTATCATATACCAATCATTCATTATAGTTAAGTATAACCATAAACATAAGAGTTAACTCAACACACACACTAAAACAAAACCAAAAAATTTCAAAAAAATTTACAATTTTGTCATTGGTGTTGTCATTCATGCAATTCTAATATTAACTTTTCCTCACCCCCAACCTAGTATCGACATTGTCCTCAATGGCAAATGAGACAAGTAAAAAGTTAAAACTACTTCCCTTATTTTATCTGAGGTGTCTTTGTTTTCTTGTGCATTGAGATTTGAAACTAAAAAAAATTCTCCACAACCAATACTAATATCAAAATAACCTCAAAAAATATTGTTAAATTACATCAGTTTAATGAACAAAAGAAATTAAAAACAAGAAAAATGAAAAATAAAGAAACATAAAGGATCATTTAATGAGATGAAGACTTTGTCTTTTCTCCATCTACTTTATTTATAATATTTTAATTGTTGCCTTTTGACCGTGTATATGCCTTTATCCTTGTGATTTACTTCTATAACTCTTTTAAGATAGACTTTAATGACAATGAATGGACCAGTTCCTTGAGCTCTAATCTTTCGAGGGAAGGGTTATTGTTAGGCATTTGAGAAGAATTTTTTTTAGCTACTATCAAGTTTGTTCTTTATGGGTTCAGTCTAGCCATTTTTTAGGTTTGTCTTTATTAACCTTAACATTCTTATTCTTAGGATATGTTGTTCCCTTTATCACTTCTACTCTATGGTATGACTCTTTTTCATTAGAGGGATATATAGCTTTATACACGTTGAAGGTTACCATCTCATCATCCACTCTTAATTTCACTATCCCTTCTCTCACATCAATTAATGCCTCTCTAATGGCCAAGAATGGTCTTCCAAAAATTAAAGGCATTTCAACATCTTTTTTCATGTCCAACACAAAGAAATCCAAAAAAAATATAAATTTATCAACCTTTACTAGTACATCTTCTATAATACCTCTTGGATATTTTATTGATCTATATACTAGTTGTAAGGATACTCTAGTTGGTTGTGGTTCTCTAAGTCCTAATTTACTGAAAATAGACAAAGGTATCAAGTTAATACTGACACCTAAATCACATAAAGTATTCAAGAAAGAAATTGAACCTATAGTACAAGGGAAAGAAAAAAGCCCTAGATCTTTGAGCTTTGGTGGCAAATTATTTTGTAGAATGGTGGAACACTTCTTTATGAGCTTGACTGTCTCATGCTTCTCCAATTTCCTCTTATTGGACAAGATTTCATTCATAAATTTTATATAGCTTGACATATAGAACAAGGCATCTACAAAAGGAATGTTGATATAAAGCTCCTTAAATATCAACAAGAATTTTGCAAATTGCTTGTCTAGTTGTCTTTTCTTATTTACAAGAAGAAAAAGAGGCTTGATCTCTATTGTCCTTGTTTTACTTCCTTTGCCATCGGTTCATCTACTTTGGCTTCTTTAGGCTTCTCATGTTAAGGCCCCTCTAATTCTTTTCCATTCCTAAGTGATATAGCTTTTACATGTTTTTTAAGGTTCATCTCAATATCACTTAATAATGCACCTTGTGCTCTCCCAGTGACTATGTTTACAAATTATCTCATTTGCACCTCAAAATTTTTTATGGATGTTTTCTGATTTTGAAGTCTCGTTTTAACACTATTAATGAATTTTTTTCATAAGCTCCTTTAGATTGGATTTCTATTCTTAAGGTTGAAACCCTAGTGGTGCTTACTTTACTAGATTCTGATTACTCTATGAAATATTAGGATGATTTTGCCACTTAGGGTTGTATGTATTTGAATAAGGTTGTTTTATTAAAGTGTAAAAATTTTCCACAAAATTAGTACTTTCAGTTGAGTCTATGAATAGGTTACCTATTTGGCAATAAATACTTGCATGATTTCATCCATATAGATCACAAACTATACTTTTCGCTTGCATTACCACCATTGTATCATTATTCTTATTTAATCCTTCTATTTGGGCAGCCAAGACATTGAATGAATCCACTTCATGTACTCTCATAGCTCTCTTTGGTACTTTATCATTTTGTCATTAGTAACTATTGAAAGCCATCTCATCAAGCAACTTAAATGCTCTCTTTGGTGTCTTCCTCATAAAGTTACCCCCCGTAACTATGTCAACCAAGGTATGATTAGTATTGTTGGACCCTTGTAGATTTTGAATTGATACAAAACATATGTTAAAATATCTAATTGGTTCGTGCATGTATTGAACATGATAAATAGAACCAAAGGTTTTTGTTTTTACAGGAATATATACGCACACGCCCGTGTATTAAGTAATTAAAGCCACACACGACCGTGTTCTTAATACACACACCCGTGTTATGCACAAGTGGACATACACGATCGTGTGCAAAAGGATACATAGTTGTGTCAAAACAAAATGGCATACACGATCATGTGCAGAAGGAGACACAGCCGTGTGTCAAAGTAGAATGACACACACACCCGTAATGTGTAGTCATGTCAAGCAAAGACAAACAGAAGACACGATCATGTAGCACAAACACACGCCCGTGTCCAAAGCTAAAATTCAACCGTGTGCTTCCCTTGTATTGATCGTACATGTATCCCTTGCTAGCTTCTAGAATCTACAAGGTGATGTAAGAAAAAAGTGACACACGCCCATGTGATGTAGGCACACACACTCGTGTTAGCACAAATATAACCGTTGAAAAGTGTAACACGACCATGAAAAAAAGTGCACACTAGTGTAAGTTTCCAAAATATCTCCAACAACTCTCAAATCAACAGTAACGACTATTTCTTTCCCCCAACTATAAATTAGAGATGATTTGAGGATTTAGGGGTTAGTGAGATTCAAGCATACATACATATTTTTCATTCTCTAATTCTTCTCCCATTTCTCTCACTAGAAGCAAATTTGTAAATCATTTGAGAGAAACTTTGTGAGCTTAATTGTTGTATCAGCCTTGTGAGGCAAATCCTTGAAAATTTTCATAAACCCTTGGGCGTAATCTTGTGAAACTAGTATGGGGCGTAATCCCTGTTAAAACTAAGTTAAGGGTACAATCTCTTATATCAAAACCAATGTGAAGGGTAAAATCCCTTTAATCAAAACTATTGTAACTTCGAGATTTAAGTTAGTGGAAGGAAATCTTCAAGCAGGGTTGCTTGGAGTAGTGGACATAGGAGGCGTAGAGAAGCTCCGAACCACTCTAAATTGGTTGAGCATTTCTTTTCCCTTACTCTCTTTAATTTATACTTGTTTTGCTTATTAATTAATTGTGTTTACATATATATATATATATATATATATACATATATATATATATATATATATATATATATATATATATTGTATGCTTAAGTTGGTAGAATAGGAAAAAGTTTTGAAATTGGAAAAGTTTTCTAAATAACCTATTCACCCCCCTCTAAGTTATTTGTCATCTAGTATTTGGGTTTCTACAATTAGTATTAGAGTTTGGGCTCTTGTTTTTGAAAATCTAACGATTTTTAGAGTTCAAGATCCATTTTTAAAATTTTAATGGCAAATGTTTTTCAAAAATCATCTTTCGATGAAGGGGGTAGTTCTCTTAGGCCACCCTTATTTTGTGGTATTAATTATGGTCAATGAAAAATTCGTATGAAATTTTTTGTTCCATCCATTGATTACAAACTTTAAAAAATTATTGATAAGGGTGATTTTGTTCTCAAAAATCAAAATACGAATTTGCTCAATGATGAAATTGAATTTAATAAAAATGATGAAAGATTAATGAATTTAAATTCAAGGACATTAAACATGTTGTAATGTGCTTTAGATACCAAAAAATTTAATCATGTTTCTTCTTGTGAAATAGCACATGAAGCTTGGATGGTCTTCTAAATGACTCATGAAGGTACAAGCCAAGTGAGGGAGTCCAAGGTGGACATGTTTTTCCATGAGTATGAATTATATAAGATGAAGAAAGATTAAAACATCACATAAATGTATAAACGCTTCTCAAACCTAGTAAATGAATTGAGAGGATTGGGAAAAATGTTTGAGAATATTGAGTTGGTCAAGAAGGTGCTAAGGTCATTACCGAAAACTTGGAGTATGAAGGTAACGACAATTAAAGAATCAAAGGACTTGACCAACATGGGCATGGACGAATTGATCGAGAGTCTCCTAACTCATGAAATGAAATGGATGCCCAAGAAGGAGGAGAAAAAGAAGAACATCGCACTCAAGGTTGAGGAGAACTCAAGCGAAAATAAAGAAAACTAAATCGAAGAAGAGAGCTCAATGGATGAAGAGGATTTGAATATGCTCTCTAAGAAATTTAGCAAGTTCCTATCAAAGGGAAAGAAGAAAAAGAAAGAAAAAGTAGTGACTTGCTATGAGTGCGGAAAGGAAGGAAATTACTGGCAAGAATGTCCTCGGATAAAGAATAAGAAATCCAAGAAGAAAATTCTTGTCGCATTAAGCAAGGAGAACTCGATTGACGAAGATAAAAAAGAAAGAGTTTCCTTGTGCTTCTACACCAAAAATGAATGAAGAAGTGGTGTAGAAAAGTCATCAATCCAAGTAAGTACCCAATTCCTTATTCTTATGATATACTTGATTGATGATGATGTGAATCCCATGTTGTAACTGTGCTAAATTGATATGTATATTTATACTTGTATTGTATGATTGATTGAGCTGAATTGATGCAAAAAGAATATGTATATATGCTTATGATATAATATATGCAATATTGGAATTCATGTCAAATTGGATCAAATTTGCTTGTATTAAGTGCAAATGACGTGGATTCATACAGTAAAGGTTCCTCATGGTCAAAACATGCAAAGATGGTACATTTGATGTGTTTTGATCAAATTGTGCTTTAAATGTTTTATTTTCCTTAAAACCCCCCAAAAATTTGCAAAATGATTTAAAATGTGTCAATTATGTTTAAATTGTGTTTAGACATGTTTGAAATAAGTTTTTAGTTTACTTTCAATGCTTTAAATTGTACGAAAATCATTTTTGAAAGATTTGAAAATGTTTTGAAGAAGCCCTCTATGTCAAACTATAATTTTCTGTAGAATTTCTGGGTTTTATAGGTCGTACACGACCGTACATATGAGTTGCACTGTGCATGTCACGAAATCAGACATACATGCCCGTGTACAGCATCAACACGACCGTGCATGACATAAATTACAGAAAATGATTCAGTTTCATAATCTTTTAATTTTCTGCAAACATCTTCCCTACATGCTTTAATGATCAAATTCTTTTAGATGAAAATGATGAATTTAATGCATATAATTATGCAAAAAGGGGAGAAATAAAAATTGAATGCTCCTTAATTGAAAATGTATGTTCTTGTAAGGGGGAGTATTTATAATTTTTTTTCTATCAATTAGTATTAGTAGGGGTATTTATTTTTTTCTATCAACAAATGATATCATATTCTTTGAAAAAGGGGAAGCAAAATTTATTTGATAAGGGGAGAAAATTAATATGTGTGCATAATTTGATAAAGATATTTTTTTTTCAAAGGGGGAGAAATCTTTTTATGCTAAATTGAATTTTTAACATACCTTTTTTATTTATAACAAAAAGGGGGAGACATGTTAGGTATGTTAAAATAAAAATGTTCACCTTTTTTATGCTTATTGAATATTTTGATAAAACTTAAAATTTTTGATTTTTTGTGCTTAAATGCATTTTAACATAAGTTTTATCATCAAATCAAAAAAGGGTAGATTGTTAGACCCTTGTGGATTTTGAATTGATGTAAAGCATATGTTAAAATATCTAATTGGTCTGTGCATGTATTGAACATGAAAAATAAACCAAAGGTTTTTGTTTTTGCAGGAATATATACGCACACACCCGTGTATTGAGGAATTAAAGCCACACACGATCATGTTCTTAATACACACGCCCGTGTTATGCACAAGTAGACACACGTGACTGTGTGCAGAAGGACACACAGCCATTTGTCAAAGCAAAATGGCACACACAACCGTATGCAGAAGGAGACACAACCTTGTGTCAAAGTAGAATGACACACACGCCCGTGATATGCAGCCGTGTCAAGCAAAGATAAATAGAAGACACGGTCGTATAACATAAACACACGCCTGTGTGCAAGGCTAAAATTCAGTCATGCGCTTTCTGTGTGTTGATCGTGCATGTATCATGTGCTAACTTCTAGAATCCAAAAGGTGATGTAAAAAAAAAGTGACACACGCCCGTGTGATGAAGGCACACACCCATGCTAACACAAATATGATCGTTGGAAAGTGCAACACAATCGTGCAAGAAAAGAGCACGCCCGTGCAAGTTTCCATAATGTCTCCAATGGCTCCTAAATCAGTAGTAACGACTATTTCTTCCCACCAACTATAAATTAGAGCTGATTTGAGGATTCAAGGGTTAGAGATATTCAAGCATACACACATATTTTTCACTCTCTAATTCTTCTCCCATTTCTCTCACTAGAAGCAACTTTGTAAATCATTTGAGAGAAACTTTGTGAGCTTAATTATTGTGTCAGCCTTGTGAGGCAAATCCTTGAAAATTTTGACAAACTCTTAGGCGCAATCTCGTGAAACTAATGTGGGGCATAATCCCTGTTAAAACTAAGTTAAGGGCGCAATCTTTTATATCAAAACTAGTGTGAAGGGTGAAATCTCTTGAATTAAAACTATTGTAACTTCAGGGTTGAAGTTAGTGGAAGGAAATTTTCAAGTGGGGTTGCTTGGAGTAGTGGACGTAAGAGGCATGGAGAAGCTCCGAACCAATCTAAATCCGCTGAGCATTTCTTTTCTCTTACTCTCTTTTATTTATCATTGTTTTGCCTATTAATTAATTGCGCTTACATATATATATATATATATATATATATATATATATATATATATATATATATATTGTATGCTTAAGTTGGTAGAATAGAAAAGTTTTGAAATTGGAAAAGTTTTCTAAATAATCTATTCACCCCTTCTCTAGGTTATTTATCATCTAGTATTTGAGGTTCTACAAGTATGTATTAAACCATTATAAAAACTTTTTACCAACAACCATATGGGCAAGCCATGGTGTAGGCAACCATTTGAAAGTGTTAAACATAATTCATTTGTGAATTTAATTTCTATTGTTATAATTAAATCTTTTATTTTACAACTTGAAGTTGTTTTATAATTCTTTCATGTTTTATTTCTTCCTTTAAAAATTTTATTTGTTGTTTTTTAGTATTAATATTGTTATTTTAAACATGAAAAAAATCCTTTAATCAATTTATATCTTTTAACAAGTGAGGTTTTATGAATTTTATTATTACATCTTGGCCTAAAACATTGGTTGTCATTCCTTTATGTGAATGGATATAATTGTGTAATAAAGAGGAGGGGGGGGGTTCATACGATTATTTCTTGATCTAAATCTTTTGATAATATAAATGTATTTTTAATACAAAATGAATCTACACAAATATGAGTATTTGATAACTTATATTTAATATTTAATTATTGTCCATTAGCACCTTGTAAATTTTCTTTTGTTTTTTCATAGTATTTAATTGGAATTAATCATTTTCTAATGCAATTTAAATATGCACCATAATCCATTAAGGTTGGTGAGATTATGTCAAATTCATCATTAACGTTTAATCTGATATAAACATATCATTTTGAAATTGTACTCTAGACAAAGTATTAATAAAAATTTCATTTTCTGTACGGATGAAGAAAGCTCATTGTTATTTTCTTAAGTCTTTATTTTATTTTCTATTTTTAAATATAATAAATTAGTTTTGATTTCAGTAGTTTATTTTTGTAATTCTCTTACTTGATGTTTTAATAAATTAACTTCTTTTTGTATATCATTGATTGTTATAATGGTTGATTTTTCAAATTTTTTAAATATATCTTTTGGTTTATATTGATTCACTTGATTATACTTTTCTTCATTTATAACTAATTCTTTTAATTTTAATGAATATTCTTTTGTGATTCCTTCATCTTGTATTTCATCAATAATATCTAACAAGAATTCTTTAATATTTGATTTTGATATCATATTTATGGATTTTAATGCATAAAACAAAGACCAATACATCCACAGTCACTTTCAGAATGAGGAATTATAGTTCCTTAAGAAGTGTTGTCTGAATAATTTGCATTTTCTTGTATTTGATATATATATCAAATCTTCTTTTGAACTAATTATTGATTCACTCTCAGATTGAATTATATTTAATAATTGATATTTTAATTCTTCTTCTATTTTTAATTATTTAATTTTATTTCTTAATGGGCATCTTGAAGCATAATATCCATTTTTTCTATATATGGTTTTAAGATTTCGTTGTAAGTTTTGTATGGTTTTCTTTTACTATATGCTTCTTTTGATATTTTCATTTTTCATACTTTTACTATTGAGTTAAGGGTGGAATTATTTTCTGATAACCATATTGACTACAGATTCCACTTAATTATGTTCTTTTTAGGTTTACTTCATTTTTTAAAATTTACTTTTAATTTTAAATCGGTACATATGATTAAAGCTTTGTTATTTATGTGGTTAATAAGTTCTTCGTAAGTTAATTCTTTATATGGTTTGTTTACTGCATATAATTTATTTAATGAATTTTTTATTGTTTGGCTGAATAATTTTGTTAGACCATTAATAAATTTTTCTTTCTAGTAACCATTTCTTTTATGTATTTTAAACAAAAACATGTATTTATACCATCTAAAATTGGCCATAATTAGACACCTTACATTTAATAGTATTTAACAATAGAGACCATAGCTCTATTGTTAAATATTGTTGGATCTCGTAAAAAAAAATTATCATTGTAAACAATGAAGTTAATACTACATCTTCTTTTTCAAGATTATGTAATGTTGTTCAATTCATTTAGTTCATTATCCCACCAAGATTTAAGGTTTCTTATAAATTTTGCTATAATTATTTTTGTTATTTGGCTATCTGAATTATGATGAACCATGTAAGCTATTGAAGCCATTAACATTTTTTGTAATGTATTCATTATTTGATGTTTACTCATTTCGTCTATATTTCATTCATATATACTTTGGTTGTTATGTTGGGCTTGAGTATATTATAATCTTTCTTCATATTGTGTATTAGGCATTGATAGTCTATTATAACAATTTCTTATTTTAGGATAATTATATTTTAAAAATAATTCATTTAAATTATTGTCTCTATGTAAATTATTAAACTAATTTTCTAAAAGTGTAATATCTACACTTTTTATATTAGGCTCAATTATAACATTTATTTTTGATGTGGAAGGTTGTCTTTTGCAGTTGTTAATTCCTCTAATTTTTTAGTAATTTTTTTAGCATAATATTAGAGTTGTTTAATCTAGATTAGCAATATTAGGAATATTGAAAGGTTTAAATAATGGGTTTTGGATTTGATTAGCAATTTGTTTATTAAATGACAGTGGTTCTTCATTAAGTGATAGTGGTTGTGATAATTTTGACTCTCTCCTAGGGGATGGAATGAGTTTGTTCTACACAGTTTAATTCTGTATTAATTATATAAAGGATTTGATTGGAGTAATTATTTTAGTATTTTATATTTTTAATATTGCATAAAGATCGAGATTTTGTGTGATCATCTATTGTATTAATCATTTTGAAAGGAGAAGCTATAACTTCATTGTTTTGATGTTGAATTTTGATTTCTTCTAAAGGTGAGTGTATAAAGGTTGTTGTAATGTTATTATTAATGGTTTGCTAGGTTGTTGTTAAGGGAGTAGATGTTAATGTGTTGACATTATTTAAAGGTTGTTTCAATTTTTGAGTAATTAAATGTTTGAAGCGTTTTTTATTAAAAAGTACCATTCTTGATAGATTTCATCTCTTGACCTTCCTTTGAGTATTTCAAAGAAATATCTTTGTTTAATTTCATTATACGTATCGGAATTCAAAGTTTTGAAATATAATATGACATCACAATTATAACAAACAATATTGAACATAAAAAATTATGCGTTGATAATTAAGTTGATAGCATCATGACAATCATCATAAGTTTAATAACAGAGATGTTAGCATACGCGCTTATGTCATCTCTGAATTCTTGAATCTTGAAATGTAATTGCATGCATCACTAATTTTTGATATTTGTGATAAAGTTTGTAATGTCACCATCATCTACTTCAATCAAGTCACTCTTTTCTTTTTGTTTTAAAGAATTGGACTATCCCAATTGCATGATTCATTTTTCCATTTGTTGAGATGATTGACATTTAACTAACTCAACCATAATCCGAGAGCAATGAGTCAGGAATAAAGATTGTTACTGTTGATTACATTGTTAAGGATGAGATTGAATCCATGCTTGAATAGCTGGTAGACTAATGTTTTGAATTAAGAAACTAGACCACCATTTAATTAAAAATTTCCTTTGTAATTCTCTAAATTTTGGAGCAGGAGGTGTTGTAAAAGTAAATTACCAAGAAGATATCCAAGTAATTAGAAAGTTACTAGCAATAGTTAGCAACAGTTCTTTCGAATTATTATAATTTTGAGAGAATAATTTGAAACCTTGGAGAACATAAGGGGGAAAGATAGACTCATTAAGTCTAAAATAATTGAACCACTGTTAAAACCATTTGGGAAAAGATTTTGAACAAGCTTTATCAAAAAATTAAAAAAAACCATAAATGAGTGGAATGTGATAAGAAAAAGGTATTGAACCAAGCTTTTTTACAGACTTTATGATTAAAATATTGAAGAATCAAATTTTCAAAAAAGTTTTATCTCCAGTCTTTAGTTCGGTTCAAAATGGAAAGAGTTGACTCTTTTTCATGATATTGAGGTGTTTGATTGATTATGGGAAGGGTTGAAGAAGGACTAGGCACAAAAGGTACCTAAGATGTAATAAGAGTTTGTTGATAATTTGTAGGATGAGGAGGGGATGAAAAAGTTGACTTTTCTTCTAATAATGCAAATTTGTTGATTTTGGGTATATCCTGGAGTTTTGACTAGTTTTTGGGAGTATTAGGGTTTTTGGAATCATGGTGTAAGGTACCTTTGACACGACGCCTTTGATACTGGTTTGGATTTTTGTCCCTTCCACTCATTTTTAATGATACTCGATTTCAAAATCAAAACATTATTTGTCATTCGATAAAAATTTGTTTCGAAACAAGATTTTTAACTTCTTTTTGTAAAATACATTTTGATGTAAAAGAATTAATTCTTATTAAAAAAAAATTGTTTATTAAATCATCTTGAAATTTTATAATATTTAACCACAAAAGATGTCCAAATATCAAAGGGAAGAAAAAGTAATGGATGTTGCCTGCACATTGCAAAGATGCATGTAGTGGAAGCTAAATGTAAAAATGCAGATATAAGATCCAAAACTCAAATATACATATTTATTACTCCTTGTCTAATTCAACTAAATGTTTGAATAAAACTGACCTGTAATAATGCCAGATAACATATGTATTTGAATAGGACTGATACTGATAAAACTTCAAATTTAACCAGGAAAGTTACAGTATAAACTTGAAAAAATCGTCCACATTTTGGAATCTAGTCCCATTTTATTTTTGTGGAAAAGTAGTTTGACACAATACACACAACTCAACAAATTAAATTGAAGAAATGAAAATTGAATGCAGTTGTTTCGAAGAAATGTAAAATCTGGTTAGATTACACGAGCACAGTCCCCTGCTTCACAAATTAATACTGCAGACTCCGGATTCAACTGACTAGCTAACTCGGGTTGGTGCTTAAAATACTCTTCCCTGACATATGCTGCAGCTTCCTCAGCCCGACTTGCATCTACAAATGCAAGACAGCATCCTCTAAATCCAGCACCACTAAACCGGGCTCCAAAAACTCCAGGAGCTTTCTGGAGGATCTCATTCAGTTTTATCAATGGCTCACAACCTTTACAATAACAATAAATCTTTCATCACTGGGGCTTCTTATGTTATAGCCCAAAAAAAACTTAAATTATCTTAAAAAAGTACTCTGAAAAGGACCTCATAAATTCAACATTATCTTCTCAAACTCTGTTAAAAGAATAAATATAAATAGAAAAATTGATGCGTGCTTGCAATTAAAGGACAGTGTTATTGGGTACTCAAGTACAGACTTTTCAATATGTGAAGCACCGAGCACTAGAAGTACCACAATCATACATACAGATTGGCGGCTAGATCAGGTGAGAAGTTCAAAGATCCAAAGGTGATTACAGCTTACACAAACATAATTTAAGTATAAAATTGCTCCAATTGGAGGAAAACTGCCAATTGCTCCAATCAAAATTACCATTTGAATGGAAAAATATTGATCCTAAGATTACAAAAACTCAAATTTAGAGTTTCAAGGAACATTTTTGTAATAAGAAACTATTTATGTTAGAAAACCTCCAGCAGAAAAGGGAAGAGGAAGCTGCTATGAATAAGGGGTTAATTGCACTAAGCACCCCGAGGTTTCACATATTGAACTAAGATGCTGCATTTAGGGATATTATACCAACACCACCCCTCATGTTTCGAAAATTCTGTAAATACCGTTCCAACGACTCATAAAGTTACATCTTCTATCACTGAAAAATGGCAAGTTTATTGTTCCAATTAATTTTAAGAAGAAAAAGAAATTCTTGGGTGAATTAATCTATCTAAATGGACAGTTTTGTCATTTACTAACTCTTCGTAACCAAAAAAAAAAAAGAACAAATTTGAAATAAAGAAATTAATAAAAGAAAATAAAAGAATTGGACAAAAATATAAAATCCGACCCCACTCCACATGTACGTGCCTCTTTCCCTTCCCTCACAACCCCTAACCCTTCTGCCTCCCACCAAACTTGACTTATTTCACACTCACCTCACCACCGTCAATCTATAGTATGACCGATGGAGAACCAAGCTGGCAACCCATGCATGGAGAGAAACCAAGGCAAGAAAAATGTACAACCAAATCCAAACGGTTGATAAAGACATAGAGTGATGTCATTAGAAGAAAATAATAAAGATGAAAAATAATAAATCCTTTCTTTGTTTGGTTTTGGAAGTATATCTCATAGAATCTAAACTTAATTAGATTAGTTTCTTTTAAAATTAGGTTTAGATTAGTATTATTTTTCTTAAAAATAATTAACATATTCCTGATAATATTAATTTTCTTAAAGATTAAGTTTTCCTAGAGTCCTAGTCCTAGTTAAACTAGAGTTTTCTACTTCAATTAGGTCAATCATCAAAATATAAAAAGACACCAATTCTTTGCAATATACTTTCGATGGAAGTTATTCAATAATAACAATATTTTTTATCTCTTTAAAAAATTGCTTGTGCATTCTCGCTTTTCGTTCTTTGTTGAATGAGATCAACATCCTATCATCTATGTAAATAATATCATGGCCCATTTCGATGCATGTCTTCCGTTGGGTGATATAAAAGCATAGGTTGCAATGGCTCTACGTCTAAGCTTTTTTAATGAATACCTAGCTAAATTTTGCAACATACTTCTTAGCATGAAGGCATGAGAATTGTGCTTCTAGAATTGAGGCTTCTTATGACAAAGGAACACCTTCATTTCTACAAGTGCTTCTTATGACAAGGTGTGCAACATAAAAAGTTTGTTTAGTTCACAAAAGGAGATTTAGAACAGAACGTCTTTGGAAACAAAGATTCAACCTAGAATAAATGTAAAACTAAAGCTTGGGCTGACTTTTCAATATATTTGGAAGATGAATACCTATTGGATTTGAGGAAACATTCCCACCCATATAACTTGCAATGGTTGAATGATAATAGACAAGGATTACAAAGGCGGTTTTGGTACTATTTACGATAAGAAAATCATACGAGTATACATTCCAAGAGGTGCAACAATCTTCGGAGAAGACATCTAGTATGGCAAATCTTTCCATCTTCAATCCTAAGATTGATTTGTATGATGAAACTCAAGGTCAAGTCCCTTTTTTAGTAGGGGAGTATGAAGAAGGACCAAGCCAACAACCCATTCATGGAGAGAAACTTAGGCAAGAAGAGTGCACAACCTAGTTCAAACAATTGATAAAGGCATATGGTGACACCATCAAAGAAAAATAATTAATCCTTTCTTAATTAGGATAACTTTCTTTGTTTTGTTTTAGAAGCATATTCATAGAATACTAGTCCTAGTTAGATTAGTTTTCTTCTAAAATTAGGTTTAGATTAGCTTTAATTTTTTGAAAAGTAGTTATCTTATTTTTAGCGGAATTAGTTTTCCTTTAGTAGTAAAATTAGTTTTTTTACATACTAAGTTTTCCTAGAGTTCTAGTCCTAATAAAATTATAGTTTTCTATTTTAATGGGGTCAATCATTAACCTATACAAAAGGCACCAACTCTTCATAATATACAATCAATGGAAGTCATTCAACAATAACAATGTTTTTAATCTCCTTGAAAAATTGCTAATGCATTCTTGCTTTTTGTCCTTCGTTGAATGAGACCCACATCCTATTGTTAACGTGAACGTTATCATGACCAATCTCAACACTTGTCTAGCATCAATTCCCCCCACCCATTACAAATTGCCCATCACACTTCCTCGATTCTAGCAAGACCTTGCAAGTGCTCCTAATTTACTAGTCTCTCATTTTCTTTTTCTATTTTTTTTACATCTTTTTCTCAAATTTTATAAAGAAACTTTGTTTTCCTTGTTATATGTTGTGTTGGATGTTTGAAATTATTTTTATTAATTTATACTTGTTGTTTTTAGGTTATGGGATGTTCAAGGTGGGGAGGGTGATTTCGAATATGGTTGGGGTGGCAATGGTGGCACAATAATGGTAAGGGCTCTTAAGTTGTTTTCTATTGAGATGGGGGAGGGTGACTTTAGATATTGTTGAGAAAAGATGGGGTTGGCAAGGTGGAGAAAATAAATTTAAAAAAAGAAAAATATTTTTTTTTAAACTTGGATAAATAGATCAAATCAAATTCAAGGGCGCAGAAGTTGTTTAATCAACAATAAAATTAGTTCTAATGGAAGTTGCTGGTACGGTGGTTTTTGTTTGATTTCCAAAATGTTAGGGGTGATTTCTCATAAAACACCCAGACTTAACATGTAAGTTTCAGACCTTAGTGGTGTTAACTAGAATCAACCTTATCAGTAAGTATTGGCAAATTAAACCATCTTGTTTAGGATGAAACTCGTGGCCATGGTCTCAAGTATAAAATAGTAATTGAAAAGAGTGATAATTCAATTAGAATTCCAACCCACTCAAACATCAGCATCCAAGTGAAAGATTGCAATTCAATTCCATAAAATTCACTAAAATTTATTAACATTTATTGTAAAGTGCTCATAAAATTAACTTGTGTTAGTTCCCTTTCGCTTAATTGGAATTGCAATTTCAAAAGAACTTGAATAAAAGAGAAAAGCAAAAATGTGCAATCCTCATAGATTAGGCCAGTGCTTGTATTAGTAAACGTACAATGATAGACGGGTTTGCAAAATTAAATTTTGATAGCTATTTTAAAAGCTTTGCCAAGAGTTTTTGCCCATTAGACTCTCAATTGGATAGTCTTGAAGCCTTTTGATAAGAATTTGAAACTAAAGTTCCTCCAAGAATCAAAGTCTTTGGATGTAAAAATTTCAAACAAAGTTTCCCAGAATGTGTCTCTTGCCTTCTTGTTGTGTGATGTTTACAGAAAACAGAGACCTGAATAGATCTCTTTCTACAGGACCAAGTGGATTCATTGGGCTAGGTTATGCAGAGAGGCCAATTAAGGGTGAGCAGGTCCCGGCCAAAAACGTAGGAACCGGAGCCAGAAATAGTCAGTTCCTACGTTTTTAGAACCGGAACTGGAACTTATAATAATAGGTTCCAAAACCGAAACCAAGACCCAGGTTCCGACTTCGAAACTGGTTTTGGGTACCTGGTGTAAGTTTTATTTATAAATAAATATAAAACTGTCTTTATTTTTTCATTGAAAGAAACGTATCAAATAAGTAGCCAATTTATCACGTATTAAAACATGATTTTCACGTATCAAATCATCACATATTAGAATATAAGATAAAAAAAAGTAATCATTTAAAAAAAAAATCTGCATTAAAAATATATTTATAATTTTCACATACAGCAAATCATCTAAAAAACTCCTTTGAATCCAAAATCAATAAGTAATTAATTCATAACATATCAAACATCAGAGAAAACAAAAATTTAAAGGAAAAACCCAACTAGGTACCGATTTATCTCCCGGTTCTAGTTTTTAAATTTCAATTCTAGTTCTACCAACTTAAAACTAGAACCAAAACCGAGTCCATCTGTTCCTAAAAATATAGCACTAGAACAGGCATAGTGGACACCAGTTCCGAATTGGAACTGGCACCAAATCGTTGGGTACCCAATGATTCCAAGTCGGTTCCGGTTTTCTGCTCACCCCTAAGGTCAATAAGCATGGGTTAATGAATCCAGGTACTTTTGATTCATTACTGATGTAGACCATATTTGCTTTTAGGGAAAGGGAACAAAGTTTATCTTATGCATTACTTTGGACTATGATGATCAAGGACTTTGAAGATTCTAAACGTTTTCTTCAAAAATCTCAACGTGGAACTAGTTTTGGTTGATTTTGATATAGGCAAAATCTACTCAAGGGACGGGGTTATCACAAGCACTAGATGATCAGATCAAAATAACAAGAAAGAAAGATAGGCTGTACCACATTCATAATTGTGGATGGAACTCAAACCAGAAGCTGAGATGAGCTTCCCAAAGTTTTCCATGTTACCTGATGCCCAAGCTTCAAGTCCTGAAATAGCCAAAGATTTGAAAAAAAAATAAAAAAATAAAAACGAAGAAACTTATAATGCACAAAACCATGATAATAATTTCCAAGAGAAAGGCTTAGAGAGCATGCAAACGAAGCAATGCCTTTTATAACTCGCATATTCTCAGAGAAATAATGTTCTGCTCTTTTAGCTGGAATAGGCTCTAGTTTGCACTGCACAGAAATCATACTTATCAATCAGGAATAAAGGAATAAAGGAAAAGAAAATTCAGGGATTTCAAAGTATTGTTATGAATTCAGCTATATTTTGGTATTAACTTAGAGTGTTCAATTCAACAAAAAAACTGGTTCATAGAAAAATGATATATTACTATACCCATGAAAACCACAAAAAGCTTTCTGCTTCATTCACACACTCGAAACCTGTTAACATGATGACATTTTGACATCATACCAGCTTATGTTTAAATTTAAAATGAAAGTCTCTTCAACAATAACACAAATTTGATTGGCATGGTGGCCACATACATTCCAATCAATAAAATTTTTGAGGCCATATAATGTTAGACACCTACTTTGGAGGTGTACAAAAGGAGAGGTGGACCTGCTGGTTGGGTGAGAATGTGGTCAGCTAGAGAATGGGAATTATATTGAGAAGGGTCGGAGGAGAGGGGGTAAATAGAGAATGGAATAGATTGGGGCTGCCTTCCGACTATGGGACTCCTCAAATTGCCGGATAATCCTTGCATTTTCCTTCTTCATTAATGTTGATACTGCTAAAGAATTGTGTAAGCATAGAATGAACTTTGTGACTCAATAAAATGCAGTACATTCTGAAAAATATTGTTTGTTTACAGATTAATTTCTCTTGCGTATTGGTTTCAATGGTTGTTTGGTTCTGCTATAAACTCTGTGCAGATTGGGCTACTAACATATCGTAAAAGAATTTCATATATCACAATATTGTCAAAAATTATGAAGTATTAAAAATAATCAAAATGTTGTTAAGCAAATCAATTTACCTTGTGAGCTTCATAATCCTGTAGTTCGACTGAATGAAAAAATCAAGACCATTATTAGTTGTAAAACAAAATGACAATCAATCTTTCAGAAGTTAAATAGGTCAAATACTAACCATTACACAGGAGATGCTCAACTCCATCTTTTCCAGAGGCACTGTAGAACAGAAGAAAGTAATACGATTTACCAAAAGCTCCAGAATCTAAAGACAGGAATATATGAAGAACAAGTAAAGGCTCCTAGTCAAAACAATGTCCGAAAAAAAAAAAAAGGAATAGCACAAAATAGGAGAAATATTTAGCGGGAGTTCCTGTAACATGCGGTGCTACTTATTTAACCAATAAAAAATAATTTTTGTTGCTTAGGGCCAAATAGATCTTGGATTCTGATGATTACAAACTCATTCATTAAATGAACACAAATTATTTTTTATGGGGACTATCTGATGATGATCACAATATTTCTACGTAGACATAATATTGTGTTGTCTTAGTTATTTTAGGATTATTATTTGGATGTCTTCGATCAGAAACAAGAAACACTTGTGTGATTTCGATTACTTTTTTTCATTTTGTTTTATAGCATCTGCACTTTTGGACACCATCTAAAATCATTTAGGTGCTGAATATTGTCCGACACTACGACAAAATGAACATTCAATGATAATAATTTCTTTTTTTAAAATAATTTACTAAGGAATTTTAATTCCATAGAAATAACTACCTATTTGATAATGATGATTTTAACATCATAGTTAATTTTCTCAATGGAAATTTTGAAGTTAATTTTTTTTTATGAAAAACTAATATTTATTTAAAAAATATTTTGCAAATTATAAAAATATGTTACATAATAAAAATAAATAGTCTTAGTGTGTGCCCTAAGAAATTTTTGGCATGCATTAAAAATTGGATTTTTTTTTTTTGGGTCTCCTTATCCATATAATTCATGAAATAACCAAATGTTTTGTTTTTTCAGTGATTTTAATGTTAAGATAACCCTAAAAGAACGTCTATTTTTAGTCCTTCTGCACACAACACTTAGAAATCAAATTTACAAAGACATTTATAACTTCCTAAAAGCATAAAACCTTGAAAAATAAAGTCAGCAAACACCATTAACCTTTATTTTTTTTTATTAGCATATTATTTCCATAACACAGATAGAATTATTTAAGAAATACAGAAATCCCATACTTCCCCTTTAATTTTAAATCTTTTCTATATCTAAGCAATATAGCCAAAAGCATGGTCTAATAGCCATTTCTACAATCCATGAAGTCAGATCAGAATTACTCTCAGAACCATGGCTACTATTTGACAACTTAAGTTTATTTAATCAAAAACTTCTTCAATTTTGTTACCCAGTGAATTTCATTCAATTAATTATTGGTTTCAGAGCAAGTGAAAACCATGGTAAATGGACTGTGTGTGCATTTTAAATATACCTCCCAAAATCATATCAATGATGTCTCACCCACAAGATGTGCTCATTGGTTAAGCAAAATAACCACATAAAAGCAAATTAAGGATATTCCGGAATCAGTAAGACTTCAGAAAAGGGAAAGGATCATACTGCAAGAGAACACTTGCTGCTTCTTGACATTCCGCAACTCGGCAATTATACCCAGGATTGGTAGTCAAGTTACACCTCAAGCCCGAAAACGCCAATAATATTTTGTAGCACTCAAGAAAATCAGTTTTGTGGCTGTTGTCAAGTTTCGATGGACGTATAAGCTGGTATTCTTTAGTCTACGCATAGAAAAACAAGATTCAAGGGACATTGCAATACCAGTCTATGAAAGAGTAAGAGAAAATTTAAAATTTAACAGGAAGGGTGGCCCGTTTGATATGTTTGAAATTCATAATTTTAGACATATATCAGCTTAAAAAACCAAATTACAATTATCATTAGAGAAAAGCTCTATTAAGCATGAATAAAGCAGCCACAAGAAGACACATTGCACCACAGAAAATTATTGTGCTTTGAAATAATACACAAGAGATAAGCCCAAATTTGTAGAATAACTTCTAAAACATGTAACAGAGCTATGACAAGACTGATCAAAGAGATATGAGATCTCTTATATTTGACTAAGTCTTATAGATGTTTATAAGTATCTACCATGTATTCAATAATATGAACAACCACTTCAATATGAAATCTCTTGCATTTGAGTAAGTCTTTCAGATGTCTTTATGGGATTCTACCTGTATTCAATATTACGGACACCCAATTCCTTACAGAAAAAATAGATAAATTTTATTTGGAGTTTCAGTATCAGATCTCCAATCTAATTACTTCGAAAGATAAATAAAACTTAGCCGCAGTACATAAGAATTCAACTAAATTAGGAAATAGTTTTATCATCCATAAGTGTTGACTAGCTTGATTAGGAAAGATTTGATTTAGTCTTGATTAGCTTGATTGTAGGAATTATTTGATTAGACTAATTATTTTATTTCCTATTACTGTATTTCCTAATTAGTTATAGAATTTGTATATAAATATCTTGTTCAATAGGATGTAAATTCATTGAGAAATACAAGAATTTTTACTCCAAAAATCCTCATGGTATTAGAGCATTGCTGCCTTTTGAGGTGAGTCTTTTCTCTCTGCAGCACTAGGATTCCTCTCAATAATATTTTTTTCTACTATTCTAAAAAAGGTTGAGTTTCCTCCCTTTTTTACTGTCACCACCCATACAACAAGAAAGCATAGCCTCCGATCGGCCATTACCCAAATTCCGGCTGTCATCTATTGCCGCACTTGGGCTCACACGCCGATCAAAGATTCTGAACAGATTCCACTCGTAGACGCATGGACCTTCTCTGGTCATCTTTTGCCATTTTTCTTCGTTCAGGTTCTATTTTTTGAACATTCTGATTCTACAGAGGGTGGTTTTGTTGCTTGTTGAAATTATTTTTCTATGGGGGATACTAAGACAATAGATAATATCTCTATTTCACAAATCAGTGCTGTTAAGTTGGATGGGGCTGGTATGTATTTTGCTTGGTCACGAGCTTGTTTGTTGTTTATTAAATCTAGAAAATTACTAAGTTATATTATTGGAGACAAGAAACCTCTGAATGTGTCTGATGCTGCCTATGCTCAATAGGATTCTAAAAATTCAATTGTTATGACATGGCCTTCGAATACTATGCACCCTCGAATTTTCAAACAATATTTATTACTTGACACTGCTGAAAAAATCTGGAATTCAACTAAACACACTTATTCTCGAAAAGGGAATGATGCCCAAATCTTTGAAATTTGGAATAAATCCATGGCACAAAACAAGACGAGTTGACTATCACTGATTATTATTCTGAATTAAGTGGGTTATGAAAGGAGATAGATTATTATTAGGATCTCCAACCACATTGTACTCAAGATGTAGTCTTATTTCAAAAACTAGTTGAGAAGGAACGGTGATTTTCTGGCTAGATTGAATCCAGAGTATGATTAGATCAGATCAGATCAGGGTTCAAGTTCTCGGGAAAATTCCTTTTCCTTCTCTTGAGGATGCATACTCTCATGTCCAACAGGAGGAAAGCCGATGAGGTGTCATGCTTTACTCAACAACAACGAAGAAGTTTGGGTTAACTGTCTCTCAGGAGCAACCAAAAACAACCACTTATGATAAAGATCACTTGCAATGTGACTATTGTGGGAAGCCAAGGCATACAAAGGAGACTTGTTGGAAGTTACATGGTCAACCAACTAGAGGTTGAGGGGGAAAACGAGTCAGTTCATCGAAAGTTTAAGCAAATGTGGCCGAAACTGTGGAGACATCCAAGGAAACAGGCCTTGGAGAAGCTTTGTCTTCTGATGAAATTCAGCATCTTCGCCAACTCGTAACCAAACTTGACTCTTCCACCATTGCCACATCTAATTATATGCAAGCAGGTACTGCTCTTACCGCTCACTTTAACTCTTGGATTATTGATTCTGGTGCAAATAGACACATGGCAGGCTCTTTTAAAGGCTTTCAAAACTATTCTCCATGTCTTAAGGAGAGAATGTCAGAATAGCCGATGGCTCTTTAACCCCTGTCTCTGGAATAGGTTCTATTACTTGTACACCTAATATTAAACTTTCATCTGTTCTCCATGTACTTAAGCTTCCTGTTAATCTTTTATCTATTAGTTCCATTACCAAAGCCTTAAACTGTAAAATCAAATTCTTTCTTGATCATTGTATTTTTCAGGATCTTCAAACAGGGAAGAGGATTGGCAGTGGTAGATTGCATGATGGCCTATACATGTTCGATGGAACTTGAAACTCTAGTCAAGCCTTTTTTGGAAATAATAAAGATGTCAACCAAAAAATAATACAATGGCATAGGCAGTTAGGACATCCATTCTTTTTTGTTTTGAAGAAGTTATATCCTAATTTATTTTCGAGAACTCAGTTTGAGTCATTGTTTTGTGATGCTTGTGAGTATGTCAAGCATACTAGAAACTCTTATCCTTTGAGTAATAATAGAAGCACTATTCCGTTTATGACTATTCATTCTGATGTGTAGAGTCCTACTCAAACAATTTCTTTGTCTGGTAGTCGATAGTTTGTTACTTTTATTGATTGTTGCACTTGGGTGACTTGCATATATTTATTAAAGGCCAAAAATGAAGTTTTCTCTTGCTTTCAGTCATTTCATAAGATGATTTGTACTCAATTTGACGTTAAGAAAAAAATCTTGAGAACTAACAATGGCACAGAATACATGGATAAAAGTTTTGGTGCTTATTTGGAGTCCAACGGGATAGTCCATCAAATTAGTTGTGCTTATACTAGTCACAAAATGGAGTAGCTGAAAGAAAAAATAGGCATTCATTAGAAGTGGCAAGATATCTTATGTTCACCATGAATCTAGCAAAACCTTACTAGGGGGATGTCATTCTAGTAGCTGCTTATCTTATCAACAAAATGCCACTCAAAGCACTTGATTTTCAGAGTCCTCTAGAAGCTCTAAAGGGTAAGAATGAATATACTGTTCCTCCAAAGGTATTTGGGTGTGTCTGTTTTGTTCACACTAGAAATGCCGGGAAACTTGATCATAGAGCCCTTAAATGTGTTTTCATTGGGTATTCTTCTATACAAAAAGGTTACAAACGTTATCATTCTCCTTCTAAGAGATTTTTTGTCAGTATGGATGTTACCTTTAGAGAATCTGAGTCTTATTTCAACATTTCCCCATCACCTCTTTAGGGGGAGAGAAATAAGGAGGAAGAGGTGATTTTTCCTAGTATTGAACCTTTTGTTGATATAGTGGAGAGTGAAAGTGGAGCAAGAGTTCAGGGGGAGATTATTAGACGTTTAGATAGACCTGATTTGTTGAAATATTCAAAGAGAAACAAGGCAGAAGAAGCCATCATACAATCTACAGAATCCTCCTCTACTGGTGAGTTATCTACTTTTCCTAATGAGTTAGATCTGTCTATTGCTCATAGAAAAGGAGTCAGGTCTTGTACTAAACATCCTTTATCTAACTTTGCCTCCATCCTATAGAGTCTTTGCCTTGTCTATTTCCTCTATGTCTATTCCACAGAATTGAAAGGAATTTTTCACAGATCCTAAGTAGAAGCAAGCTATAATTGAAAAAATGAAGGCTCTGTCCAAGAATAAGACTTGGGAACTTGTCACTCCTCCACCAGATAAGAAATTGGTTGGCTGCAAATGGGTCTTTACTATGAAACATAAAGCTGATGGTTCGATTGAAAGATACAAAGCTAGATTGGTAGTTAAGGGATTCACTCAAACTTATGGAGTAGATTACCAAGAGACATTTGCACCTGTTGCTAAAATAAACTCTATTAGAATCTTTTTATCCTGTGCAGCTAACCTTGATTGGGACTTACAACAGTTTGATGTGAAGAATGCATTTCTTCATGGGGACTTAGAAGAGGAAGTGTATATGGAGATCCCTCTTGGATTTGATAATGAACAAAGTCAAGGGAAAGTGTACAAACTGAAAAAAGCATTGTATGGATTAAAACAATCCCCTAGAGTTTAGTTTGACAAATTCAGCAAAGTCATGATCTATTTTGGCTACCAACAAAGCAATGCTGATAATACCCTCTTTATAAAACATCAACAGGGTAAACTCACTCTTTTCATAGTTTATGTTGATGACATAGTAATGACAAGAGATGACAGAGAAGAGATGACCCCATTGAAGAAGTTGTTGGCACAAGAATTTGAGATCAAAGATCTAGGAAAATTGCAGTACTTCTTAGGAATTGAGGTTGCCAAATCAAAAAGAAGAATCTTTATTTCTCAAAGGAAGTATATCTTGGATCTCTTGAAAGAGATTGGTATGACAGGTTGCAAACCAGCAGAATTGTCTATTTATAGTAATCAAAAGTTACAAGCAAGGGTTGGAGAGTCAATTGATAAGGAGAGATATTAGAGGTTGGTTAGAAGACTCATTTATCTCTCTCACACTAGACTAGACTAGACATAGCCTATACAGTCAGCTTGGTGAGTCAATTCATGCATGACCCCCGAAATTCTTATATGCAAGTTGTCTTCCACATTTTGCGATATCTGAAATCTACTCCAGGGAAAGGTCTACTTTTCTCCAAACATGGTCACCTCCAAATTGAAGCCTTTACAAATGTAGATTGGGCTAGATCTATTGATGATAGAAGATCTACATCTGGTTATTGTAACTTGGTAGAAGGGAACTTAGTTACTTGGAGAAGCAAGAAGCAAAGTGTTGTTGCTAGATCAAGTGCAAAAGCTGAATACAGAGCTATGGCTCAGGGTGTTTGCGGACTTTGTTAGCTACAAAAGTTACTAGAGGAATTGAGACTATCGGAAAAAGGGAGACTTTTCTTGTACTGTGACAACAAAGTTGCCATCAGTATAACTCATAATCTAGTTCAACATGATCGGACAAAACACATTAAAATTGATAGACACTTCATAAAAAAAAAGCTTACAAGTGGTATCTTGAGTTTGTTTCATGTATCATCAGAAAAGCAGCTTGCTGACGTGTTTACAAAAGGTCTCAATAAACGAATTTTTTATACACTAGTTTGCAAGTTGGGCATGTGTGACATATTTGCACCAACTTGAGGGGGAGTGTTGACTAGCTTAATTAGGAAAGATTTGATTTAGTCTTGATTAGCTTGATTGTAGGAATTATTTGATTAGGCTAATTATTTTATTTCCTATTACTGTATTTTCTAATTAATTATAGAATTTGTGTATAAATACCTTGTTCAATAGGATGTAAATTCATTGAAAAATACAAGAATTTTTATTCCAAAAATCTTTAATAAGGTACAAGGAAATTGACATATAAAAACAAAAGGTAATGTTGTCTTTACATTCAAGTTGTGCAAATCAATAAACAGGTGATGGAATTAATTACAAAGTGACCAGCCTAACCAGATGGTAATCAATAGCTAGAATTATTTACTAGAATTTTGGGTTATAAAAATGTGTAATAAATAATGGGTGCAACTAAACCACATCATTACCTATAGTGTTCCACTGTTCATGATAGCCAGGAGGTGATCTTTCTTTTCTCTTTAATAAGAAACAATAAAATATATATTAAGAGATAATGGTAGCGGACTAAAGATCCAAAAAAGACATCAAAGAAATTATTAGAAGAACAATCTATACAAGACAATGACTATGTTTGATTCCCCATGTGAAAATGAGCAAACTACACAAAGCCAAAACTCACTTCCCAAGTTAGAAAATAAAGAAAAAGAAGAGTCTGTAAATTCCATTGAAATTGAGCCCATACAGAAGCAAAATGTCTAACCATCTCATATGACCTACTTCTTACCATCACTTTTCTCCTCAAAAATATGCCTTGTTTCCTACTCGAAAACAAAAACGTTCTCCATAAGTGAAACTTAACAAGGACCTAGAATAACCCATGATATACTAAATCTAGCCAACAATTTTGAATCCATAGAACAATTGAGGAATTGGTGATTTGCAGTTTTCTCACCTCTTTTCATACATCACACCTGAAGATGGAGATAGGCACATATAAGAGCCACCTTCTTTGAATCCAACCTCACAAAAAGACTGGAACTATGGAAGGGACTTAGTCTTCCATATCATCTTGAAAGGCTTAAAGTCATTAAGAGGGGACTAATTCAAGAATCAATCAAAGAAGTATTCACAGGAGTAATTGCCTGAAACATCCAATTTCAAAATTTTTCTATCTTTTTAGTGTCATCAATGTTTATAATTCCCACAACTCCACAAGTTCAATGAAATCTCTTGTTTCTTTTTCATCCAAGGTCATTTTGAAACTGAAGTTCCAATCCATAATTGAAGAAACTGAAGAGAAATTCATACTAGAGTCAACAGAAAGGTTTCTACAACAATAAAGCTTATAAAGGTGTGGAAACTTGTCACCCATAGAGGCATCTCCATTCCATTTATCTTCCCAAAACCTAATGTCCTTATCACCAATGATCGATGCAACATGATTACGAAAGGATGGATGTTGCATAGAGATAGCTTTCCAAGGGGGTGGTCTCATAATCTGTTAGGAGAGTTATTCGTAATCTTTTTACCTATTATTTTTTCATAAGAAAACAACCATAAAGCAAAAAAAAATTGATGTTAAAAGGGGAAAAATATCAAGCAATATGAAGTCATACAGCAGAAAATAGTCATCTTGGATAAATTTGGTAAGACAAAATTGGTAAAAATAATCCAAATCAAGTTTTAAAGTCTGACTCTGCAATTAGAGTAAGTCAGCTAAACCAATGAGAATATAGGAGTTTGATTCTTAAGAAAAATATATATTCACAAAAACCATACATTACCTTGCAGTTCATGCATGTTAGACAACCATAGCTTGAAAGCAATATAGCTGATTGATCGAGTATGCCATTCCTTAGACCTAAATATTCATTTTCAATTAACCTAAATCAGCAGGAAAATAACAGTTAGAAAGGAATAGTGCTTTGAGGAATAGGAAAGCACAATTAGATTGGCAGCAATATGAACCGTTTGAGGTTTTGACCTTCACATGATCATGAATTGAACAGTAGAAACTTCCAAAATTACTTGGTAATATAAAGCACACCAATTAATCCAGTAATTCAACAAAGGCAAATCAAGTTATTGGACATTAAGGATGCATAAAACATTGTACATGTCATCTAAAGTTCTGTATCACGGGGCCACAAAATTCTTTCATTATTATATAAAAAAATCTATTCTAGGAACATAAGTATTTAAGTTAATATTACTTCTTATGTAAGATGTATTTAAAATCGCTATTTAATATTTGGTATAATTTAGTTACTTATCCATAATTTTTTTAAGACCTGGTCCTATTTGTCCTTTATTTTCAGCCAGACTTGATGGATAATTTCTGATGCAAGATTTAAGTTCTCATATTCTTTGCTTGCCTTTTCTTTCAGCCCTGCTTGTTCCACATCACTTCCACCACCTAATTATTATATGAAGACATTATATTTGATTGATACTGACCATTGAAACAACAATAAGTACCGTTAAGATATCTGATAACCCACAAGTCCACAGCCAAACCATGTTCCTCGATAAAAATGAATTATAACCTAGCAGCAGAGCAAAGACAAAGCTAATGTAAAGGAAGTAAGGTTTACGTGGCAAAACAATACAGGATAACGACCAGACACTGGCATTCACAATGTTTTTAAATTGGTTTACCATGCTTTTGCTCTTATTCTTAAATTATTCCTCTCAGAATTGCTTGACTTGAGCTGGACAAGAAAATTGGGTGGCTCTAATATTTTGTATGAATAATGGCTCCTAAAGATTCATTTTGAAATTTGTAATCTCTATTCTTTATTTCAACAAAATAACACCTTCTGAGTCTCTTTAGCATGAACTTTTAAAAGAGAAAAGCCAGAAATGCTGTGCTTTAAAATAAAAAATACTGCATTAAAATGCAATGAAATAAATAAATTCAAGTTCTCAAGAAACCTACCGATCAAATTCTATGTTTTCAATAGCAGATACTTCCATATTATTTGCACTTTCCAAAGCCAACAGGTAAGCAACTCCTACCTGTAGATTGTTAACTAAAGTTACAAATGCCCAACACACAAGTACTCCTCAATAATGCACACAATACTTCAAAAAGATTAAACCGTGACAACCAAATAGGGCTGAATTCGAGCTAAACTGAATCAAGTTTGCTTGCTAGCTCCCCTAGATCAAGCCAAAAATGAGTATCCATGGCTTGAGCTCAAGCCATGAGGGCCAAGCTCAATAAAAGTTTTTTTAATTTTAATAAAATTATTTTTAAATTTACCTTTTCTATGGATGGAAGTTGAAATGAGATCAAAAATGAAAAAATTAAGTCTATTTATAATGGGTGAGATGAGTGGTTGATATTCGTCTCACCCAATATGGGACACTAGGAACTAAATTAATTGGTTATTTATAATAAGTAGCATGGATTGTTAAAAACATATTTTTCTTATATAGGAGAGAAATATCAACCATTCATCTTACCCATTATAAATAAACTTAACTTTTTGATTTTTCATCACACTTCAACTTCTTTCAAGATTTTCTTTTATAAAAAAACATAAAATTTAAAAATTAATAAGTTTAAATTTAAATTTAATAAATTGCTATAGTATTGAATCAACACGAGTTGAGCTTCAGATTGGTTTTTTATATCAAGCTTGACTTTGTGAAAACTTGTCTAGCTCAAGTCTAGACTTAAGCTCAACTATCTTAAGCCAAGCTAAAATTTCGCAAGCCAAAGCTTGAGCTTGGCTGAGCTTAAATCCACCCATACAACCAAAGTTGTGCAACTTTAGTTGCTCAAATTTTTCTTAACTTGGAGCAGGACAACACCCTGCTACCTGTACCAAAAGCTTCCAGACAAGTGTATGGGGCCTTTCAAATACCAAGGGCCAAGTTTATCCTTATTTATATCAACTCTCCTGCTCCCTTTTTCCTCTTTTCAAAAACAAAAAGAATATTTTTGGTTTTAATATCATAAACAGATTAATTCCCTAAGTTGTTCAAGTTTGGAGCTAGCTAAACATGGTATTAAGTCCATGTGTATGTGTAACAATGAGATCCCTTTTACAACACACTACTTGAATAATAACAAGTGGTAGTGCTTAAATATATTATTGATCAAGTTTATGAAGATCGTTCTTCTAGTCTAGAATATGCTCCAAAATTTAGTAATTTTTCTTTCCTCTTATTTCTTTTTAAGTAAGGAAGTTCACTGCTTGTACATTTTTTTCCATTAATCAGTTACTGCAGATTATGCAAATTTAGCTGCCAATAGGTTAGAAAAGCAGCAGCATTAAGAAAAGCCAAACTTACCGCAGCTGAAGAGCTAAGTCCAGAACTGTCAAGATTCTCAGAACCACTGATGTATCCAATAATGCCCTGCAATGGTTACAACAGATCAAAAAACAAAATGATTCTAACAATGTGCAGCTTCAATAGAGACAACAATGGAGCATTAGAAAACTCTCATGTTATTACTTTAATAGTGCTGATTGAAATTGAGAAGCAGGCAGTTATAATATCACACAAATACAGGATGCAATATGTCATGAACAATAAAAACATTGGCCAAAATTTGTACGAGGCATTTTCTACGAGTATTCTTTTCAATAGAGCTGGCCCTTTGCAAGTAGTTAATCCAAATTACATAAAACATAAAACTATTATAGTTGCATCACAGGAGAATAATATTAAAATGAGCCACCTTATAACATAAAACCAAATCTGTAATAAACTTGGAAACAAAAAGGCATTTAGAGAAAGTCATAGTAAACCTCAAGCTGTTCATCAAAAAGTACAGATAGCACCAGAATCTATTTGCAAAGCTTCAGAAAAATGCTTGAGACAAAACAGAAGACTTGCTTCTCAAAAGTACTTCTCAAAAAGCTAAAGTCAAATAAGAATGTAGCCATGATCATAACCTAGAAAGGTAATCTTATCTAAACCAATAAGCACCTAGTTGATAAGTATCATAGGTGTCTGGCACTAGAACTCATTTTTTTCTTCATTGTAATGATTCTAAAGGAAATACACAGGCTAATCTTAGACAAAAATTTTCATTTTCCCTTTCTTGGGCCTATATGATAAAAAATCACGAAATAATTCTTTTACCTGGGCCAGATACTTCCCCCTACTCTGTAGTGCATAAACAGCCCCTCTAGCATAATTTCCCCAGCAACTTGCTTCTTGTAGTTTGGCAGAATTATTTACATGGATCGGATCAATTTTCTTTACAGTATTCCTTGGTTGTTGAATTTCATCAACTCTGTCAAGGCCCAAAAACAAAACATAGAAATTCAAAATGAAGTTCACCCTAGTTGGCGTTGGGGTTTTGTGTAGATTGATTCTCATCTATCTTAAACAGCTTGTATTCTTTTATGAGTTTGTTGTGGACATCTAGTCTACTGTTGTAACTCATTTTTATTATCAATAAATATATTTTGTTTCCTGTAAAAAAATATTAAGTTTACCATAGAAGTGTAGCATAACACATGCAAATGCACACATGAAAATGGAAGTAAGCATTTATTGCAAAAGAAGAAATCATATTCACAGTAAATGAAAACAGTCCACAAGATTAAGGTGTAGTAATATCATATAAGACAGTAACTCACTGAGAACAATATCCCAGCAGATTGATGACTAAGACCAGTCAGTATCACTTTGCCTCAGCTATGCAATTGAAATATGTAAAAAGAAAAGGAATCAAAAAAAGAAGGCCAATAAATACAACAGCTTGTCTGAAAACATTCTACAATATTTAATTAAAC
Organism: Anacardium occidentale; assembly: GCA_026122585.1. Taxonomy (NCBI): domain Eukaryota; kingdom Viridiplantae; phylum Streptophyta; class Magnoliopsida; order Sapindales; family Anacardiaceae; genus Anacardium; species Anacardium occidentale. The sequence continues at coordinate 117,760 of JAJEJH010000508.1, read as the reverse complement.
ATTTCACAATTTACCAATGACTTGTAATTTTAAGATCCAAGAATGTGTTTCAAATTATGCTTTCAAATAGACATGTTAAATAGACGAGGCCACCACAAGGATGGTACAGCATAACAGCACAAAATCATAGAACCCAAGCACAACACAACATGGTGTAGCAACACGGCCTAAACATGAGTTGTGGACAGGTTAGTGTCAGGCCAAGAATTTAGATGCATCCACCTGGAAAATTGAATAAAAGAGGGTAGTCATAGTCAGTCCTAACAAACACCACAACTACTAACTTTCCCACCCCTAGCCAATTTAAATGAGTAATGAAAAAAAGAAGAGTATTCAAAGTCTTTTGAGATCACAAAGTTCCTCAAACTCTTACAGCACTAAGGTTTCTTCCGACAAACCAGCTAGATCACAAACTCCATCTGTATAATTCCTCCCAGACTTATTCCAACCATAGATATCTCTTGAATCTTCACAACTAGATACATACCAATTTAGCAAAAAGAGAGAAGCTACCTATCAAGAATAAACCACTTTTACCATAGGTCACCTTCCACACCAACAAAATTCCCTCACACTTGTCCACTACTGGAAGGCGTAACCATTTTAGCAATCTGAATTTCAACACCTTCACTTTAGTTGCTTATTTTGGTGGTATAGTTGAATAAATGTCTTGCATTGATGTAATTGATTAATTGTTGGGATGGTCGGTTTAGTGTATTTATGACTACCTTATTTTTCAAACAAACCTATCTAGATTATACCTATTCTTCTAATGGATATCACAAATTATAGATTAAGAAGGCAGATATCAGAAAAACTGGGTTTACAGAGAAGATATCCCAGACAACATTTATTAAATATTGAGTTTCTGAAACTACAATGTTTGAGCTTGAAAAAATGAAATAAAGTAAAACATGAAAAAATGATTATGTGAAACAAGTGGCCATACCTGAACCTAACATCTCCTTTAAACTGTCCTGAATGTATAAAAACCTATAACAAAAGTTCCAATTCAGCACAACAACATAGATGAAATATCCAATGCAGAATATTACTAGAGTGACACACACTACAACTTCTCAACTGTTATTCTCTTTATCATCTTCATATTTTCTTAAGCTCTTAACAATAAAAAAATGTGTTTATTCTAGTTTACAAAATTTTCAAAATGTGCTTACAACTAGAAACATTATGTATTATGAATCCAAAACAAAAGGTAGGGCCAAAGAATTGGGACAGAGGATGAAGAAAGGCAATGGAGCTGGAACTACTGCTTAAAATTGTATGTGTAAGTGGGCACAGTTGCATGCCTGGTATGCTCTTTAAGAAAAGTGGTGTAAGAAGTGGGAGCCCTCTGCATGAGTATCTGTTACAAAAGAATTCAAAGACTTTCTTTGCTCTTTAGATTGGAAAAATGGGAGACCTTTTTGGTCAGAATGCAGGTGTTGAGTAGTTGAGATTCTTTTGTACAAAATCTAGTGGAGGAACACTTTCATATCACCAATTTGTATTTCTTTTTTGACGGCAGCAGAAATCAAATTGTTTCTAATAAAAAATTAAAATAATAAAAATAAGTAGGTAACCCCCATTGAAAACATTTTGAATCAACTTATCAAAGGCTACTTCTCCTTATACAATCCAACAGGAGAGAGATTAAATCAGCTATAGCCAGATTCCTATGTTTTGGCTAACAATATCTCACCACTATTATCTAGACAAGAAGGAGAATAACAAATCCAGGAAGCAAGAAGTCTAGCAAAGGCAGGCTAATGACACTGAACCAAGAGCAAAACTGAAATGTGCTAGGTATAAGGTTCTATATTGGCATATGAATTTCCTATTTCATGGAGAAATCATTACATTTTGGTGATTTGAGATTGATCTACCACAATTTTTCTCCAAAGGATGAAAGGGGGCATTCAGAAATCATTAAATCTTCATTATAATAATTAAAGCCCTTCAATGCTTATAGGTTCAATAAAGACTTGACACCACATATGAATCCATTTTAATGAGAGTCTGACGGCAAAGAAATTTCTGACATTGTGAAAGTTTCTGCTGGACGTGCATTATCTATGTTTCACTTGATCATGGTCATGACTAGCAACCGTTGCTATATGAGACAGAACTGATCAACAAGAAGTCCTCACTATCCAGGGAAAATGTAGCATAAAAAGATTTCTCTCATTACCTGACTGTCACCAGAAGGTACGAAACCTAGAAGTATTCCCTTATTGATTGTCATAGCAGAAACAATTCCCCCCTGGAACATCATTGAAATTCTAATGTTTTGAGTTGTAAAAGAAAGTTATAAAACCAATAGTATGTCCTGATGTCATTATAACAAATATTGTTCGGAATTTCCATTAAAGAAATAATTAATGACACAAAACAAGAAAATGTATGCATATTACATTTACCTGATGATCAATATGAGCTCCCAAAGGACAAATACGATAAGGAGAGACGACAACTTTAACTTCTTCAGCATGTCTCTTAGAAATTTCAGAAACTTTATTCCTTATTTCGTTTAACTGCATTGAAAGAACCCCATTCAACAAACTTAAATCCAGCAAATGACAGTTGAAGGAAATTATAAATCAGTTGAAATTGAAAGCTACCAATGCAGGATCCAGATAATCATCAAGATGCGCAAGAAAAATACACTCTAGAGATCATTTTGACAAACCATTAAGTAAAATAAGAGAATGGTTATTACCTGGGCTTCAGTAGGCCAAGAAGATTTCACCATCTCTACTGACAATAGAATTTAGAACTTAGTTGGCTTTGAAAAATAGAGGGGACAAAAAAGGGTTTTCATTTATAATGATTGAAGGCAAAAATGAGTACCTTAGAAGGAAAGTAAAATCACAGAGGCAAGAGTGTGGTAGTCTGTCAAAACAAGGATGAATGCTGGTTTTACCAATGTTGTCTTTTTGAGCTCTTTTGTTACTATGCGCAAAACTAAAATTGGCAATACTATTACTAAATGGCATGGTCAACCCAAGATTTAAGGAAACGATTCAGTCCACCTCTTAAATGCTTAAATGGCAAACTTTTACCCTCTTTGGGGCTGTCAACTCTCTTTTAATTTATGTACAATTCCTTCTTGCCTCCTATCTTTATACTGCTTTGGGAGTTACTCAAATTTTGTTTGAAAATATATTTAAGTTGCAGGGAATGTCATAATTCATTGTGATATGTTAGTTTTAACCCTAAGTACCTAATAAGTGTATTAGGTTCAAGTAATGAAAGGTAAAGTATTTTTTATTCTCATATTTACGAGATCACGTAAACAAGTACTAAAACAATAGTACATTTAATTTTATCTAGACAAACAAATTCAAATTGAAAACAGATCTACAACTAAAATAAAAACAAAAACAAAACAATGAATAATTTTAATGTAATCAATATAACAAGATGAATAATATGAGAGAAAATATTAAGATTTCGGGTTCACCAATCCACTTCACTTCAAGGTAGACTCTTTATGTGACTAAAGATATTATGTTATTTAGGTAACAATGGAACTCTCTAATTTAATCAATATTCTTTTTCAACTAATATCAACTCTATTTCGCAATATAATAATCTAAATATCGTTCCATAGCTTTAATTAGATGAAAATGCATTAACATTCTATGGAATCCACTAGCTTTCAACACAAGTCTATTGTACCTATGACTATAGCATATATCAATTCATATATCTCTATATAATTAATTGATAGTTTATATTATCATAGCTTTTATGTAATATCACCTCTCGGGCTCTATCATACAATAAAAATCCTACTAAAAATTAATCAGGTTTAAATAAATATTAAGTTCATAACACAAACTCATCATGAAATAACATGTTCTTCAATCTCAATCAAAAAGCACTATAAATTTATAAATTAACCAGCTTTAGTCTTAGCAAAGAAGATTAAGTTCATCATATAAAAAGAATAATTACAAAAATTCAAGAAAAGAGACATTGGGTTTAGAGTTAAAGTTAGGTAGAATTTTTGAATTTTTATTGAAATCTCCTTAAAATCTTCTCCAAATCACAATCCTTAATGATAAATTCACTTGAGTCCTAAAACCATATGAATAATAGCTCAAAAGAATGTGAAACATCTTTGTAAGAAAGTACAAAGATGGCTCCCCCTTTCCCAAGTAAGTATACAACATATATATAGTGTAGGGTTAGGAAACAAGGTGCCAAAAATGTAGATTGCATCTAAATGGCATTAGGTTTCAGCTTGTTGCTTTTGTAATTTGTTGTATTTTTACATGCTTGGGTATTGCGGTGCTTGGTTGTAGCATGCAAACCATGGAATTTTCTTGCATCTGACGCTATGATGTTGTGCCATGTAATAGCCCAAGGGTAGAATGGTATTTTAGGCTTTGAAATTGAGAGTAAAAGAGAGATTTCTAGCTAGAAAGTAGAATTGAAAAGGTTCGAGGGTAGAAGAGTCTTTTAGAGGCCTTTCGTGGCTTGTACATTGATATTCTGAGAAGAATATTCCATGTATAGCGTGAGGAGAGAGAGTTTGAGTTTTTAGTTGACACACGACCGTGTGTCTTGGACGCATACTAGTGTGTCAAGTGAGAGAGCTATAAAATGTTTTATTTCTCGTACTTTCACTCAGCTTATTTTCCTTTAGCTTCTTTTCTCCATTTGGTAAGAAACCGTCCAACCCATAGCTAATAATTCGGTTAGAGATCCAAAAGCATCTAGAGAGAGAGATCTGGATGCAATAGTGAGAGGTAAGTATTTCTTTACCTCTTTCACTTAGGTTTACAGTATGTTTCTTCTTATTTGAGCTTCCTTGGATGACTGCAGCGTGTTGTGAATGTGTGTTATTGTGATTTGATAATAAAATGAGATAATGAATGATGATTTATGAGATTATTATGAAATGCATGATGATTTTGATGCTTGGGAATGAATTTATGAGAAATGTGCGACTTATATCATGTTTTATGATGAAAATATGAGATGAGGATGCTTATTAGTATGTATATTTACTTCATACACATTTGAATGAGTTGTAGATGTGTTATTAGTGAGTTTGAGGGGGGATTTCTAGATTTCTAGACGTTTTCTACAGATTCTGGGTTAAGCACACGATCGTATGCCCAAGGGCATAAGCCCGTGTAACCCCATTTTTGTATAAAACATGGTCTTGCATAGTATCCGTGTGTATATGAAAATCCAGACACACGACCATGCAGTTGATGCACATACTCGTGTGCTTGATCCTAATTCTACACACCTGTGTAGGTAAGACACGGATGATGTTGAGACAGTTACACGCTCATATAGTGTGTTACACGGCCTTGTGCCTCGGTACATGCTCATGTATTTACACCACATACTTGTGTGGCTAGCCAGAGTTTGTTAAATATTTCCAAAAGCTAGCACGACCAAGGGCACGACTTGAGCACGACCCCATATGCCTTCACACAGGCCCGTGTGCCAAGCATAGCACGCTTGTGCGCCTTAAGAAAATGAGAGAAACAATTCTAGAACACATTTAAAGCAAGATAAGCACACTGAAGCAACTTTAAGTCATTCCTAAGCACGAAACACTTAAGAATAACAAGATATAACATCACATCATGCATGATTATCAAAGCATAGAGCACGACATACCACATGAGATATTTTTAGAAACGGATCTAAGGATCCAAAAGTATATTTTAAAGGTATAAATATACGATGTTCTAGACATCAGTTATAGGTGGATATGAGGGGGCACCTATGAGTTCGCACATTTGCTAGAAAGGAAAACCATTGTCCGTTAAAGAGAACATGGTCGTGCACGAGTAGTTTTATCATAGATTTGAGCTCACACGACCAAGGTGTCAAATCCCTGTATTCATCAGTTTGGCTAACATAGTAGAGATATTTTTAGATACAGTACTTTATGATATAAATTTCAACTTATACTATATGTATATATATGAAGATCTTCAAATCAGAGTTTTTTTATGTCAGAAAAAGTTTTTATGTTAGAAAGCGTTTTCAGAAAATAAAGCCTAAGGGTAAGTTTTATGACTAATGAGTATTCACATGACATCAGAGCATGTATATTATGTCATGTATAATATTCATGAGAAATGAGACAAAGAAAGACAAAAACATTCACGAAAACATAATGAGATAAGTAAGTTATGAAACACAAGTCAAGAAATGAGTATTGTAAAGCAATGAGAACTAAGAAAAGAAAGAACAATGACGCATAAGATTTGAAATCAGCTTGTGCTCTAGACCAATTGGTGTTAGAGATAGGAAATGTTTACTGAGTGATTTTGTTACTCACTCATTTCCCTTCCTTTCTCTTTTACAGGTCAATGAGTTAGGGACAGGATAGTAGCGATGTAGCTACCAGATTTTGGGGATATGGCTCGGCGACTAGCAACATGTTTTGGCTCACTTGCTTTTGTTTATTTCTCATATATACGTGTATGTATTATACTTTACTATACACTGTATGGATGTTACATGTATACATGAGTAGCCTGGGAAGTTTAAAAGCATTGTTTGACTTCTTCTTAAGATTATTAATATTAAAAGAGTTATTCCAACTTCCGCATTATTTAAAAAGAAATTATGATTTTGAAAAATATAAGTAGCAGTTAGTCTTCTTTCGTTGTAGGGACTCCTATCGCAGGCATATATTCAAATTTTCAGCTAATAATATATATATATATATATATATATATATATATATATATATTGAATTATTGCACACAGTAAGCTTGTGGTAGGGGGTCACTATAGTTGTTGGTATTAGAGCAATGTTTTGAGTTATCAGAGCGATGTTTAGTGCCTTTTAGTGAGATGTTGAAGCATGTTTTCAAAAAATGAGGCTTAAATGCATGGTTTTTTAAGAGATTGCATGAGCCAAAGCTAGTATGTCCCAACAGTTATTGCTCGCTTCTTCTCAGTGTAAGTATAGTAATGTGAATTTTGTATGTTTGAATGTTGACCCTTGTATTATGGTGTTTTAGATAGAAGAGCCCAAGCTCTTTTACCCGTAGTCGTAGAGGAAGAAAGTAGCACTTCAGTTAAGCCTATGAGTACTAGCGATTCTAAGAGTTCACGACACTCCAGGGTATCTCCTAGACTTGTGTACGCAAATGATATTTTTAGAGAGATTATGTAACATCTCAGGTTAAAAAAGCCCTTAGGGGTAGAGTTTTGGGGTTAGAAATAGAATTCAGGAATAGATTGGGAGTCTAGAAGAGTTCAAGGGTGAGTTAGTAAGTTTTCCAGAGTTGTGTGGCCTTCGTATGATTCCTTTAGAGAGGTTTCAATCATACGAAGCGTGGGAAATGAATTATATTCATTTTACCTTGGTGCACTCCAGTGCACTTGCCCTGCACGCCCATGCAGGTGCGATTAAAGAGAGAGGGACGGGAGATTTAGTTCATTTTCTCACCCATTTCAGCCATTTTCCTTCTCTTGTTCAGCAGCTTCTAGCCCTAGGTGTGAAATCCAACTTCCAGCGGCTCCCAATCTAACAAGAGAGCAGAGAGAATAGCTTGAGTTAGAGATTTTCTGCAGCTATGTCAAGAGGTAAGTGTTCTCTCACTTCTTTCTTGAGTTCCCAGCATGTTGTGTTGACTGTGAATGCTTGGAAACGTTTGCCCACGTTTTTGGCATATTATGAGATGTTTGCATGTTGATTTGTGATGTTGAGTTGATGATTATATGATGATTTCCACTCAGAATACATGCTTGCTTGTTTGTGTGTGCGTAGTGAGAGAAATATGGGATATTCATGGTGGATTCAGTAGTATTAGATGGATGATGAAATTGATGATGAATATGTGTATATTGAAGTGCCATTGAAGTGTGTTTAAGTTTGATTTCAGTTTGGATAAGGAATGGTTTGGTTTCTTGCAGTTTCAGATGAGCCATGTCTGAGCAGGACAAGACACACGGTCGTGTGCCCGCAAGAGCACGCTCGTGTGCCCTTGTTTCTGCAAGGACACGGCTTCGTGCACACAGTTTAAAATGCAGGGACACGACCGTGTGTCCTGAGGGACACGATTGTGTGTCCCTTCTTTGCATGAAATGACTAAAATTTCCAAAACCTTGCACGACCAGCAGTACGGCTTGCTCACGGTCCCGTGTGTCTGGGCACACGGCTTGCCCAACACGGTCATATGTGCACATGCACGCCCGTGTGTCTTCTTGGCACGCTTGTCCGCTTAGCAGATTTTCCAGAAAATGTAGAAAATGAGATATAAAGGTTTGGTAATCCGCCCAAAGGCTAATAATCACCAGATAAACCAGTATTCAGATAAGAAATGTAACATATGCATACCATAGCATAGCATGTAGCCTGAAAGAGGATCTAGGGATCCGAATTCAGTAGTTTTCAGCACTCAGAACCTGATGTATGGGTTATAGTTTTAGGTGAACTCGATGGGGCATCTGTGGGATCCAGCTTTCTGACACCAGTCAGACTGCTCAGCATATTCTTCAGCTTTCTAGCCAGTAGCTAGAATGTTCAGCCCACTTGGCCAGGATGCCGAATCCCTGTGTTCATCAGCTTGACCAGCATAGCAGGTACCTTCGGGTACATATAGATTATTCAAATACATGCATCATCACCAGTTACTTTTAGCTTAGCATGACATGACATGCATTAATAATAATATTCAGTAAACAGTAAGCAATCAGATAATTAGTAATCGGATTCAGCGCCAACAAGCGACTAGATGTATGAATAGGGCCGAGGCCAGGTATGTGTGTTTGCTTGTTGCTTGCTTGGGTGAGGGAAGTAAGGAATGCTTACTGGGTGATCTTTATCACTCATCCATTTCCTTCTTCCTTCTTTTCTAGGTTTTGTTACTGCTAGCGAGGAGCGGGTGGACTGAGGCTTGCAAGAAGGGACCACACACACCAGTTTCAATTGTATTTTCTTTCAGTTTTGGACCTGTGAGGTCTTGTACTTAAATGTAAACGTTTCTAACTGTAAAGAACATTTGTACAGATACAGTTGTATATATGAAAGGCCAGTGTGGGCTCATTGTACATTTATATTTCAGTTTGTTTTCAGTTTCCATATGTAATGTAATTCAGTAGCAGGTTTTATTTTCGTAGGATTCCCGTCGCGGGTACCCAATTTCCAGTTTAATAAATAAAAGAACAGTAATTTTCAGCAGTAGGGGTACTCGTGGCAGCGGGTCCTACAGATTATAAGAAAGGGGTTTCAGTCAATTGTCAGAGCCGAGGGTTTTAAGCCAAAGAGACAGGGAGCCCATCAAGGGCTGGTTAGAGAGTAGTATGGCCATAGAAATCAGGGTATGTCAGAGACCATCAGAGAAGTTTATCAAATGCTAGAGTTTGGCCATCAGAGAGATATGAGTTCAGGGATAGATACAACAGGTACTAATGGTTCAGATAGATTGTATCCAATTTATAGCTTACCCAGTGTTCATCAACCATCTAAATTCAATAGTTCTAGAGATCTAGTTGTGGCTGAAGAATGGATAGAGTCAGTAGAGAGTGTGATCGGTTTGTTCACTATGACCAACGAAGAGAGGATTCAGTATACTACGTTTATGTTAAGAGGGATGTGAGGGTGTGGTAGAACCTCGCAAGAGCATTAGTTGATATAGATAGTTTGTCTTGAATTGAGTTTATGCAATTGTTTGAGGAAAAATACCATAATAATAAAATGGTATACGCTAGGGCCTAGAAGTTTATTGAGTTGACTTAGGGGACTAGTTCAGTTAAGGATTATGCCATCCAGTTTAATGCACTAGCCAGATTTGTTTCAAGAGTAGTGAGTTCTAAGCCAATCAGAGTTCAGAAGTTTGTCCACGATTTACACCCTACGATCACTGGAGATGTGATGACCGATTCTTCCCCTCTCTAGAGATTGAGTAAGGCTTTAGGAAGAGCCTTAAGATTCGACATATATTTGCAGAGGATGGTTTTCTTTTTTAGGCCAGTAGAGAGAGCTCCTAAGAGAAGTGGAGATAGAGGTAAGAAACCTATGTAGTCGAGGAAACCTTTTAAAGGAAAGAGACAGAGACAAAGAGTAGACTTATCAGTTTACAGGACTTGTGGCAGGAGTCACCCAAGAGAGTGTCTTGTAGGACAGGATGTATACTTCAGATGTCATCAGTCTAGTCATAGAGTGTCTGAGTGTCTGATTAGAGGAGTTAGAGCTGGATCATCAATTGGTGAAGTTGGTCTTAGTCGAGGTTTTAAAGGTCTCATTGGCACCGATAGTGGAGCTCAGAGATGAGGTGTCAATACACCGAGAGGTAAAAATAGAGCTAAAGTCTTCGTGGTGAGGTGAGATCAAACAGAGATGACTACCTATGCAGTTACAGGTCAATTGAAATTCTTGGATATTCTTTTATATGTGTTGATTGATTGTGGTACTACATATAGTTTTGTATCCCGAAGAGTGATAGAGAGATTAAAATTGATCCCTAATGTGACAGAGAGGAATATTTGTGTTGAGATGCCTCAGAGGGGTATGATTGTGAGTGATCGAGTATTAGTGGATCAAGAGGTAGTGATTTTGAGAAGGACTTTAAGGATAGATTTGGTCATGTCAGAGTTAGCTGGTTTTGACATGATCCTAGGTATGCATTTCTTGAGTTGTTACGGGATAGAGATAGACTGTAAGAGGAAAAAGGTTAGATTGTAGTTAGGCCCTAATCAGTTCATGTTTGGTGAGGGTAGAGTGAAGACTATGCTCATCTCATGTTTGTAGGCAAGAAGATTGTTGAGTAAAGGATGTGTAGAATACTTGGCTAATGTAATATATAGAGAAGCAGTTGAGTCAAGTATCGAGAAGGTGTCTATAGTTAGAGAGTTTTCATATGTCTTTCCAAAGGATTTACCAGAATTACCTCTAAAGTAAAAGTTAGAGTTTTCGATTGATTTACTTCCCGATACAGCTTCTATTTCTAAGGCTTCGTATTGAATGGCTCCAGTAGAGTTTTAGTAGTTGAAGAAGTAGTTATAAGAGTTGATTGATAAGAAGTTTATCAGACTGAGTTACTCACTATAGAGTGCTTTGATATTGTTTGTAAAGAAGAAAGATGAGTCACTAAGGATGTGTATAGACCACAGAGAGTTGAATAAGGTGACAGTTAAGAATAAGTATCTATTGCCGCGAATACATGATTTGTTTGACAAGTTGAGTAGAGCTATAGTGTTCTCCAAGATAGATTTGAGGCCTAAGTATCATCAGGTACAAGTTTAGAGAGATGTGCCTAAGACTGCTTTTAGGACGAGGTATGGCCATTGTGAGTTTGTGGTGATGCCATTTGGTTTAACTAATACTTTTACTGTATCTATAGATCTGATGAACCGAGTTTTTTAAGACTATCTAGATAAATTCGTTGTTACGTTTATTGAAGACATCTTGATTTACTTAAGAAGTGTAAAAGAGCATCTAAGGTTTATTCTCTAGAGATTGAGAGACAGACAACTTTATGCTAAGTTCGACAAGTATGAGTTCTGGTTAAGCAATGTATTCTTCCTTGGACACGTAGTTTCAGCAATCGTTATTTCAGTGGATCCTAGTAAGGTAAAGGTGATTTTGAGTTAGCCCAGATCAAGGACTGCTAGAAAGGTGAAGAGTTTTTTGGGATTAGTCGGTTATTATAGGAGGTTTATTGAGAGCTTTTCCAGTGTAGCCAAGTTGTTGACTACTTTCATTCGAAGTGAGACGTCATTTGTTTGGACTGAGGAGCATGAGACTTGATTTCAAGAGTTAAAATAGAGGTTGACAAGTGCTTCAATGTTAGCATTGTCTCATGAGGGTGTTGATTATAACATTTATACATATGTTTCCTACCAGAGGATTAGAGCAGTGTTGATGCATTCTAGTAGAGTGATTGTCTATACTTATAGGTAATTAAAAGACCATGAATTAAGATACCTTACTCATGACTTAGAGTTAACTGCTATAGTTTTTGCTTTGTGTAGGACCCGCTGCCACGCGTACCCCTACTGTTGAATACTGAGAGTTTTTTATTAATAATCTGAAAATCTGGGTACACGCGATGGGAATCCTACGGAAAGGAAACCTTACTGCTATTATATAATTTGAATATAAGCGGAAGCTGAAATACATACACTGAAATACATACTGAGCCCATAATGGTTTTTTCATATATTTACAACTGTTTATGTACATTCTGGATACATCTGATAATATACAAAAGATACAATACAAGACCACACAGGTCCAAAACTGAAACTGTACATACTGAAACTGCGGTGTGGGCCCTCTCCTGCTAGCCTCGATCCACCTGCTCCTCGCCAACAGCACGCACACCTGAAAAGAAAGGAGGAAGAAGGGGGATGAGTGATAAAGATCACCCAGTAAGCATTTCTTACTTCCCTCAACCCAAGCAAGCAACACACAATATCAAACATACCTGGTCTTGGCCCTATTCATACATCTAGTCGCTTGCTGGAATCTGAAACTGATTAATCTGGTTATCTGAATCTCATTCATTTACTGATTTCATTATTATCTATGTCATGATGTATATGTCATGTCATGCTAACTGAAATATTTGATCATACACGCATCTGAATATCTGAATATCTGAATATTTGAATGTACCCGAAGGTACTTACTATGCTGATCAAACTGATGAACACAAGGATTCGGCATCCTGGCCATGTGGGCTGAACAGTCTAGCTACTAGCTAGAAAGCTGAATCTGAATGCTGAACGATCTGACTGGTGTCGGAAGGTTGAATCAGTAATGCTGGACAATCTAACAGTGTCAGAAAGCTGAATCCCACAGATGTCCCCTCGAGTTCACCCATACTCTAACCCGTACATCGAGTTCTGAATACTAAAATCTACTGAATTCGGATCCCTTGATCTTCTCTTAAGCTACATGTCATGCTATGGTATGCATATGCAGCTTCAATTATCTGATATCTGATTATCTGATGCTTATAATGCTTTATATTTGATTTCTCATGCTTTAATAACTTATTTTCTGAAAAACTACTGCTGCACGGGCGTGTGGGGAAGGCACACGGGTGTGCAGAGGTCACACACGAGCGTGCAGGTCCAAGGCACATGGGCTTGTGCCCAGACGCACAGGGTCGTGTACTGGTCGTACTGCTGGTCGTGTGTGTTACTGGAATTATGCACGTGTTTCACTAAAAATGCTTACACACGGGTGTGTGTTTGCAATTCTGGTCGTGAACACAGCGTGCACACGGGCATGTTCCTGCAAAATCAAGGGCATACGGCCGTGCCATGTAGACACACGGTCGTGTGTCTTGTTCTCCAACAAGAACACCCGTCGGAAAATGCACTAAATCCATACCAATTTCTCAATCAATCTCAAATCAACTTTCAATATACATTCCCAGCACTTCAATAAGCATGCGATTTAACTCAATATCAACATGCATCCAATATAACTCATTCCACCATGAAAGCTTCTTCTTTCTCTCACTAAAGCACACACAAGCAAGCATGCATGATTCAAGGGTGGAAATTCATCATCATTTCAACATATAAGCATGCACAAAGCTCATCAACATGTAATGGATTCATCCAAGCATCACAATTCATCAAACAAGTTGGGAATCACAAGGAAGAAGTAAGCGAACACTTACCTTTCGTCATTACCTCTGGAAGCCTTTCTCTTAAGCTAATCTCTCGGCTCTCCAGCTTGATCAGGAGCTGCTGCAAGGTGAGCTTCTTCTCTAAGATTGGGAGGAGCTGAAACAAGAGAGAATTTGCTGAAAATGGAAAGTGGATGAGAAATAAAGTCTTAATTCTCTCGGCTCTCTCTTATATATACGCACTTGCACGGGCGTGCATAAGAGAAAATGAACTTAATTCATTTTTCGTACTTCGCATGATCGAATCCTCCCTAAAGGAATCATATGAAAGCCACATAGGCTCTGAAAATTTACTAACTTACCCCTGAACTCTTCTAGATTCCCAATCTATTTCTGAATTTTATTTCTAACCTCAAAACTCTTCCTCTAAGGGCTTTTCTAAACTGGGATGCTACACTTTGAAGATTTGAAGAAATTATCTTTATGGTGTCAAATGCTATATCTATTATGATCACAAGAGCTTGAAATATTTCTTCACCCAGCGAGAGTTAAATATGAGATAGAGAAGATGGTCGAAGCTAGTGAAAAATTATGATTATAAAATCAAATATCACCCAGGGATAGCTAATATGGTAGTTGATACTTTGAGTAGAAAAGTAGTATTATCTATGGTTACAGCTCAGAGAGAACTATAGCACGAGATTGTTAGAGATGAGATTGAGGTAGTAACAGTTAGGTTTTCCAAACTTCAATTAGCTTCTACTTTGTACGATGACATTAGAGATTCTCAAAGAGCCGATTTATGGGTTCAAAGTATGGTTCAAAAGATTTTAGAGGGTATAGTTTCAAATTTTGAGACTAGAAATGGTATTTTGAGGTTTAGAGACAAGCTCTATGTGCCAGAGGATACAGAGTTGAGACAGAGGATTTTGTTAGAGGCTCATGATACAGTTTATTTAACTCATCCAGGTAGTACAAAAATGTATCAAGATCTCAGAAAATCATTTTGATAGTCTGGTATGAAGAGAGATATTGGAGAGTATGTGGCCAAGTGTTTGATTTATCAGTAGGTCAAGGTAAAGTATTAGAGACCGTCTAGTTTGTTACAACCTTTGAGAATTCTTGAGTGAAAATAAGAGAGTATTTATATGGATTTTATATCAGGACTCCCTAGAGTGCAACGAGGTTATAACAGTATCTGGATCATTGTTGACAGATTGAGTAAGTCTACTCACGTCTTATCGATTAGAGAAGGCATGAGTACTGATCAGTTGAGTCGTCTGTATATTAAAGAGGTTGTCAAGCTATATGGGGTTCCTAGAGATATAGTATCAGACAAAGATTCGAGATTTTTATCAATCTTTTAGGGCAGTTTGTAGAGAGATTTAGGGACTAGACTTCATTTCAGTTCAGTCTATCACCCGTAGATAGATAGTCAGACTGAGAGAGTCAATCAGATTCTAGAGGATATGTTGAGAGCATGTTGTAGGGATTTTTATACTAGTTGGGTTGAGTTATTGTCATTGATAGAGTTTGCCTACAACAACAGTCATCAGTTTACTATTTAAATGGCACCATTTGAGCCTCTATATGGTAGAAAATACATATCACTAATGTATTGGGATGAGATAGGTGAGAGAGATTCACTAGAGGCAGCAATGGGTCCAAAGATGACTCAGATAATGATTGAGCAAATCAAAGTGATCAAGTGGAGGATTAAACAAGCCTATGATCTTTAGAAAAGCTATGTAGATCTGCGGTGTAAAGAGGTAGAGTTTGAGATTAGGGATCATGTTTTCTTGAGAGTTACTCTCTATAGGTGCATTTTGAGATTTGGTAAGAGGGGCAAGTTAGCTCCGAGATTTATTAGCCCATAACAGATTTTGGAGAGAGTCGGTAAAGTTACTTATAGGTTAGCTTTACCAACCAGTGTGAACAGAATTCATAATGTGTTTCATATATCTCAGCTGAGACAGTATATGAAAGATTTTTCACATGTGCTCCAAATTAAGGATTTAAAGCTATCAAATGATCTAAGTTATCAGGAGACACATGTTCAGATATTGGATTATAAAGTGAAGACCCTTAGGAATAGAGAGATACTATTGGTTAAAATGTTGTAGAGTAGTCAAAGAGTTAAGGAAGCCACTTGGGAGGTTGAGTTTAAGATAAAAGATAGGTTCCCAAAATTATTTAGGTAATTCTAAAGACGGAATTTTTTATTAGGGGGGAGATTGTAATAGCCCAATGGTAGATGGTCTTCTAGGCTTTGAAACCGAGGGTAAAATAGAGATTTTCAGCTAGAAAGTAGAATTTAGAAGGTTCGAGGGTAGAAAAGTCTTTTAGAGGCCTTTCGTGGCTTGTATATGGATATTCTGAGAAAATATTCCATGTATGACGTGAAGAAAGAGAGATTTGAGATTTTAGTGGGCACATGACTGTGTGTCTTGGATGTATGCTCATGTGTCAAGTGAGAGAGCCATAAAATGTTTCATTTCCCGCACTTTTGCTCAGCTTCTCTTCTCTTCTCCATTTTGTAGTGAACCCTCGACAAGAAACCATTTAACTCATAACTGATAATCTGGTTAGAGATCCAAGAGCATTTAGGGAGAGAGATCTGGATACAATGGTGAGAGGTGAGTATTTCTTTACCTCTTTCACTTAGGTTTACAGTATGTTTCTTCTGATTTATGAGATTATTATGAAATGCATGATGATTTTGATGTTTGGGAACGAATTTATGAGGAATGTACAACTCATAGCATGTTTTATGATGAAAATATGAGATAAGGATGCTTATTGGCATGTATATTCACTTCATACACGTTTGAATGAGTTATGGTTATGTATTGAGTGAGTTTGAGGGGGATTTTTAGATTTCCATTATCGGTTGAGCACACGATCGGGCACCTGAGGGCACACACCCGTGTAGCCCCATTTCTACATGAAACATGGCATTGTATGGCACCCATTTGTGTGTGAAAATCTAGACACATGCCCATGTAGTTGATACACACGCCCGTGTATGCGATCCCAATTCTACACGCCCATATAAGTAAGGCACATGATGGTGTTGAGACAGTTACACGCTCATGTAGTGTGATAGACGACCTTATGCCTCAGATGCACACCTGTGTATTTGTACCACACGCCCGTGTAGCCAGCCAGAGTTTATTAAATGTTTTCAGAAATTAGAACGACCAGGGGCATGACCCCGTGTACCTTTACACACGCCCGTGTGCCAAGCGTAGCATGCCCGTGCGCCTTAAGAAAATAAGAGAAATAGTTCCAAAGCACATTTAAAACAAGATAAGCACACTTAAGCAACTTTAAGTCATTTTTAAGCTCGAAACACTTAAGAAAAACAAGATATACCAACATATCATACATAATTATCAAAGTATAGAGCATGGCATACCACATGAGATAATTTTAGAAACGAATCTAAAGATCCAAGAGTATATTTTAAGTGTATAGATATGATGTTTCAGACATCAGTTAATAGTGGATACGAGGAGACACCTGTGAGTTTTCACACCCACTAAAGAAGGAAACCATCGTCCGCTAGAGAGGACATGGTTGTGCATGAATAGTTTTATCATAGATTTAAGCTCATATGGCCAAGATGTCGAATCTCTATATTCATCAATATGACTAATATAATAGAGATATTTTCAGATGTAGTACTTTATGATACAGATTTCAGTCTATACTATATATATATATATGAGGATCTTCGGATCAGAGTTTTTTTTATATTAGAAAGAGTTTTCAAAAAAGAAAGAGTTTCAGAAAATCAAGCCCAAGGGTAAGTTTTATGACTAATGAGTGTTCACATGATATCAGAGCATGCATATTATGTCATGTACAAAATTTATGAGAAATGAGATTGAGAAAGACAAGAACATTCACGAAAACATAATGAGATAAGAAAGTTATGAAACACAAGTCAAGAAACGAGTACTGTAAAGCAATGAGAACTAAGAAAACAAAAAACAATGACGCATAAGATTTGAAATCAGCTTGTGCTCGAGACTTGTTAATGTTAAAGATAACAAATGCTTACTGAGTGATTTTGTCACTCACCATTTCCCTTCCTTTCTCTTTTGTAGGTCAGTAACTTAGGGACTGGGTAGTAGTGATGCAAGTGCCAGATTTTGGGGACATGGCTCGACGACTAGCAACATGTTTTGGCTCGCATGTTTTTGTTAATTTCTCATGTATACATGTGTGTATTATACTTCTATATACACTGTATGGATGTTATATTTTATACATGAGTAGTCTGGGAAGTTTAAAAGCATTATTTGACTTCTTCTTAAGAATATTTATATTAAAAGTATTATTCCAGCTTCTGCATTATTTAAAAGGAATTATGATTTTGAAAAATATAAGTAGCAGTTAGTCTTCTTTTGCTGTAAGGTTTCCCGTCGCAGGTATATTTTCAAATTTTCAACTAATATATATATATATATATATATATATATATATATATATATTGAATTATTGCACACAGTAAGTCTATGGCGGGGGTCACTACACGCCATGGCTTGTAGCTTCTAGAATTTGAATTTTTGGTCCTAAAAAAGGTTTTATCCCTATATGTATAGCTTAATTTAGTTTTTGAATCACCTAATTTGGATTTTAGAATATCAAGTTATGACTATTTTAGTCCTTAGTGATCAAACACAAAATTTTACTAAAAAGGCCTGAATTTGTAGTAATGGTTGAAGGCCCAAACAAACTCAAAATTTTTAGATTTTCCTCATAAAAACTTTCTAAAATTCTTGAAATGTTTATTATAGCTTTTTTTAAAACTATTTTGACATTATAAAACTTAAACTTGGTGAAAATCCTTGTTTTCCTATTGTGGCGCACAATGCTTTTCTTCTCCTTTTATGCTTCAGTTGTTCATTCTTCCACAGACTAAATTTGAACCACCAACTAGCCTTTTATAAACATTTTTTTGGCTTGATTTTTATTGAATTCTTTATTTCTTGCAATCCTAAAATATGCACATAATAAGGGTAAAATAGTTAAATTATTCTCTAAAACACTATAAATTTATCACAAAATTATACATGTGATTAACATATATCACATTGCATGTGATAGGGATCTTACTTTTACAAGTGCATTTTTATAGCACTTTTCAATCTACAAGGAACTCATCGAAAAGGTCTAATAAGCTTCAAAGACAAGATAACTAGCAAAAACAAGAAGAAAAATTAAAAGGTTTATAAGATCTATTTGATTCAAAATCAACAACATGAATCAATACACATAAAACATACAAGGATAGTTTGGAGGCTTCACCAATTTGATTTGTGATTTAGATGCTTCCCCTGAAAGAATAAGACATTAATTTGAGCAAAATAATAGCAAAATAAATGTTAAAACTAAAAGAGAGATGATAAAAATTGCCATTTGGATCAAAAGCACATTATACATACAGTTTTCAGGTTTTAAACTATAACACTTGGATTTAGAAGCTCCACCAAGCATGATTTCATCTCAGATTCATCTTACAACTCTTTCGTCAATTAACGAAGCTCCTACCTATCCATATAGAGGTGTTACAACATGACTGTTATTGTAGGTAACAAAAAAAAAATTACTCTACTATAAAAATTTTGTAAAGAATGGTAGTAGAAGTTTGATCCCACAAAGATTGATGACTAAAATAAAAGCAATTAATTATTCACTAACTATTAACACAATAATGAAAAGAGGGATTTTCATTTAAACTCAAAAACTAAAATAACGAGAAAATTAAGTAATAGTGCAATGATGAAATATAAAAGGTTACTGAGATGAAAAAAACTCAGATAAAAAATTCATATCCACCATCATTGTTACTTGTTTATTTACATAAAAGATAATTCAGAATAATTGAAATTCAACCCATGAATAACACCTACCGTGTAAGATTCTTTGTTTTTCCTTAAGATTAGCTTATTACTAAAAGCATCAATAATAACCTTATAATTTCCAAGTGAATTTCCAAACCAGCCCTTCAACTCTAACTCAAGAATAGTATTAATCATTAGAAAAACAATTAAAATTAAGCATAAACTCATCCCAATAATAGTTTATCAATTTAAACTAATTTTCTCCTAAAAAAACTCCATATTAATCAGAAGCATGTTAATAGAATCTTTTATTGCTACTAATACAAGAATCAACAATTGCTAGAGAATTGGATTCATCAAAGCATTCAATTGAATAAACATATAAATTGAATAGTAATACTCCTAATCGACTCATTCATCCATTGTAAATATTTAAGAACATAAAAAATTAGATACTCAATTAAAATAAAAATAATAAGAATAAGTTTCATAAGTTTACATTGATGGTTACAATTCCCTCTAATTGAAAGGGAAGAATTTAACGACTCATGATGCAAAAAAACACAAAAATAATAATAATAATAATAATAATAATGAACATAAATTGTGTGTGAGTGTGCGTTTTTCCAATTGCCAAATCCCTCTTGACCATTGAATTATGCCTTCTATTTATATATTACGGTTGAATGAGTGCTGGAGTCCAAATTAGAGTAAAAAAAATCACCTCTACAGATCTTAATTTTTGGCATTGTGCTACAACAAAATTTCTCTTTTTTGTGGCATATAAAAAATGTCTTTCACGGATGCATCTTCCATTCATTTGGTGTTATGACATCTTGTTTCTCGCTATGGCATGCAAGTCCATGTGACTGTTTTGTTGTGGCCTTATTTTATGGTGCTTGGCTCTGTTTTCTCTATGTGCAACTACGTTATAACACCTAAGAATGGCGTTGTGACTCTAACCATCCTTTTTTGCTCCTTTACTTTTTTTTGGCTCATCTTCTCAAATTCAACTTAGATTTTCTTGCAAATTTTCTTAAATGTCTTTTATTTCACTTCTAATCAAATTATCATCAAATCCTATGAACTTAACACACAACTCGTGATCTCAAATTACGCACAAATAAAGGTTAAACTCATACATTTCAACCCTAAAACATCATTAAATAGTCATGAATATGTATGTATAAAAGACACTCATCAAATCACATCTATTTACTAAGTAAAGTAAGCAAATTAAACTATCATAAAACTATAACTATAAACATTACATTTAAAGTACCTATTGAAACAAACTAAACTACCTAAACTAACCTTAATTACTTTTGTAAATTGTTACAATTGTATTTAATGTAAATAACAAGCCTTTAAACCCCTAAGTAGCCTTAATAGACGAGTTATTTAATAGACGAGTTATAATCTCATGAGGGTTTTTAGCTATGCTACCCATGAGAATCATAATCGTAACACAAAAAAACACAAATTCAATTCACAATTTACAATAAATGATCAGTGCAAGCTTTAACAACCCTATCCCAACTCAAATGTATTTCAAGACATGACACCACTACTTTAACAACCTCTAACCATCCTTTTCTTTCCACTAACCAAAAACCTAACTGTTGGAATGATTTCATGAATGCATCTACAAATACAATTGACTAAAAATGTTTTATGAAACATGCATCCACAAATAGAAGGCCATCTTCACATGGTATATATTCTTGACACTACTACACCTCTTTAGACTTCTCAAAACTTTATTATTACTACAATTATTAGTATTATTTCATATTTTCTTCTCTTTTTTCTTTTTTATTTCTTTCCTTTTCGGTTTCAATTTATGTTTCCCTATGTATGCATGTATGCATGTATATTTCATTCTATCAAGGAAGCTAAGCATTATATATTTTCAACCTTTATTTAAAATCATCAAGTCAGTCTAAGGATTTTTTTTTTTATTTGCCTCATAAAAACAACACACAAATACTCCTTAAGTCAAGTTATTAGCCATGCTTACCTCAAACTCGAGAATCCTAGTTTCATAATATTGGTTTCTCTCTGTACTTCTAAATCAAAACAAGTCAATTTGCTTTATATTAACAATTCATTGAACTATAAATCAAATTAATAATACTCACACAAAAGAAAAAAAAAAAAACTATAACATAAAACATTAAAAAACGAAAAGAAAGAGAACAAAAAGGCACACTCTCATAATTTATCATAAAACTAATGTATTATGTTTGATTTCAATCGTAACTTTTTCCCTCGCCCCTCACCTAGCATCAACATTCTCCTCAATGGCAAATGAGATATATAAAAGAAATTGAAAAAGTTAAAACTACTTCCTGAATCATTCGACACATGTCCATACATTAAGATTCATGGCAAATGAGATCCTTTACAATAATTGCTTAAATAAAAAAAAAAAATACAAACACTCAAATAGAATGTTATTGATTTTCATCAGTTTTAACATGCGAACCAAAAATAAAGGGAGAGAAACAACTAAGTCCTACAAAAGAAAATTAATGTAAAGATGCAACAAAATTAAGATAAAAAAATTAAGTTGATATGTTTTTATGGTGCTACAATACAGGATATTGGCATTATATGCTTTTAGAATATGAATGCTATATATGGCATCGATTTTTGTTATGTCGAGCCAATATAGACTTGTCACTTTTGTTTAACCACTTTGAACATGATCAAGAAAATTGTGTAATAGGTTTACAACTCATTATAAAGCCTATGGAGTTGTCATTCAAGGATTGTCTTAGAAAAGTAGATGTGGGTAAGAACAAATAATTGGTGGATTATTCATACATGACCAACCTTTCTCACTTATCTAATGGGTTAGGTTTAGAGAATTAGGTACGACAACAAAAAGATGTTAGATACCCATGCCACTTGACTTAAAGTCTGACCTCTACTATTAAGGTTTATTAGTTGGGAGTTTTTACTAAGTTTAATTAAGATATGTTTTATCACTTAATGTAAACAATTTATTATATTCATCCAAAGCATATAAAGTAGATTAAAAAAAAGAAAAAGAAAGCAAAAAAAAAAAAAATTACAATCCTTGTATATACACCTTTGTACATTTTTTTATCTCTAAACAAGCTTAAAAAATTAAACAATCCCTACAAAACAAATCATTAATTGAACAACTAATAATCAAGGAAATGTGTTGATAAAAAATTCTAATTGATGCAAGCTCAACGCAATTTTTTTGGATATAGTAAGTGTTTTTCTATGATTAGGTGTTACAGTTCGTTCATTGGTAGGCTTGCATTTGGCTTCCTTTCTTTCTTTGGCTTTGGTTTATTCTCTTATTATTATTTTTTTGTCGACAATCTTCTTTTGTCTTTATTTGGTTTTTGGTTCGGGATTTTTGGGTTTTGCTTGTTTATCCCCAACTTAATATTGATAAAGTTTCAAACCAAGTCTTTCAGGTTTTTCATCATCAAAGATGACCCAATTGGCTCCAAAATGGGGTTTCAACAAATGCCTTTTACTTTGTAAATTTTGTTTGCATTATGAATGCAATGAAAACACATGTAAAATAAAACAAAATATAAGTAAAAGACACCTACCCTTAGACCAATAGAGATAATGTGGCAAAGGTAAACATTTCTAGTTCCTTAAGCCTAAATGAAAATGACTGAAGCCTAAAAGAGTCCTACAAGACTCAAAAGTTGGGTTGCCCTACTTTGAAAGCAAACCTAAGAGAATGTAGAAATCTAGTGATGTTTCTATGACATTAGGCTCCCATTTTAATAACAAGTGTAGAAAAATAAAATGCAAAATCCTAATGACAACTCTATGGCCTTAAACTGCCCTACTTCGAAAGTAAGTTAAAAAAAATGAAATGTAGACGTCTCTATAACCTCAGACTACCCCATTTTGAAAGCAAACCAAAACAAATAGAGTGTATAAACCTAAAAATGTCTTTATAACCTTGAATTGCCCTATTTTAAAAGTTAGCCTAGGAAAAATATGAATGTAAAAACCTACAAATGTCTTTATGATCTTGGATTGTCCTACTTTAGAAGTAAGCCCAAAAACAAAGAATTTAGAAACCTAAAGATGTCTCTAAGACCGCAGACTACCTACTTTGCAAGCTTGGAAAAAAAATTCATCTAAGTGATAAATACCGATTAAAATACCTAAGTGATAAATGACAATCTTGAAATATGTAAATGACAATGATATATCAGTGACGAAAAAGCTTAAGTGATGAGGATGCCTAAACAACAAATATGACTTTGGAATACTTGAGTAGCAATTATGCATGAGTAACAAAATGATTTTGAAGTGCTTGAGCGACAGTGATGCTTAAGTGACAAAATGATTTTGAAATGCATTAACGATAATGATGCTTAAGCAACTAAAAAAATGATTTTTAAATGCCTAAGCGACAAAATGAAAAATGATTTTGAAATGCCTAAATGGTGATGATGCCTAAGTAGCAACAATTTCACATGTCTAAGCAATGAATATAATGGAATTGCCCTTAATGAGTAAACATCAAGGGGATTGGAAATTGCTCCTGGCAGGCAAACATTGACAAGAATGGCCCTTTCATGGCAAACATGAGATTCAAATGCCCTTAAAAGGTAAACAATAACAAAAACACCCCTTTGAGTAAACATGAGATTTAAATACCCCTCATGAGTGAACAACAAAAAAAATGTCTCTTTAAAGTGAACATATGATCTAAATGCCGCTAATAGACAAATAATGATGAAAATGCCCCTTCGGGGCAATATAAGATTCAAATGCCCCTAATAGGTAAATGACAACGAAGTGGTCTTGACAAGCAAACATGAGATTCAGATGCCTTTAATAAGTGAACAAGAAGAGTCTTGCATCAAATTTGTCTGATATATTTATATCAATAGAGGATAACTAAATTAACTATTATCTAATATCAAAAATATTTTTAAACCAGTTGTCAAGCTTTTGAACTGGATAGAAAATCATAAAGGCATGCTTATAAGATTTTAAAGTTATTAAATAAATTTGAAATCTAAAAATTTTTAATGAAGTATGTCTGAATAAAAAATCAAAAACCCTAAGGGATAGATCTAAAACCTAAACCCAAACTAATTTTACATATTCAAATTTAAATAAACTAAATTTGATTCAATAGATTCAATGACAGTCCTACTTATCCATCAATCAAATAGTTTCGGACATCCAAAACCCCAGTTCCAGAGTAGTAATGTAATTATCTCAGAAATGTGACAAGCGAACCGACCAATTTTGAAAAGGAGGGGTATGAATGTAATTTAACCCCGACTTGAAATTCTCATGGGGTTAATAAGGCTTGCGTGGATCAGTTTCACCGATGCCACTTCAATTCACTCATCGTTCCAACTCTTCTAAATGTAATAAAACCCTCACCCGCCTACGAATCACATCGCTCACTTCCCTTGTCAACAAACCCCTGCCCACCCATGGACGCCTCCAAAACTGGCGCCTTTCTCATAAAGCAGCTAGCTTCCTCTCACAAGCCCACCCGCGACAAGGCCCTCCGCCTCCTCCTCAACACCTGGCTCCCCGCCCAGACTCAGATTTCCGATAACGACATGAAGAAGCTCTGGAGAGGCCTCTTTTATTGCGTCTGGCACGCCGATAAACTCCCCGTTCAAACTCAACTGATCCAAAAGCTCTCTTCTTTCCCCTCTTCTCTCCCCCTCCCCCTCTCTATCCATTACTTCTCCGTGTTCTTGCTCACAATGCGCACCGAGTGGCCCGGCATCGACCTTCTCAGGTTAGACAAGTTCTATTTGCTCATTAGGACTTTCTTGCGTTACTTCTTTGAGATTTTCAAGAAGCATTCGTGTGATTTCGAGATTTCTAGGAGATTAATGAATGTTTTAATTGATAACTGTATTTTAGCTGAGGGTAAGGTTAAAGGTGATGGAGTAAATTATCATGTTGTGTCGATTTTTGTTGAGGAGCTTAGTCCATTTTTGCCTTTGAGGAAGGAAGTTGTTGAGGAAGTCTTTGGAACCTTTATTTCGATTATGGGGAAGGGGCAAGATAAGGTATTGTTAACGAAGATTAAGAGTGGGGTGTTTGAGGTGTTGTTGAAGATGGGGAAGAAATTGTTGGAGATAAGGAAATCGGGAAGTGAGGTTGATTTGGCTGATGAGGTTGTGAAGTTGGGGACAATCGCATTAGTTATGGGATTTTCGGCTAAGTTTTTTGAGTTGGGATCTTCTGTTGAGTGTTTTCAGGGGAATAGGAAGGTTTTGTTTGGTTTGCATGAAGAGTTTCTCAATTTGGAGAAGGATTTGGAGGCTTCTGGTATTGTTATTTCTATTCCTGTTGTCAATGTTGACGATGAAGATGATGAGGTGCCAGATTTGGTTCCTATTAACAATCACATGGAAGTGGATGCGGCCACTGAGGGCATTGTCCTAAGAACTTCTAGTAAAGTCTTGAAGAAAACCAAGAAGGCCAAAAAGGTGTCTAGTGGCAATGATGAAAAGGAGAGAAAGCTTAAGAAGATGAAGAAATCTGATCCTGTATATGATCTTGGTAGTGAAAATGGTACTCATGATAAGGAAGAGGAGAATGTAGTTAGTACAGCTCTTGATATTTCAAATGATGAGCATAGTGCTGATGCTAATTTGATTTCTTGTAATAAGTCTGTGGTATCCAATCTCCACATGCAGTTTGACAAAGTTGCTGCTGAAGTCGGCTTGGACAATAATGTTAAAAATGCTTGTGATTTGCCAAAAATTGAGGTTAATGGAACTGTCTCCAAGAAGAGGAAGAGAGCAAAGAGTGCCAATGGACAACATTCAAAGAACCCAGAATCTCACCAGGTAGATGCTGAAGTTAGCCTAAGTGCAAAGAGTAAGGAGAAGCGTGCAAAGAAGGTGAGGTTTTCCATGAAAAACAACTTAGTGTGGAAGCCCCAAAGTCCTTTACCCCCACAAACTGTGAGATTACCTCCTTCTGTTACCCCAAGAGGCAGTGCACTCAAGAAAGGGGTACCTCCAGGTCCCATCAGGGAAGTACCTCTTGCAATTAAAAAGGCAAAGCAAAGAGCTAAATCTACAAAGAAAGCTCGGAAGGTGATAAAGATCGTGAACCCAGCACATAAAGGTGTGAAGAAGTTAAAATCTCGTTCCACCCGATAGGGTATAATTTTTGGTTTCCTACTAGTGTTGAATGAAAACCAATTTCAGTATTGGTTGCATTATTCTCTTGCTGCTAAGCATTCACTTCTTTCTTTTGATGTGTAATTTTTTTAAACAATATTAGTTTAACCAAATGAGAATGTGTAGAGGAAAGGTTCTGTTTTTAGTTGAAGTTATTTCCTGATAATGGGATATGTAACTTTCATAAGAACTCCATTGTATTCTCCAATTTTGATCTTATGCATATGACTAGTATGAAGCCGGAATTTATTTGCATCAGTATTATCGTTAGTGCTATTGGGAAGGAATTGGCCATTTTTAGACTCTACAGTGTACTGAATTGCTGGAGTTTGTGGTTACATATCATGGATTCGGCTTTGCTCAATGTCGAGATTTTGAAAGTGTTTTTTTTTTTTTTTTACTCGGGGAATTTTGTTTATTCATTTTTTTGTGCAGTCGTTGCTGGAGACTAGATATATGGAGAGTTGGTTCAACTTCAGGTTTTTTTCTCTCCTTATGTGGCATTTAAGGTTTTGTGTTCATCATGTGACGTTGGCAAGGATTATTAGTTACAAGAGATATGCTAGTGCAATATATTTTAAAGCCGCGGCGAAGTGGCTTAAATCGATCTAAAGTAAATGTGGTTTAATAGAGTTATATATGCAATTATAAACTAGCTTTTCGCTTTCGCAATTTAATTAATTTATTATATTAAATGCTAATCAATATTCTTTAGTCTCTCCGTACAAATTTAATTAATTTATTTATTCTATTTCAGGTCCTTACAATAAAAAAAAAATATGCAATTAGAATATCCTGATTTTTATAATTAATATGTAGATCAAATTATTAAATATAAAATATACAACTACAGATCTTTATGTATATATAAATTAGATTAATCTACACATTTATGCATTTGTACCGTTTGTATACCTGAGTAAAATATAATACATGTATATATATATATATATATATACATGATTCGTGTACATATATTCATACATACACGCACACATGATTCATACATATATATATAATGAACATATGTATTTATATATACATGCATAACATACACATGATATATATATATAACACATGTATGTATATATACATGCAATACATGCATGCATACATACATGCATTACATACGCATGATTCATACATGTGTGTGTACATATATTCATAATACAAACATGGTTCCTACATTTACAAGTATCATACATGCATAAATACATATATGATTCATATATACATGCATTTATAAATACATGCATACATGATTCATACATGTATACAATCATACATGATTCACACACGATTCATGCATACATACATTCATGCATACATGTATAACACATACATGATTCATACTTACATACATGAATTCGTACATACATGATTCACAAACAAACATATGTATATATATTTACATATATATACATATGTATATTCACACATATAAATAGGTTAAAACACATATGTATATATGTAAATATTAATTAAGCAAATATAAATATTAATTATAATTATATTCGTTATATAATTAAAATATTAAATGTTTGATAATTAAAATGATATGTGATTTATGAGAAAGATGAAAAGAAGAAAAGAGTTCTGACAATGGATTGCAAATAAAGTTTTTGGTTTAATTTTAATTAAAGTAAAACTAAATAAAAACAAAGTAAAATAAATAAATACGTTTCATTAATTTTTCATTAACATAAAATTTCTCTTATTAAATTTTTAGTTAATAAGATAATTTTGTAATTTAATTTTTTTAAAAAATTTGAAATTGGAGTTGAATAAGTGTGTAGGGTGAAAAACTGATTTTTATAACTTATCGTTACCTTCTTATTCATTAAAGAACAAAAAAAGAGAAAGAGAAAGAAAGTTAATAAAGGTTAAAAGTGTAAATTCAAATTTAAATTTTTTGTTAAACCATATTTATTATGAAACAATTTGAGCAAAAAAAAATAATAATAATTCCCAAATTTTAATTGGGATGGATAAGGAACATGAAAAATTACATACAAATCATCAGATAATTATTATGGCGTATGATTATAAGAATAATGTGAACCAATTCTTATATATTCAATATAATTTATGACTATCGAATTATAAATTATTGTAATTCATATGATTATACGTCAATTAATTCCAGAAGTTAATTATGTGCACTAAAATTTCACATACGCTTAATACTGTAGCTTTTCTATTAGAAATATAAAAATTTCTTATATTTAATAATTACAAAATTAATTCTTCTAGCTTTGAAGTTATTTTTTAATTAATTTAAAAATGTGATTATTATTCAAAATAAACTATTTTAAAAAATAATTGATAAAGATAATAATATATTATAAGGTTTAAATTGGTTTGAATAGGTGGGATCAACATTATTAAGGGATGTTTGCTTTGCTTATAAACTAATCAGCTCTTAAATTAAATTAACTTATTTATTTATGATATTTTTTAAGCTTATAAGCCAAAAAAAAAATTACGTGAACAACTTTTTTTTTTAGTGCTTCTTAAGTTATTTTAACAAAATACAATACTATATTTCTCCTATTTAATTTTAAAATTCTACCATATACCTTACTTGATTAATTAAAACAATTCATGCTTTTATACAAAATTTTTGTCTTTTCATAAAAGGGGTTTAAGATTCATTGTTCTCTTTTCATCGACAAAGTAACCTTATTTGCAATGCATGTGGTGAAAATACCGCTTATTGGATGGCTATGTGTGATTTGATTGCAAGTGAAATCTGTACCAAATGGTTTTGCTTATACGCAAATTGAATGGATTAATATGATTCATTAGCAACATGAATTGAATATTTTGATTGAAATTTTATTTTTTGAATATAATTATAACTCATTATATTTGTTCATTAGTTTCTTTTGTAAAAAATCAATCATATATATGTAAATTTTAATATTATTTCATTCATCTTTTGATAGATCAAATATTGATGTTCATTTTCTAGATTATATATAATGGTACACATACCTGACTTTCGTCATTTTCCTGATATATATATATATATGTTTTTGTATTGATTAATTTGCTTTTTTACATTAATTTAAATATATTATTTATATTCATTTTAATGAATTTGAAAATTATTCGTATAAATTTTTAATAAAATATTTGTTTATTTAATTCTAAAACTAAATTATATTATAATATGATCGAAATATATTTTCATAATATTATAATAAAAAATTGAAATAATATAATTTATCATTTGATAAAATAATTTAGTATCCTTGTTAATTATTTTAATAGTAAAATGTATTTATAAATCATATTTTACTAAAGACATCAACTGCTTATTAACCACTTATAAGTACTTTAACTGAACACGTAATTGCTTAAAATTTCAAATGTTTATAAGCTAAATTTAGTTTATAAGCACTAATTGCTTATAAGCAAATTTTCATAAATTAGACCCAACAAACTATAAATATGATGATGGGGGAGGGCCAAAATTTTCATTTCCCATCCCATTACGTGAAAGCATTTCTTACACATTTCATCCTCACTTTGAGGATAATGGAAATTTATGTTCCCGTCTCATAAGGATATATTTATCCCTTTCCTTGCCTTATTCATACCCCTCTCTTGTTAGGTATTGGTAGGGAATCCACATTCTTGATCAAAGGTTCAGATTTGAAAGCAAAGATTTAAGCGAAAGAGGATGTCAAGGAGTTGGCTTGAGATTTGAACAAAGGAGGAAGGCAACAAGTTGACAAGCAAACAAGTTGACAAGCGATCAGAGAATGAAATGAGTGGGGTTTAAGGAAAAGTAATTAGGGTTATTATTTATTTTGATGCAACCAAACATACTTCATATATGCCCTTTACTAAACTTGAATTCATCACTATCACCTATATTGAATCAAACTTTTTTCTTTTAACAATTGATCTTAGATTTATAACTCCTTAGGATATGTTTGTCGCAGCAATATCGAATCAATTATTACTAAGTCTCTATTAGGCAATTCAATTTTTATTTTCTGAGCCACTAGTATCAATTTTACTCTCTTATCTCTCAACTATATCTCTAGCTACAAAACAATAAGTAGCACCACAATTTATTAGCACATATAAAGGGGTGTCAAAAAAAAGTAACTAACCAATTATGGTTGGAAGGTTGACATCTACTTAATCTTGAGCTATAGCAAATACTTTAGTAGTAACACCTCTTACAATTTGTTTTACTCTAGTTGGAGCCCTTAAACAGTTTCTGACTAAATGTCCTAATTGTCTAAATCTATAGCATAAATCTTGCCTACTTAAACACTTACCCTTATGTTACTTGCCACCATTTTGAGATGTTGGGGTATCTAACTTCTTTTACTTCTTGTTGGCCCTTTAATTCTTTCTACCTCTAGGCATTGTTTTCCTTGTTTGCTTTTACTTAGCTTATATTTCTAGCCACATACATTTTAGGATATACTTTAGGTAACAAAATCATACTATAATACTAACTTATTATTAGAGTTGGTTCTCTAAAATTAATTATCTCGATGATATATTTTCATTGATATTGTCATATACAAACAAAATTTAATGGCACTCTTTATCCATAAGTGTAGGAATATTAAGATAAGTACCTTAGAATGGTATAACTGAATTAAAAAATTAGATGGTTTGATTATGCTTTTTTGATGTACTTATCAAGGTGACTATTCTAGAAATCTTTTATAGGCTCGACATTATCCTAACCTAAGGCATAAGCAATAGAGATGAGATTATTATAGTATTGAAAGATCCCACCAGAAGATGATGATAGTTTGCACATGTTCAAGTTGTTTGCTACATCTTGGTGTAACACATCAGTGTATGTTATGTACTAGGCATGTTCATTGGACATGGCCCACCAAAAAATTCTATATAGATGGTTACCCTATTTTTTATGCAACATATCCTTTATAATAGACAAAAGTATATTTGATCCTTAAATTGAAGCTAAAAGACACCATAATAAGGGTTATAGGTGACCATTGGCTATATTAAGATTTGGGCATTATTACTTTTCCTAATAAAAGACCTTATCTTTGACTGGCCTATGTTGATACATGTCAAAGATTGTTAAACTTGTAATCACAATAGTATCCGATAGTATTTATTGTCAATTTTTTAATAACGAGAAACACCTAAGGTAAAAATTTCTATGTCTGAGCCTCGAGAGATAAATGATGATAATAGGCATATGTATTATATGAGTAACTACTTACTAATATGCAATGAATATAAACAATAACACTATAATGGACGAGTGGCTATGATGTCTTACTAGAGGTCATTCGTGATCTATGTACAGAGGGATGTTAAGTTGGATCTATTAACATAACAGAAGTTTATACATTATAAGATCATTGCAGAGCTTTTAGATCATACATAAGAGGTTGATTGATCTAAAAAGCAATTGGATTCATAGAAATTAATTGAATCTTTATTTTGGATAGTTTATTTTGTGTCTCAAATAGTATTTGGACTTTACATGGTTTAAAGTCCAAATTAAGTTTAATCTTAATGGTAGAGAGGAAGAAAAACTTTTGGGAATTTCCATTCAAATGAGGTTGAAAGTGAAATGGGCATCTAAACTTGGTTATAATTGTGTATAGATCTAAGTTGATGTTTTTCCAAGTTGTATATCAAATCTAATTCAATTAACGTTAGATAAGGTTGACATGTGAGTTGTTTGGTCCATATACAATTGTTTGTGTCATATATGTCATTGTATGTCCACTTGAATAAAAAATATGTAATAATAATTGCATCATTGCACAAAGTCCAAAGTGATTAACATGGGACACATAATTGTGTGCCTACCTATACAGTCCTTGTGTATGCACCATATAAAATACACATAATTGTGTGTCGTCTACACACGACCATGTTTTTATACCTATATAAATAAATGAGTTCTCTTACTTGAAAAAAACTGGTCATTTTTTCTGATAGAAAGTTTTCTTCCTTTTGGGTTGTTGCTTAAACCATCTTATATCTTTCTTAGCCAAAGTTGTGTATAATCCTTTTAATAAAATTCTTGGTGCATGCTAGCCTTTCGGTTCATGTCTCATTTGGATCTCCATTATTACCATCCTATTCTTGGTTAGAGAACATCTTTGGAATTGTTCTATGCCATAAAGATCGATGAAGCCCTCGTATATAAGGTACACTTTGTAAACCTTGTATGGTTTTGCAATATCTTGAGGTTAGAATGACCTTTTAAGAAGTGGATCAAGGTTAAGAGAGAGATTTTATAGTCAAAAATAGATCTATAAAGGATTTAGGGGTAAGATAGTTATTTAGAGATTTTATATGACGTATATATGGGTCTTTTTGGAAGGTTTTTCTCTATATATAACATAAAAAATTAGAAAAGGTTTTTCTATATATATAACATAAAAAATTAGAAATCTATGATTTCCTTAAAGCATGATTGTGCATCGTTCAGACACATGACCATGCATCCCTTGAGTTATGGAGTATGACTATATGTTTAAAGGATAAACGACCGTATGTCTCTCTTGGGTTGGTATAGCTATATAAAGCAAAGTTTTCTAGTTTTCAGCCAGTTCACACATTTCTTTTTTCTCCTTCAGCTAACCCTAACCAAATTGAAGATTAAAGAGAAGTCAACCAAGGTCAGCCAATACAGCTAAGATTCAACCTAATGTTAGAGAAATAAAAGTCACTAGCAATTTCAAATAAGTATTTTCCTACCTCTTTCCCTGTTTCTATAATATGTATCTTTCTGGGTGACATTAGTTAGTGAGTAAGCATGTTTCAAGTTTAATAAGCATGATTTTAAAATAAATGATGAGATAAAATAGATTTTTAGAGGTAGAAGCATGCTTAGAGTATCTACTTGTGCATATATGTGTTTTAATGATTTAGAAGCAGGTTTAGCTAAGAATACGAGTTATAAGATGATGAAAGTCTATAATATGAGCATTTTTTTTACATGTATGTGCGTTAAAATAAGCTTGATTGAAGATTGATATAAATTTAGTTGAGTTTGGGTAGAGTTCTATAAGTTCTAGAGTTAAGATTGCAAAAGCAAATCATGGTACACAATCATGTACTCATGAGTGCACGATTGTGTTGTTAACCTTATGCATGGTCACAGTTGTGTAAATGCATACATAACTGAGGCCAAGTAGTAGTGTTTTTGGGCACACGATTATGTGTCTTAAGGTCATAGTCATGTGTCTTTCTTAATTTCACAT
Organism: Anacardium occidentale; assembly: GCA_026122585.1. Classification (NCBI taxonomy): domain Eukaryota; kingdom Viridiplantae; phylum Streptophyta; class Magnoliopsida; order Sapindales; family Anacardiaceae; genus Anacardium; species Anacardium occidentale. The sequence continues at coordinate 83,915 of JAJEJH010000508.1, read as the reverse complement.
GATTATGTCTAAAAAGTCATGGTAGAGTATATGTTGATTTCTGCAAATCCATGCATATAAGGCCACGACTATATGTCCCACACATTATTGTGTGTCCTAATATACATAGTCGTGCTATAAGTAAAAGTAGCTAATTAAGTAGAAATCATTAAATAAAGAGCAAATTATGCAAGATAAGCATATTTATAACAAAGCAAAGAAAAGAAAAGAAAGCTATATTTTTCTAGAATCACTAAACCAAACTCACATTAGTAAAAGAAACCTAATAACAGTCTAAAAATAGTGTAAATAAGTGATACACTACGATTTGAAAGTAGAAATGGAATAAGAAATAGAAATGTAACAACTTTAGAAACATACAGAAATAGACAATAACACTTATTTAAGTAATAAACATTTAATAAGAAAATACTTCGATAATGTATTAATGAATAAGAAACATACCAACAAAAAGCTAATAGATACACAATAGAACATATAATAACTTATACAGAACTTATTAACAAGTTTGATAAGTTATAGAATCAGAAATTACAACAAGAAATACACCGAACAGAACTCAAACAGTGTTTTAGCTAAACACAATATAATCAGAAAATAAGCAAGAATAAGATATCATGCATGATAAACATTACATGACATGACATGTCAAACTATTCTTTTTAGAAAAGGGATCAAGCAATCCAATGGATGAGTTTTCTAGCATAAAACTCAATATCTGAGATAGTTATTAATAGTGAATGCGATAGGACATTTATGAGATTTTAGCTTATTGACCCCATGTTAGTATGGTTAGATTTTCGACTTACTGATTTAAGAATCAATATGGTAGGATATCTTTAGCTTATTGGCATATCACTAGCATAGTATAACTCACATGGCTAGGGTGTCGAATGTCTATATTCATTAGTTTGATTAACAAATCAGTTTCATTTATAGCTCTTATATATATATATATATATATATATATAAAAGAGATAGATTTTAGATACATGTTTCTTTTAGGATATTTGGATCCTAACAGTGTCTTCAGTAAATGTTTTTAGTAAACAAACCTAAAGACAATTACATGTTTTCGTCATAATCCATACCATGATACATGTAGCATGACATAAATCAAAACACAAATAGCATGATAAGAAACGAGTTAAGCAAAGAGCATCAAACAAATAACAGAGTATGCACGTTAAGGAATAAGTCAGAAACAAAACATCAGATGAGAAACAGAGTAATAGAATAATAAAGTATGAGTTTTTTTTTAAATATTATACATCAGGATTTACCATATCGTTGTGATTTTAAGTAAAGCTCCTGCATGCATTATATGTATTTATGTAATTATTTTGTACAACTTGCATGTACAACATGCATCGCATTTAATTTAATAGTAATAATTGATGCTTTCAGTATGTTGTATAGTATTTTTAGTATATTTATACATAAACTTCTGCACAACGTATATTTTTAGATAAGTAAGAGTGGGACTTCTGTTATATATTAAAGCTAATTTAATAATAATAATAAACAATAATATATAGTAGCATGTGTCATATAGTGGTATCACATCATATCTAAGCCATATTTTTGAAAACCATGCATTTGAACACATTGTTTTCAAACTACATGAGCATAAAATCAGCATATCCTGATAGCCAATGCTTGTGGTTTCCCTCAGCATAAGTATAAGAGTATCAGCTTCAATATGGATTTTATATCCTAACCTTTGTTCTTATGTGATCGTAGACATAAGACCCTATTTACCTAAATTTGTGATAGATGAGGGTAGAGATTCAGTACGAGTGACAAAAGGTTCTCAAGGCTCTAGAAGATCTTTTAGTATAGAGGATGTGAGAAAGATAGTTAGAGATATGATAAAAGAGGAGTTACAGTAGCCTGTGAGAAGAGATTATCAACGATCAATAAAGGGTAGTTACCCTAGCCAACAAGACGTAGCTTTTAGATGCTAGGGTCAAGTCAGTATTAGAGACAAAGTTCAAAGACAGGGTCAATATGTGTCAAAGATACAGAAAGACTACACCCCGTTTATAGTTTGTCAAAATTTCGCTAGCCTCGTAAATTTAATAGGTCGTGAGGGCCTTACTATGATAGAGGATTGGATTGAGACAATAGAGATTAGTGTAGTATTATTCATTATGATAGACCGAGAAAGGATAAGATATGTTGTATATATGCTCAGAGATGATATGAAGGTATAGTGGAACTTCATGAAGACATCATTTGATGAACATTGTTTTGCTTAGGTAGAGTTTTGATATATGTGTAGTAGGAAATTCAGGAGTACATATATGATGTATGCAAAAGCTCAAGAATTTATTAAGTTAACTCCAAAGTCAAGTACAGTGAAGGAATTTTCGATCTAATTTATTGCTTTGACAAGGTTTGTATCAAGAATAGATAGATCATAGTTAGGTAGGGTGCAAAAATTTATTCATGGTCTACATCTTGTTATAGCTAGAGATGTAATGGTTGATGGTACACCTCTCTAGAGATTTAGTGAGGCTTTAGGAATAATATTGAGATCTGAGATACACCTTCAGAGGATGAACATATTTTCAAGGTTAGTTGAGAGAGATAAAGTTGAAAACAAGGGAAAAACCAAATTCAAAAAAAGAAGAAAAACTATCCAAAAAAGATAAGAAATAAAGATATTTGTTTCAATATGTGCCAATTGTAAAAAAAGGCACCTAGGAGAGTGTCTAGCTGGTTATAATGTATGTTTCAAATGTTATCAGCTAAAACACAAGAGTTTCTTTCAAAACTATATTAAAAATGCATAGATTCAATACTTCTTTTTTCTTTCGTAGGTGTACAAGCAAACAATTAGACGTATGGTTGTGCATTCCTTCCACTATGTACAACTTGACCTTTTATAGGTATATCTAGGTCATGGCATAATACAAGCATGCACAGTTAGGTATACAAGTGAATATCTTTTCATTGTGCATGATTTCTTCGCGTACAACTCCCTTGGTCATGACTCTATGCATGGTTGTACATATTTGATGCACAAACATATATCCTTAACCATGAATGACTTGAACACTTCTCTCATAAAAGTACATGAGGTCAAATTGGTATAGATGGAAAGGTATGGACCTTTAAAGCTTGGCTTATTATAAAATCTATCTAAATCTTGTTGGTCGTTGTAACATACCATGATTATAGAATTTGGTAGATAGATGTCAAAACAGTTTTTCTCAATGGATTTATTAAGAGAAATATCTGTATATAGCAACTAACAGGTTTTATGTCCTCTATTAAAACAAATAAGTACAAGTTGTATTGATTTATTTATGAATTGTAGTAAGCTTCAAAAAACTAAAACATCTAATTCGATGACATAATCAAATCGTTTGGTTTTGTTAAGAATATAGATAAACCCTATGTATACTAATAGGTTAAAGATCATGCCATCACATTTCTTATATTGTATGTAAATGACATTTGGATGATAGAAAACAATGTAAGCATAATGGTAAAGGTTAACATATAGATACTTATCTATCTTAGAAACCTTTATATCTGCATATGTTTAAACTTATATCAGATACGACACCAATTGATTTAATTGTAACCATAGACTAATTGGTTCTATACAACTCAATTAAAACATTCATCCTGTACTCAAAATTGATGAATCATATGTCAATTTATTATCATCTTTATACAAATCATATATGACCAATCGTTTACCTTTATAACACCCTAGTTATAATAATATGTTTAATGACATCAAATGGTACCGCTCTTAATACAAAACAATTTGATAGACCTCAAATCAAATGACCATATGTACCTATCAAGTCATGAGAGTTGATCTATAGATACAAAAAGTATTATCTATATAGGATCCTTATCATTAGGTCTATCTAATGAACATGACCATCCGATCATGCACCCATGTGTAGGGCTAAGCAATAAGCAAAAATCCTAACACATGTAAACTGCCATTATCATTTGATAAATTTGCACATATTATGATAACCTATGCACCATCACTCGTGTCTTCAACTTATAATGATATTGAGATTATAGACCAATTTTAGTATAGCCAATTATAAAATGTATGAAAAGTATGATTAGTCATATAAATTCATTATCTTAACTCTACCATATTAAGGATACAATATATGTTAAATAAATAATATATCTAAAATATTTTGTATTATTACTATCATCAAATGTATACAAGTACAACGATACAAAATAATAATACATGAATAAATGCAACTAATGTATAATGAACATGTGGCTATAGGGTACCAACCCTAACACAAACAAGGCTTATAATATGTACGATCATGTGTGGGCTACACACACCGGTGCTTAGGCCTAAAAATGACTATTTTAACCTTTCTAGGCCCCATATCAATCTTAAGGCTAAGAAATTACTATAATGCTCTTATATGTGCCTTTAGGTGTTACAACATCCTTGGTGATCACCTTCTTACTATCAACCCTCAATAATTTGATGTAAAGAAAATAAAGCAACATTATCTTCATGACATTGGAGTCATCCTCCCTTTATGCCTTCTTGTCAAACACTTTCATAATGTCAAAGTAATAAAGGCCTTGCTAGTAACGTATTGATCTCTAATCCTGTCATCAACTGATGACAAAACATATTGCTAGATATCTAAACACCTAATAAATTTGAGCCTGGTCATAAAAGCGAACTCATGTGGCTTAAGGGACATCAATCCCATCAACTTGAAACAAACTTCCTATGATTCACCCTTACCACTTCTCGTAATATGAAGGAATGTGTTGCCTTTTTACTAAATCCAAAATCTTATAAGTGAAAAAACTTTTCAAAACATGTTGTTTTGAAAAGTTCCTTCTACTACTCAATCAATGAAGACCTAATAGCGACCATCACATCTCGATGGCCATTAGTAGTGACTTACACCTTAGAGTGGTTCTTGTAAGAAAATCTATGCTACTTGAAAGCTACGTGATGCTTCTTTTTATGTCCCAAAGCAATATTATGCAACAAAAAAATATATATTAATTTTCATAATGCATCATTGATTGGAAAAAATGGACAAAAAATTTTAAAACTACACAATCAAAAAAGCCTAAATTAAAAAATATTAATTTCCTCTTAAAATAAAGAATATCATGAACTCCCCAAAATTGGAAAACTTAAAGAAAAAAAAACATACTGAATAAAAACACGCTTTGTAAGTTATTAAACATGGTAATGAATAACATATTAACATTTTTTTTGGTCTCCTTTTTTTCTAGAAATTAAGTGAAATTGATATATTTTGTTTCAGTGAATAGGGCATGCACAGTTTTTTGGGGTCTGTGGGGTGAGAATGCAAGATTTCAAATATTGAAAATGAATTTAAGACTTGCTGATATATATAGGCATTTTTATAAACTATAATGAATTAATCAAATTTGTTAAATACAAAAAATTTAGTTGTTTAGGTATATTAAATTTTGGCCATTTTCTTTATTTCCCTGTTCTTAATTATTAGTATAATTTATAAAATTGTATTCTAGTTTTTGATATTATTATATTGTAATATTATGTAATTAAAATAGGGGTGTGCTAGGAAATTATAAAGGCCCAAGGACATATTCCCACCCACAGTTTCATTTAAAGACAGATTCCGATCTCTTAACTTTCAAAAATTCAAATACCCGCTATATTTGTTGATCAAAGTCAATGACTAAATTTAATTTTCAACAGTTAAGTTTTAATAGTTAGATGGGTATTTTGATTATTTTATTAATAAAATAATAAAATAAATTTTATAAAAAATATAAAGTATTATTTAAATATTAAAAAATGTAAAAAACAATTTAAAATATATTAAATATATAAAAAAATTAAAAATATCTACCGTTATCGGTGTCGATGACGATGGTTGTCAATAATAGAACCAAGTGACCGAACACAACAATTAAGTTTTAATAGTCAATGGCTAAATTTAACTTTCAAAAATTCAAATACCCACTGTACTCGTTGATCAAAGTCAATGACTAAATTTAACTTTTAACAATTAAGTTTTAATAATCATAAGGGTATTTTGATTATTTTCTTAATAAAATAATAAAATAAATTTTATAAAAAATATAAAATATTAAAAAATATAAAAAACAATTTAAAATATATTAAAAATTAAAAAAATTAAAAGCACCTACCGTTATCGGTGTCGACGGCGATGGTTGTCAATAATAAAACCAAATGGCTGAACACAACCACCTAATTTTAATAGTGGCTAGATTTAGCCACATCATTTGGTGGAGGGGACTAAATCGGCCACCTCCATTAGCAAAAGCATTAAAAAATAATAAAAAATAGTCGATCTTAATTTTATAGATCGTTTTTATCCTTGATTGCTAATGAAAGTGGTCAGATCTAACTATATCTACTAAAATAGATAGTGGCTAAATTTGGCCACTTTCGCTAATTAATGCAGTTAAAGCCAGATGATCGTTTTCAACCATTTGGTTCAATTATCAATTGTTACCGTTGTCGACAAATTTAAATATTTTTTAAGAATTGTATAATATTTTATTAATTTTTTTAGTTTTTTAATATGTTTATATTTAAAAATTATTTTATAATTTTACTATAAATTTTATTTTTGTAATAAGAGTATTTTAATCATTTTATAAAAATTAATTTTGTGAGTAAAATTAGATAGAAAATGGTGAAAGAGTGGGTATATGAGTTTTTGAAAGCTAACGGATAGGGATTTTCCGTTTGAATGAAATCTTGGGTGGGGATAAGTCCTTTGGCCAATTATAAAATTTAGAAAAAAAATTATTATAGACATGATCATGTAGAAAACACATACAGTATGACGGGCTTTAGAATTATTTTAAAAAAAATACTAAAGTAAGATGGCCCTCTAGATTTTGATTTAAATTTGGTTATTAGAAACTTCAAATTGATTAATATATGTTTTCATAGTATTAAATTAGTTAATTTTTTGATCAGTACAATTTTGATTTACGATTTTTTTAATAAAAATTTAATTTAATTCAAAAATATCAAATCAATTTGGTTACGCGGTAATCCCTGGCCTAACTCAATGGATTTTGTTAAGACCATTAGAAAATTCAGGGAGGGCTTTTATTGACAACCTAAAACACAGAAAAATTTTGTAATTAATTAAAAATATAGGGAGGTAAATGATTACCCAATAGTTTTTTTTTTTATGTAAATTAAAATTACCCAATAGTTGTAATCTGTTTTTTGAGGAATTAGGGTTTAAGATCACAGCAAGCCTCCGGAAGAGCGAGAAGGAGAGATATTGAGGCAGAGAGAATGGGTTCAAGGATAACACTTAAGAGCAAAGGCAAGAGCGTAAAGGGAGCAAAAGCAACGGAGGAGAAATCGATGGCGGATTATATGAAAGAGTGGAGCACATGGACCATGAAAAATGCTAAAGTCATCACTCATTACGGTTTTATTCCTCTTATCATCATCATCGGCATGAACTCTGATCCAAAACCTCAGCTCTATCAGCTGCTTAGCCCTGTCTGATATGCTCTGTCGAGTCCATATGGTTTGAGGAAATTAGGTTTTAATATGTGATTTTACGTTCTGGTTTTATGTAGCTCCATGTATTTCTCCCTTCTAGTATACTGTCTACCATTTTTATCTTATGTTCTCGTTTTTGTTTTATCGTTTTTGGTGTTCTATTTGATTTGGTGAATTTGTTTAATTGAATAAATCAACGTATGGATTGAAATATAATTTGTTTTCTGCTCTCTTATCTTGTTTATTTTGGTTTGATGACTTCAGATTGTTGAGCTAGTTGTTTTCATGGTCCCAGAATAGGAAAATCATGACGGCAACTTTTTTTCGTATGTGTTGTAGAAAATTTGTTGATCATTTATTAATGAAATACTCAGGTTTAGCCGAATTGGCAAATTGACGCTCTTTTATGTTTGTTTTATTTTTCTTGGTTGTTGTTGTTGCCTGAGATTCCGGTAAAGGGGTGAAAGTTTATACTTTGAAATTATCCTACATTGGGAAAAAAATAAACAATGTAATAGTTATAATTCCCGAAGCTCTAAGAAAGGTGCAACGTCTTAGTCCAATTGTGGAGCAGAATTTTGTTGTAGCCAGGTATGGAATGATTTGCTGTTACAATTTTTTCTCCATAGGTTGTCATAAACCTTAGGAAGAAAATTATGCAACATGATTTTTCATAAGCTTGTACAGCTGTTTGCTTTGGTTTCCTAAGTGAATAGATGTGTCGCGTGTAAATAAATGCTTTAGGCAGAGTTTGTTACCAATGATTAGTTTGCTTGCTGAAGTGATTATTATTTTTTCCTGTTAAACTTCTTAATTTCATTCCCTTCATTTCTGGTAATAGAGTACATAATTAAAGAAACCACAATAGTTAGCTTTTATTTTTATGCACTTGGTTCCTAATAAAAATTTGCAGGTTTTCTTTTATTTGTGAGCTAGCCTACATATATATTATTAATGTTTACCTCCCTTTACCCTGAACCCAAGTCTTCTCAACTTAGAGGAATACTGAATTTAGCTTTAATTAATAGTAGAAAGCTGTATGGGAGGCTTGTATTTGATCATTTTCTTATCTCATGCTTGAAAACCCCGCTAGTTTCCAAAATGTGTTCCAGTTACTTAGGAAAGAATTGGCATCCTCTCTTAGTGCCAAATTTTGTACTTCTTTGATGTCAGCTTCATGCTCATATCACTAATGCCCTCTTTTGAGTTGTACGATTTGTAGAAATAACCATCCTTCATCCAATGAATACAATTCATGAATAATTTATTAATAATGTTCCCAAAACCAATTCTTTTAATATTTTCAGTTTGGATTCAGAGCATGTTTGAGTTTTTACTAAAATGGTGTTCATACTCTGCAATTGTACTTTTCATGCATAGCAATTTTGTATTTTCAAATGATTATTTTGGAAACTGTTGTCCTCATTCATATTTAAACCATGAGAATTATCCAAATTTATAATCTATACATCATACTTTTCTTCATGTTTAGATGTTTGTTGTTAATAGTGCTTTTTCTGTGGATGAGTGTATACAATTGCTCTGGGGTTGTCTGTTGCTAAGCCTGAAGGGTTTGAAGTAGTACCAAAGTCATTGCATTCATGAGTCTGACTTGTGTTGCTTGCTACTTTTGAACTATTTGAATCTACATATCCTATCAAGTTATATGATTTGGTACTTGGCTTATTAACACATTACCCAATTTATGAACAAACTAACATTCTTTCCCACCATACCACATGTTGCTCTTGTTACATATGCTACCCTTAGTCAATTCAACTCATCCTAGGGTTGTGCAGAGCCATCTCTACAATCAAGTTGTAGAGGGTCACTCACACAGTTTATGATACTTGATTAGTGAGATTCTATGTAGATCTTCTTTGTGCCATCTTGCCTTCTCACGTAAACTGTTTCATATATATGACAATGCTAATGAATATAGATTAAGAGATGTGTTTACGTTTGTGGATTGCCATCTTTTCTCTCTACTCCATTTTCATCAGGAGGTACATAGTCTAACCAAGCTCATTTTGAGCCCGTTCTCAATGGAGTCTATCTCATCTTTGGAGTTTTCCTGTCTTCATAAACCTTTGTCAAAGACGAGACTTATAATTTGTTGTGTATTTAACTCTTGCTAGTGACCGAAATGATCTAATTTATGTGGTGATGTTTCCTATCCGCCTTTATAAACCCAAAATCTGATTCATTTGTATTGAACGTTGGCTCGCAACATGAGACGCTATCCCTTTGAGCATAGTCTTGGATGCATTGTTTGGTATCATCCTCTTGCAAAGATGAGTGTTAATTATGGTGTATGTTAGTTTTGGCATATATAAGTAAGGTTAGATTCAAATTAAATATGTTTGAATTCGTATTCAAGTGAAACAATAAGATAATTGGCAAACACGAACATGAACTTGAATATTTTGGAATTATGAACATTAGCCCAAGCACGAACATAATGTACAACTGATTCATATAACAAACAAATTGTTTATGTGTTGAATGAAATGATATCGTTTTAAAAGGAAAAAAGAAACAATTTCGTTTCGTGTATAAATTATATCTAAAATGAATGCGAATATGAACATGTTCGTTTTTGTTTTTTGCACAATGATTAATAAAATTGAATCGAATTTGAATGCAGTCATTGTTTAAGAATGTGAACACAAGCATCCACTTAGTCATGTTTGGTGAACATGATCTGAGTATAAATATTATTTATTAATGAACGAATTGAATACAAATATATACTTACTTATGTTTAATTTAGTTCAAATTTAACTTTATATATAAACACCTTGGATTTGCCATTTTATACAAGTTTGGATACTTCAGTTCACACTAAATTTGATCAAGTCTTAGCTTCCTTCTGCATTCGTTTTCTGGATAATCACTCTGCCTTGTGGAATATTATTGGGACGATATTAAATGTTATTTTCGATGTGTCTGGAGTAGGCTTGTACAAGGGAAATTAATTGGCTCGACCAAATTTCAAGTCCCTAAACGAAATTGACTAACTTTTTGAGTGTTAAACAAATTTGACTAAAACTCTAAATTTAATACCAAAATTTTAATTCAATACCCCTCACTTTTTCTGTATGTAACTCCAACAATTATGAACAGAAAGTATGCACCACATGCCTTGAAATTTCACTTTCTTACTCTCTCGCTCAAATTCTAATTTCATTACTGTGATATCATGAAATCAAATTCATTTATCAATGTATTTATACGAATTTTAGTTTGAAATTTCATTTATTTGTTGTGTGTATCAACTTGTGGCCTAGTGAATACAAGTTTGTTTCATTATAAAAGTGAGAAATTTTTAGAGTGTATATTGATATTATGAATGTAAATGGGTTAAATACACTCATAGTCACTTAAGTATTCATTTATTGTAGTTGCAGTTATTATTTTTTTAATAAAGTTGCTAGAAAATCACTAAATTTTGGATTTTATTCGTCGTCAAATCATTTTCTGTTTTGTCGTTTAAATTTTTAACGAAAACTGATATGGATACTAATATGAACGTTTTGTTGACATGACATTCAATTAACGTCTACGTCAATATCTACGATAAAATTAAAGAATGACTTGACGGTAAATAAAACTTAAAGTTTAATGATTATAATTACAATTAATAAAAAATTTAATGATGTTAAATACTTTTATAGAGTTAAAACATCTTTGTGTCTCTCTTCTCCTTCTTCAAAAACCCTAATTATAAGTCTTCTTCAACTCAAGCTATAAAGACAACCATGAATTCAATCAAGCAATAATTACTGCAGCAAATGACAAGAAACTCTATCAAAATGCAAGTAGGAACAGGTGATAAAACAAACCCAGTTTAATATTTTACTTTCTTATTTTAAAAAAAAAAAAAAAACTTTCATACTCATCCTGATAGGTATTTATTAGCAAAAGTTCACTATTGAAATAGACCTAAATGCGAGGTGCATGTCATTTTCTATGAGACACCGAGCTATGTATGCTTACATGGTAATTATTTTCTTAACCGAGTTTACGACATTATGACTCCCCGCAAAATGCTGTCCATTTTGGAGCAAATTCATTGTTCATAATTGAAAAAGCCTACATTTCGATCCTAATTAAGGAGTTAACACCTAAGAAAAACCATAAGGAAAAAGTTTTCAAAATTTAAGCTTCCATTTCTTTCACCGAAATTCTGTCAACAAAACATTAAACCAAGTCAACTAAAACAAGAATGCATCTCTTCGGTAACCACATTAAACACCGAAAAAATCAATCAACAAAAGATAAAGCCAACCCCAGATCTGTTTCCAAAATTTGTACAGATAAATTCACGAAATTTGAGACTTACCTGCAAAGCTTTCACGAAGCTTTTACTGTACTCCATGGAAGCCTCATCGAACGTCATGGAATCATGATTGGTAAGGATTATCGAATTCAGTATCAACCCAATAACATCAGTATGAATTTCTCAAAAAATCATTCCACCTAGAAAGAATACAAAATAACTATGAAAACAAATAAATCAATCATGTACAACATAATATTATGAAAAAACCATGAAGATAGGATATATGAATTTGAAATGCTTAAACAAATCCAATTAAGTCGCATTTAATCATCTTATTGTGATTTTCACTTGCAGTCCAGTAGCATCTCCTTTGTCTTTTCATAAAGGATGCTAGTGTTGCTTCTTATGCAACTTTTTGGATGGGTATAGATTGAGTTTGAAATGAATTACCCAAGTCCAAACTTGAATTCGAATACAAATTATGGTATTAAAAAATTTTGAATATAAATCATATGAACTAAACTCAAATATAATAATTTTAATTATATTTTTAACTATATTTTTTAATTACAATTTTTTTTAAAAAGTAACAAACTAAACATAGATTGAATACAGACCAAATTCTTGAACCTTAACCCAAACTTTGCTATATAAAAGTTTGGTTAACATGAACCAATCACGAGCCAAACTCACCAATAAGCGAACCAAACACAAATATATATCCGTTCACAATTAGTTCGGTTTAAATCTAATCTTAATTATATATAAGGTTAGACATGAATTTGGTTCAACTTAGATTAATTTTTTTAGCTCGAGCTCAAGACAAGTTTCAATCAAAAGAGTTTACTTATTTTTGGATTCCGTGAAATTTGAACAACATGAAATTTGGTTTGGTTTGATTGGCAAGTGAGAAAATAATTTAATCAAAATCAAAATTGGATTGTGATTTGAAATAGGGATTGTTAGGAAATTGCTAAAATGTTGATAATGAGTTATAAATTCAGATTATAAATTTGAATCACAAATCTAAATTATAAAATTATACCAAAGTAAATCAAATAAAATTTATTCTAATCCATTAATTTTAGCTTAACCAATTCCAACCATATTTTTTTGGCCAAAGAACAATTTCCCACCTATAGTTTGAGGTAGGGACAAAGTGCCACCCGCTTAAGTTTAAAAGTTTGGATTCCCACCCATCACCCATTTTTTTAATTAAAAATAATGAATATATAGTAATAATCAGGGGTATTTTTATCTTTTTAATATTAAAATTTTATAAATTAATAAAATAAATTTTATATAAATATAAAATATTAAAAATTTAAAAAAAATTAAAAAAATTTTAAAAAAATTTTGGAAATTCAAAAAACGCAGCCGCCACCGCCGTCGGCAGCGGCGGTGGTGGCCGCCCAAAATAGAACCAGGTGGCCATTGCCGGCCACCTGGTTCCAGGGGAGGCGGCCAAATCGGCCGCCTCCAATTTTGGAGGAGGCGGACAGATCTGGCCGCATTCGCTCGAAATAAAAGTCGGAAATGACCGTAAAGGGCCGGCCTTGGCCCCACTGGCCATTTCCAGCCTTTATTTCGGGCGGAGGAGGCCGATTTGGCCGTCTCCACCGAACGGGGAGGCTAGATCTGGCCTCCTCTGGAACCAGGTGGCCGGAAATGGCCACCTGGTTTTATTATAGGCGGCGGTGGCTGCTGCATTTTTTTGAAATTCAAAATTTTTTTAATATTTTTTATATTTAAAAATTATTTAATATTTTTATTATAAATTTTTAAAAAGATAATTTAATAATTTTAATAAAAAAATGGGTGATGGATAGAAATCCAGACTTTTAAACTTAAACGGGTGGGACTTTGTCCCCGCCTCAAACTATGCGTGGGAAATTGTCCTTTGGCCTATTTTTTTTTGTTCTTGGTAATTAATTCCAACCAAATTTGAGTACTCCAGCTAGGCTATGTTTTTATGTACCCTATCTACATTCAAGGAAAGAAATTTATTGGTTTAAAGTTTAACAGTGCATTTAATATTTTTCCCCTTAGCTGAAGTAAAAAGATAAAATATATTATTATTAGATTAGATTAAGTTGTCTTGCTCCCCCTGACTTCTTCTCATTCTTTTCTTTCTCTTACCTCCGACGAACCCGAAGAAGAAGCCAGGGGAAACTTGTTAAAAAATCCTCCAATATTTGTAAGCACAATGAATTTTCTCTTATTTCGGATCGTTTTATTTTTCTGCTTTTCAATCTTTCTCTATTTGGTTTCTTTTTTTAATCGGATCGTCTTCCTGAATGTGTGTTTATCTGCCCTTATACTATTTTATGCTGCTTTTTTTCTTTCTTTCTTTCTTTTATTATCCTCGTTTTTATGTTTTAGTTTTTGTGTAAATATTAAATCTGGGTGGACGTAGATATGTTAGATCCATTTTGTTTTCGCAATCTGAGTCCTATTTGTCAACCTCTCAGCGGAGAAATCTGCGTGCTTGAATATATTTTTTAAAGTAATTTTTACGTGTATTTCCAACCGAGAATGGATGTACAGTGTAGCTGATAAAATCATGGAAAGATAAAGTTTTTTTCTTTTTGTTTATTGTGGTTTGTGGATAGCTGTTTTAAGTGGTTGTAAATTTTTTCACAAAAATTCCAGAAAATGGTGTCAATTTGGGAGGAGAATGAGCCGTTATAATTTGCCGCCCAGCTTTTGGCCTAATATCTATGCATACTTTTCAGTAAAGAAATGTGTTTGCTCTTTGAGTAGATTCTTTTGAGTCGTTTTGTTCTTTTTTTGGTGTATTTCCATTTGAAAATGATTTTACGCATTATCTTATAATAATTTTGAGGAGTTAAAACTTTCTGCTTTTTGCTTATTATAATATGTTATTGGTTAGTAGATAACTGTTTAAAGTGGTTGTATATCTTGTTTCACAAAGTTCTAGAAAATTCTGTCAACTTGTGGATAGAGACACATTATTTGAGTGACAAGTGCTGTATGAAATGTTTTTTGGTGAATGAGATATTTCCAGCAAAAGGGATTGTGCGAGGTTGGTTAGAATTTGCCTTATTTAAGAATTTAGTTGTTTAATTCATAGATCTTTAAGGAAGCCCCGCTCTGGAAACTATAACATTTTAAAGTCTCTAACTCAGCAAAGTTGAATTTACTCTCACTTTCTTGTGTATGGTGTGGTCCATGGCGTCTTTGTATTATATTCATCTTGCCTTTTGGATGCAGGTCACTATTTTATTGGTTACAATTGTAATTGCTATTACTGTTTAATTTGGTATCTCTCTGTACTTGCTTGAGAGAGAGTGAGAACGCAAGAAAGTTTTCTACAATTTGAATGCTATAGTGCAGAATTGGGAGGAGGTGGGAATGCCATGTATGGAGCTGGGAAAAAATGCATATATTTGCTTCCCTGGATGTTTTTTGTGGGATAATTGAAGGGACTTATTGTGGCTACACAACCTTTTCTATGAGACTTTGGATTCAGCTTTAAATAGAAGCGCATCTTAAGTATATTATATATGCGTGCTGACAAGTGTGCATATGCATATGTTTGTGTGTGTCAAAGTACAGTCTTTAGTAATTTTGGATGTTGATTTGATTATGTAAGTTGTTCTTATTTAAACTGCATGGTTGATATATAGAGAAGTTTTATGGTGAGTGCTATTTTGTACTTTTTTCACTTAAATTTTCTCTGACAGGTGGTTAAGATTGCTCAAATGCAGTCAGATCCTGGAAAAACTTCTATACAGGTGGAAAAGGTTGAAAATGACTTAATTGGTTCGAATTTGGCAAGTAACCAGGATAATACTCATCAGGAACCCATAGATCTGTCTTCTTCAACCTCTTCATCATCATCTTCTGATCATGAGTCTATTGAGACGCAAGATCAGATGAATGGGAATGCTTCTAAACGATTGGTGCTTTATGATCCTACAGCTAATGGTGCAGGTGAAATTTTGCCTGTCCCTGAACCTGTTCAGTGTCGGCGTCTACCATTTGGGAGATGCTCAGGCCCAAATATGCAATCTAGGGTTTTGCCATCTGTTGGGGCTTTCACTGTTCAGTGTGCCAATTGTTTTAAATGGAGACTTATCCCAACAAAGGCGAAATATGAAGAAATACGTGAACATGTTCTAGAAAATCCATTTATATGTGAAAAAGCTCGTGAATGGCGGCCTGATATAACATGTGAGGATCCAACAGACATCTCTCAAGATGGAAGCCGACTTTGGGCTATTGATAAGCCCAATATTGCCCAACCTCCTCCTGGGTGGCAACGACTATTAAGGATCAGAGGTGAAGGAAGTACCAAATTTGCCGATGTGTATGTGTCGAATCCTATTTGTTTATTAGTAATCTTATATTTTTATTTGTTAATAATTTGTTGGTTATGTGAGTTTGTCCTTGCCTCCCAATATAAATTCTTTTTAGCTCTTCTTTATTTATCATTTAGCTTGAAAGCTTCTATTCTTTGTAAAGAAATAACTGTTTACCATCCTCGAGTGGTCCATATTACGTTGAAACTTCTTCTTATGATCATATTTACTATTTATGTAGGATACTCGATCCAGGTGTTTGTTATGGTTCATTTTATTATTATTTTTTTATTTAGCAATACTTCAATGGGCTTGGAAATAAGTCAATACTTCTGTCGATCAAGGAGCTAATGGTAGTTGCATATATTCTTCTATGAGTTTCCTAGATTTTTTACCTTGAACACTCTATTATGATAAGATTTTATGCTGTTCAAACAAATTTGTTTGTCCTATTGAGATCTTATTTACTTTTCTTATGCTTGAGAGTATTTTGAGATTAGTTTAAGTGTCCCAATATTGCAATTATGATAAACTTGACGCTAGTAATTTCAACTTATGATTTTATAATGGGAACTTTTTGGTGAAAATGAAAGTTTTCATCTTCTGAAATTGGGGGTTGCGTAGTAGATCTCACGATAAAAGAGGCTTGAATTTGGTAATTTGGAAAAATGAAATCAAGCTTTTCTTGATAAATGGCTTGGAGTTTTTCTTTAGAAAAGATTTATTTATGTAAGTGGTAATAAAAGAGCGAACATGGCCTTCACTAGTAAAGGTTGGGAATCTAAGATGGTGACTTGCAGATCCTTTTGAAGCCCGTGAAAATCTATCTCCAAAGGCTATCCTAAATTTCTTTCTTATCTGAAGCTGAAAGTAGGTTGGCAAGACCATTTTATTTTTTGGAACTCTTGGATTCAAAATAATCCTGTTATTTTATCTAGGAAGATTTTCATATTTTTTTATTTAGGTATTTTAATTTGATACAATCGAATTTTATCCTTTGAGTCCTACATCAATTCCTTCATTGTTTGCTTTTTTTTATAGATTGTTTGGATTTCATTGTCTCCATCAAACAAGTGTGGTTTCTTTTTATGGTTTCCTCCCTCAACTAGAGTTGCTCGAATAACTCTTTCAGGAAAATGAAGGAGATAGAGATCCATAACCTCTCTGCTCATTTTGCTATGATGGATCATGTGTCTATTAGTGATCCCTTTCACTCAGCATTTGTGCTAGCTAGAGTTATGTGGTTGTCCAATATTTTTTTTAAGGTTCAATTTTTTGCTTTAGCTAGACTCAAAATAGAAATTCTCAAAATTCAACAGTGAAGTTCTTTGAAGAAATTCTCAAGTATGTGCTTAGGCCAAGGAAATTTCTTTAATCATTCAACCCTTTTGCAAATCATTCTCAAAATTAATGGACAGTTTTGGGAAAGATAATAAAGCTAAAATTTTCTGGAAACATGGTTTTTTTTTTTGGATATAGTTTAACTTTTACCTATCCTTTGGGCACCAGTTAGTAGAATATTGAGATTCTTATTTTCTCTCATCATTGAAATTGGAATGCAGTTTTGAGTTAATTTTGATTGTTGAGAGTGTTTGACTGGTTTTTTGACAAATTTTTTTTAATGTTTGTTATTTGGGGCTTTCTGGTATGTGCTATCTTTCTCGTTTTCTTTAGCTGTTCTGTGGATTGCTTTCTCTCCTTTTTTATTGATAAAACTTAGTAATTCTTTTTTTTGGGGGTGTTGTAAACTAGAAGTAACACATCTCCCCAGATGATCCATTTTTTCATGGTTTTTTTTATCATTGTGTACTTGTTCATGGTTTTTTTTTTTTTAATATTATTGGAAAAATGAAGCATTTGTTTGTGGTCAGTTTGGGCTAATCATCAAAAGGGATCTGATGATTGGTCAATCCTATTTTTTCCTCCAAGTGTTAGGATTGTGATGAACTTCATATTTATTCATCTTTTGCTATGCTCCAGATGTACGAAGTTACTTATATCTGTCTCGGAAAATCCCAGCTTTTTAGAAATCATAAAATTTTCTAAATGTTCAAGTTCGTAAATTTTGATATATTTGCATAATCTTTGAAAGTGAATAATGGGCATATCTTAGCAGGTCACTAGGAGAATATTTAGGAAAATGTGTGCGCCTCAAAAGTTTAGTCAAGTGTTCACAAAATCCTATTAAAGTGTATAATTTGATAGATATGAAATTGGAATGATAGATATTTATTTATTTCATATTTCTTTGGACTCTGCAAGTGATCAATTCCTTCTGATAGTTTTCTTGAGTCTTAGCAAGATGATGATCATTGTAAGCAAAGTATTCTGTCTACTTCTGTTGTTAGCAGGATGATCTTCCTTTGGTTTGTATTTGTCCTTCCTCTTCCATCCATTGCTTAGGGTTTACATGAGAAAATATGAGGATGGCTCACATTAAAAACACATTGCCTACTTCCATTTTGTTATGTTTGACTCATGAGGCTCCCTTAGTCGCTAGTGTAGACTACATTGAAGCCCCCTCTTTTATGTGGGGATGACAAAGAAGCCCCTCTAATACCAAACAGTGACAGGTATTTCCTTCTGTTGACATAGATTACAAAGTGTTACACCAAGTATGATATAACCTTGCTAGTTTTATAGTCCAAAAAACAAAGAAACCTGACTGGAGGAGCTATTTTATTTGGGAATAAAAGCAGCTTCCGAATTATGTTATGAAGCTGAGGTTTTAGTATAATTTAGCCTAGTTTATATCCATGTTGTTTCATATTACTGTTGATAATGCACTGCTATTTTCTTAGCTTGAAATTTCTTGTCAAGGTTTTTCATCTGGTGTTCAACTTTGTTTAGTTTGTTCATTTATATTTTCAGGTATTATGAAGCACCATCTGGAAAGAAACTTCGCTCAATGGTCGAGGTTCAAAAGTATATTTTCCCTTCAATGAACCAAATTTCTACTGTGAAATTTGGTACCTTTTTTTTTTTTGTCATTGTCTAAGTAGATAACATGTAAGGTGGACTTTATAGGTGTTAAATAATTTATTTGATCTCTATTGATTTGCTTTTTTAGGTTCTTGATAGAACATCCAGAATACACCAGAGATGGCGTAACTCTCTCACAATTTTCATTTCAAATCCCTAAGCCCTTACAGGAAAACTATGTGAGGAAGCGTTCTGCTAAAGTGACCGCTGCACAAGATACTGTAAAATCTCTTGAACCTAATGAAGGTACTGACAAGAAACTACTTTCTGACTCAACTAAATATGAAATTTATTGTCTGCTTTCTTGACCTGATGGCATTTTTTAAAAGTATATAATTGGAATCTATCATTTGATGTAAACAAACTGAACTTGTCCATTTTTTTCCTGATGTTTGAAGTCTTTTGTGAGAGATGGGTTTTTTTTTTCGTTTCAATGCATAATACAATATGAATGCTTTTATTTTGAGATCAGTTTTTTAGCAGAGTTGTTTCTCTCAGCAGTGAAATTCTGTTCCTGGAAAGCATTTGTTTTATGAAATGGTAAACTATTTCTAGATGATTCAGGAAAATGCATTGTTTTTATTTGTTGGAATGTGGGACAAAGCAGTTTAGCTGGGTGCTCTTTTAAAGAGTCTCACATCGGAACCTTACTCATTTTGTTCTTTTAATGTTTCTTCATGTCTGTACAACTGTTTGACACATTCTTTCAATAGACTTTGTTCTCTCTTTTAAGATCATATGAATGTTTTCTATTGTCAGTTTCTCTAACATCCACTCATGCTATCATTTTCTTCTTTGCTCCTTGATGCCTTACAACTGCAAATCTTGTACTAGATCTTTTCACTGGTTCAGGGTCTACAACTTTTTACTTGTCATTTCAAGTATTTCAAAAAATTGGAGGTGGTGTTCCAACATAATCACCTTTATTTAAGCCTTTCCTGCTTCTAGATGTATCAATTCCTTGTTCATGACATGTAGAATTATTTAGTGTTTTGATTAACCACAGCATTGCCCAACAAACTGTTTTTCTTTGTTTGGCGACATCAACAATGCAAAAGTAGAGTAACCCAGCATTCTTGCATTGCATAATTCAATCTATTTTTTACTGCTGTTCTTTCATGATAAATGTCTACTGACATTCTAGTCTTGGCATCTTTTCCTGCATATAGAAGCCCTATATATCAACTAAAGAAACTGCCCACTGTTTTCTGCAGTGAATCCTCTAGCTTGGGCAAGTCCAGATAATGGTACAAACTTGCAGCTGGGAAGGCCAGCACTTCCACCTCCACCATCTGAGGCCCCTGTATTTGATCCTGTTCCTCGGCCAGCAAAGCAAGCAAAGAAAACGACAAAACAGTTGTACAATAATTCTGAGATGTGTAATCAGCAGCAGGTGACAGTAGAAGAGCCAGGTCAATCTAGAAATAGTAGTGATCTGTAAGGGTGTAATATTTGTCCATTTGTTTCTTCTTTTCTTGTCGACGAAGTGGGGAATGCTTGTATGCTATATGTTCAACTCTCTAGTGTACTGGTTTTGGTTTCCAGAGAAGGGAGTCGACAGGGTGGAGTGGTATAAGCTTCATTTTGTGGAGTGTGATAATACCATATGAGAAAAGGAAAAATAGAAAACAACAGTTTATACCAGATCCAATGTTGTACATTTAGAGAATCTGTTGTGAATATACTTTTATATGTTTGACATCCAAATCTATAATTATTATTATTGTTATTTTGTTCTTATGGAGTTGAATGAATTAAAAAATTCAATCAATTAAGAATTCAACTGATTGCGGATGCATGATAAAAAATTTAGATGTAAGGCTGAATTCAATTGTATGATTGCGGTTTTATTTTATTTTATTTTCTGAAGTCTTTTAGTATTAATTTTTTTATTTTTTTTGTAGTGTTTTTAACAAGGGTAATTAATTAATTAAAATGGACATTTTAAAAGGGTGTATAAATTAAAAAGAGCATAATTAG
Source organism: Anacardium occidentale (assembly GCA_026122585.1). Lineage (NCBI taxonomy): Eukaryota > Viridiplantae > Streptophyta > Magnoliopsida > Sapindales > Anacardiaceae > Anacardium > Anacardium occidentale. The sequence continues at coordinate 62,818 of JAJEJH010000508.1, read as the reverse complement.
GAATAAAGTTATTATTTTATTCTTACTACTTTACTTTTCAAAATTATCATGTAACTTTAAATTAACAAAAATTAAAAATATCATTTAAATATCCAATATCCCCTTCTTTTTCTCTTCCTATAAATGTGAGTGTGTTGTATAATTGTAAATTAGAAGGGTAAAATTTAATATTTAAAAATATTCTTTAAAAAATTTTTGGGGTTTTTGAAAATTTTTAAAAAAGTTTGAAGGTTTTTGGGAAATTTTATAAATTTCAATATGCTCTTAATAATTTAAAAATGATAGTTATACTCTAAAAAATTAAATCAGATTTAATAAATTATAAGCATAAATATCATAGAATAGCTATTGGAGTTATTTAATAATCTCAAAATAAATGAGAATTTCAAACGAATTTAGGGATTGATTTATAAGTTTTTAAATATTTTTAAGCATTAAATCATGTTCCAAACATTTGGGTGGTGTTGATATTTTTTTTAAAATTAATATAGGTAATATTTTACTCTTGAGCAGTTAGGCTTTTAAACAAAATTTTGATAATGGATAAAAAAAAATTATTTATACCAACTAAAATTTTAAAAGTGTTTTTAAGCTAAACCTTGGATGGAAAAATGTTTCAACCTTATCGGTGTGCAATTTAAAGTTTGATAAGTAACAATAAAACTTTATAAAAATGATTTTTATATCCACTTTAAGTACTCAAATGATAAATTATCAATTGATTGAGTGATTTTGAGTTAAAGATAAATGAATATATAATTAACTGATGATACATCATATGAGTATACAAAATGAGTATAAAAATTGTATATACATAGTATTATTCAATAAGTAATTTCTCACGTAAATCTGAAATCGAATAAGAAAGATCATCATATCTGAAGTATTGAGATCAACTTTGAATTGAAATCTTGCGCAATGACGATAAATTATTATTAGGTTGATGGATTACACTTTTCGGAAAAAAAGTAAACATATGACCATTTCAATCTATTTTCATCAATTAGTGTAATTACCCAATAGGGCATCTTTCAAAATTTCACTTACGTATAAGAATATGCTGCATGCAAAATATCTGAGTTAAATACTGAACTAATGGGCTAATTAAAATTTCACTGTACGTAAATTTCAGATGCAAATCTATTTTCTATCGCGATAATATAACAATTCACTTATAATTTTTATTTCCTTCAATCATATATTTTTTCATCCTAATGATTTTTCATTATGTTAATCCAAATTTGTTGAAAAACTTGCTCTTTAACGAAAAATATAAAAATGTCAACCCAAATTTGTTGAAAAATTTCTTTATGGAGGCCAATATTAACTATAATTTTGATTTAATAAAATCGAGCAATTGAATAGTTTAAGTCAATTTATAGATAGATTTAAATGATCAATAGAGATAACCTCGATATACTAGAAGGTAATGATTTAGGTGGATAACATTAATGCGAGCCTTAAGATTTATTAGATCTTTGATGGAGAGTCCATTAACCTATTATGTATTTTGATTAGGTTATTTTCCCTAAACTTAATGAATATAATTTTATCTATTGAAAGCTGTCATATAAAAAAATTTTATAGGCAGAATACCAATTACTTTATTGTAGATGTTTTCAGTATTGTTGTTATAGATTTAGATTGTATGAAGTTCTAAGTATTCTTATAAACCCTAAATTCATGTATTAATTTAGTATTTTATAATCTATGCGTAGATCTTGTGAATAGGATTGATTGTTATTTGTTTAATTCATATAAATTAAATCTTATATGTGATATCAAAGCCAAATGCATTAGCATATAGAATCTAAAATTTTGAAATTGGAATTAGAATTTATTAATTCTAAAATTAAGGTTTAAAATTTTGAATTTGAGTTTGATAATTAATACTTGGGGTTAAAATTAAGAAATTTGCCATTAGTTTAAATTTAATTAGGGTTTGAAAATTTAGATTTGATTTTGCTATGGCAGATTTGATTTCATTACTAGGATTAATTTTGAGCTCGAATTAAACCCTAAAATTTGTAATACACACACACACACACACACACATACATATATATAAGAATTCAAATGATTATAGTGAATAAGGTGATATAATCATGAGATCCAGCATCGGCATTGATCCTTGGATCATGGTCAACAAACCCTTAACCAGTAGTGCAACCCCATTGTTGGAGCAATTGAGGAAGATGGTAGGTTTGCACGTCAAAGCTCCAATCATTGCTACATCTTCGCAACAAGATTCTAGTCATTTCATCAACCAAGGTGTAGAATTGGCTAAAAAAGCTGTTGACAACAGTTATACGAAGAAATTGTGGTCATGGGAGATGACATTAAGAGTTGATAGTGTGGAATTTTATGGGCTAAGGTTTTATGATATCGCGGGTCATAATCAAGTTTTCCCAACCTAATTTCCCAACCCAATTTCCCAACCCATGATATCAAATAATCTGAAGGGCTAGACCATTTACCCCATTCTTTGGTTTGGGTTGAATTGATCCTAACCCGGTCTAATCTTGGAACGTGTAATTCACATGCGAAATTGAATAATAATACGTGTATGATTGCATGAATAAGCATGGAAGTGCTTAGGTCTATTCTTGTAACACATGTGGATACTTGAGAATTAATATTGGCACATAAGAGCACATGAATGAATGTTGAGGTGCATAAGTCTGTTCTTGTGGCATGTATAGGCACCTTGATAGGATCCAAAGGCTTATGAAAGTATGTGAAGGGCTTCTGGAAGTGTTGGTGACACATGAGTGGCTTTTCTAACCTCATAGAGTACGTATTGGCATGTGAGGGCACATGAAGAACACTTAGAGGCATGTTTTTGCATGTGAATGTGTTCTACTGATGTGTTCTAGCATGCGTAATGCTCTAAAAACATGTAAACACGTGTGAAGATTTTTTAAAAGCACGTGCAATATGTGTAAAGGCTTGTTATGGCATGTGTTAGCTTTTAATGACATATAAAGTGGTCTTGAATGTGCATGAATGCACATAAAAACAAGTGTTGTGCATATCAACATATAAAGTTAAATTAAAGGCTTGTGGCATATGTGAAAGAGTTTTCAAAGGTGTTATTAGATGTGTGTCTGCATGAAATATATTTTAACATGTAAATGGTCTAAAGTGATGCATGAATCAAAACGGAGATATGTAATCATGTGCAAGAACATAACAAAGATCAAGGAAACACATTACAAAGCATGAAAGACAAGTAACAATCTATGAAGTGCATAAAAGACTTATGGCTTAATGTAAGTACATATAAAAAGATTGTGGTGGTACTTGGAGGCATATGTTTTGCTTGTAGGACTCTATTTTGAGGTGGATTTAATTTTAAGTATATGTTATGGAATAAAGTACTATACTCATAAATTTTAGTTATCAATTCTATGGTGTGTGTGTAATTACCACATCAAGTTAAGATTATTATTGTCTCTTGGGTTAGATGCAATAATTTAAGGATTGTCTGAGATAATAAAGGTTTCGTGTCTCATGAAGTCCTTATTAAAACAACTTTCCTTTTTCTTATATCATGAATAGATTTTGTTAGTTGTTATGATGATAATCAGCAAAGTGATACATTCATTGAAGCTTTTTCAATCTTTAATGATACTTTTTTTTGTCTTAGTGCATGTAATTTCCTACCCAAAAGAGGTTATTACACGCGTTAAGGTTGACAATTGCATAAGGTCTCTTATAAGGAATGCATTAGTCATGAATGAGTTTAATTCACCCAAAAGTGGTTGATCTCATTCAATTGACATGTGCTATTCTGAGAATGGACTAGTTAAAGATGAATCCAATACACCCAACGGTGGGTTGTTTTCATTTAATTGGCATGTACTTCTACATGAAGTAGAGCATGAACAGTGGCCTAGAAGGGTTATCCACCTAAAGGGGATATTTTTTTCAAAAATCAATATTCCCAATGTCTTTGTTATGACTTTTACAACCTTGTGTTTGAGACCCCAATAGCATGCCATTTTCTATGTCCAAATGAGAGTTGATGGTGATGCACCAAAAATTCCTATAAGGTGTGACTTATATAGTTTCAAAGTTACAATTATTGTTGCCTGATATATGTATTTGTTACAATATTTACATATTAAGATTGTCCAAGGTAATTTTGTGATATATTTCATGATATCTTAATATTGGTAATATTACTTAGTCTTAATAGAAATTAATGTAAGCTGTCAAAATGTTTAATTACCAAAGTGCAAAAATTTTTATATTCACTAAAAGAGACATTCTTCAAATTTGATGTATATAATTTTTTGCCCAAAGGTGATTATTATGTATATTAAATTGATGGTTGCATAAGGTGATTGTGGAATTACATTGGCCAAAAAATTTTTAATTTACCCAAGAATGGTTGCGATTTTTCAATTGACATATGTCTTTTCTATTTTTGAGAAAGAGAATAGTGATGTAAGGGGTTTATTTACCCAAAAAGAGATAAACTTTTCAAAAGTTATATATTCTGATAATTTGTAACCTCATATTTATCCTAACAACATATTGTATTCTTTACCCAAAGGAAAGATTATGATGACACGTCAGGAACCTTCATGAAGAATAAATTTTAAGGTTTTGAAAGTTATTTATTACTGATGATATTGCTTTTAATAAACTCTATTGTTGTGAATAATGATAATAATAATGTCACAATATAGGTTCTGATTGGTTTTGGATATAAGATATTGAATTTGCATTGCTAATTAAGTTTATAAATTTAGCCTAGCGAGTTAATAAATCATTCAAGCCCAAAGTTAAAAGGTTAATTGAATAAGAAGATTTATATGAGAAGTGAGAGAAATCCATTAACCTAATGTTGTTTGCCATAAAGAGATTTATTGTTGTTACCTCATTGGAGGTTTATCTTAAACCATAATTAGTAAGGATTTTGTCACCACGCTTGGCCATAAGTATAAGACATCTAAAAAGCAGAAGTTGCTTAGATAAAGTATGACAATTCAAAATAAGTCAAAAGAAATGAATACTTAGTTTAAGTTACAAAATTATAAAACTTTCATCATATTTTAGCCAAATCAAGATTGTATATAGTTTGAATTAAATATATGAAGTATTTGATTCCTAGACATTTTATTGAATAAGGGAAGTCTTTATAGTAATTTTGGTTGCTCACCTAATCCCTAATGATAAAGGAAAGAGCGATGATAAGAAATGATGGTCTTATAGCTCAAATAAGGATTAAGGTTCTTCGGAACATGAAGCTGGTCACTAGATGAAGGCTAAGTAATAAGGAGTCTATATTTAAGTTTAGAAATTATGTGGAGTTGAAGTTGTCAATATCAACATTAATAAGGATTTTATCAAAGTTTTAAGATTCTAGGACTCCATAATAAAATTACTTAGTGAAAAACTCAATCATAACCCTAAATATATGATTATAAGAATCAATACCATAATAAAGTTAACTAAGTTTTCATTAAGTAAAACAAATATGACTAAATGTTTTTAGGATAAAATAGTCAAGATGACATAGTATGGTCATTAGAGCATTCTCAAAGTTATAGCTAAGACATTATAAAGAGTGATATCTTTCTACATTGAAGAAATATGTAATTGGTTTGTTCAAGTTCCTTTTGCTTGTAAAGTATGATAGTGTTATGATTGAATTAATAATGAGAGTCAATAAGGTTGTTGAATCTTATGGAACCTTATATCAATGTAAAGATTGTTCTCACTTAGGAATAGATGACTGATGTTATATTAGTAAAAACCTTATATGGTGCAATTAATTTTACCTAAGACATATAGAAAAAAACTTTTGGTATGCAAACTTATGAAATTTATCTATGATTTGAAGTAGATTTTTAATAGTGGTATCTTAAATTTGATAAAGAGCAATTGGTAAGATATAAAGAGAACATATTGGATTAATATGAGAATATAAAAATCAGTAGGAGTATATTTATCTTTATGGTATAGTTCTCTATGTAGATAGTAGTGATATAAGTTTGTTTCTGAGATCAAGATAGTTTTATTTAAGATTTTTGATGTGAATGATTTTGGAGATATGTCATTTGCTTTTGCTATTGAGATCCGCTATGATAAAACTCACGAACTTGTTGACCTATCTCAAAATGAATGTATGAAACATATGCTTAAAAGACTCAACATACATAATTATGATACGAGCCTGTTGTGAAATGAGTTAAGCTAAGTGTCAAACATTGACTAAAGAATGAGATTGAAAGAAAATCCACATAAAATGTCTCTTATATCCCTTATGATAGCCCTATTGAAAGCTTAATGAATGCACAATTATAGATAATTATGATATATAATTTTTGCATTTGAGACTCTCAATTGATACCCTTAAATCCGAATTTCGATTATTAGGTTAGGATTTTAAGAGGTAATAAGATATCTACAAAGAATAAATATACTTTGGTGGGTGTAAAGATGATGAAAATATATTTTAACTATATTATTATGTTCGTTGAGGGGGCCATATTTTGGAAAATTATTAGTCATTAAAGTATCTTCAACATTTGACAATTGAATTGATAGCTTGTAATGAGATAGTTTTTCAAGTTTTATGATTAAACGATTATATTTTAGACTACCTGACATTGACCTTACTTATTATAATAGTAGTGTAATTAAATAAAGTACCACCAATGGACTGAAATTGATAGAAATAAAAATATTTTATGTTAGAAACCTCATAAAGAATAAAAACATTAAAAAAAAAACAAAAATATAGAGTTGATATAAGTTAATCTTTAATCAAAGAAATAAAACCTATAGTTCATAAAGTCATGTTGAATACACAAAAGTGTTTGGGGTTTTTTAATATATAAAGTTAGTGGGGCTTTATAACTTGTTATCTTAATGATTTTTTTCTAATTATTAAATTGATATATATTTGTCATGATTTTATGGTTTTACTTTTTTGTTTATATGGATATATACAGTTATGGTACAACATATGTCTCAAGGATACAATTTCTCTTGAGTATGATAGTTGTATGTGTAATATCACGAATAAAGTTGAAATATACGAGTTTTATTGGAAGCAAAGAGATTTCACTTGTTTCTTTTGAAACATATAGGTTAAAGAAAAATCATTGATTGACTGACATAACACTATTTGAGATCACATGATTGAGTGCCATTTTTGTCTTACTCCTAGATTTGATTCGTATTGATTTATTTTATTAGTAATTGTAATCATGAATAATCTCATGTTGATGAAAGACATAAGTAATGCCATGGTTCGGTATTAATGATCATATTAATTAGATTGTTGATTATAGTGTAATTTTATCTTTGACCTATTTTGTTTTCTTAAAAAAAGTGACCACTTTAAAGTTAAAATGTTGATTACCTAGGAGTCAAAAGTTGATTTTGTTTTCTTAATAATAGTAATAACAAATAATGATGCCTAAGTGGAAGAATGTTGAAAAATTTCTTTAGGTGGACGAATGTATCTTTTATGTGCATGGTCATGTATTCTTTAATGTTTTGACTATTTTGGCCTTCACCAAGCACGATCAAATGACATGGAACTTATGCTTGTGTTGCCTAACTTTTGTGCACAACATGATTGTGTATACTAAGTGCATGATCATATGTGACATTAATTTTCATAAGCACAATTATGTGTTAATATTACATGGCTGTGTAATACCATTTCCTTAAAGCACCAAACTATAAACCCTATATGATGTTGTGCTTTAGCACATATGATTATAATTTTATCTAAACACAATCGTGTATGTAAGACACATAAGTATGTGTCTGAGAAATCCTATACCAAGGGTAAATTTGTCATTTAATGTATTTTAACATATTTTATTAATCATCAAAATGCCAAGGGTCCAACAATATTTTCTCTTTGATTGATGACAAAAATATGTTAAAATTTGCAATAAAATCATCTTGAGATCAAGTTTATATTAAACAACTCCCCCTTTCTTATTTTCATTTCATTTCAAGAAATTTTCAATAACATACTTAAGTTCAAGTTTATTGATGCATAGATCAAAAGCAATCATCCTTTCTTAATATTTTAAACTAATTTCCATTTAAGGATTAATTTTAACAAGTTTATTGTCATTATCCTATGATATACCTTTGCACTCAAACTTCACATAGCTGAAGCATTTTGAGAATTTTGAAGAAATTTGAAATTTTTTTTATGCAAAAAGGTTGAAATGATTGACAAAATATGGTAAAAGTGATGTGGAAACTAGTTTAGGTAAGACGAAAGTAAGAAGGAATAGATTTGGAGTGGAAAATTAAATTTGCTGGAGAGATTTAAGAGAAAATGACAGTTAGGGTTTTTGAAAATGAGTGAAATGAAATAAAATCTAGGATTTTCTTATATAGATGTAGATACACAATCATGTAGTGTTTACATGCACAGTCATGTGTCTATTTTAAAAACATCCCAAATACATACGATCGTGTTACCATTAGCATAGGGTCATGTGTTGACTGATGGTCAAACGTGATTATGTATAAATGATACATAGTTATGAGTGATCTAGAAACTCATGAATATGCAGATTTTAAAGGAAAAAATACTGCAAGCAACAAATCTAGCGTATTTTGATCAAAAGAGGGATACTTTAGGAATCTATATGTTAATTGAATTCAAATACAACAACTTACATCATTTTGACTTGAATTCCAATCGATCACGTGTTGTAATTTCAAACATATATATGATTTACTTGCATCAATTCACTCAAGCTGATCAAAACATGTTAAGCAATCATGTAATCATTCAAAAATTATAAAATGACATTATCATACTCATCATCATTCCAAATTTAACAATTAATTTTAGCATTAAAAGCTTACATGGCTTGATGAGTTGTGTTCCATGCCTTACAAAGCCATACATTTTTTTTTATTCCATTTTCTTTGGCTCTAAAGCATCTTCACACTATCCGCTCATTCTTTCTTAACTTTGGATTTTCTTTTGGTGTAAAAGCAAATTGATACTCTTTCTTTATAATCATCACCTTTATTGCTTGAGTAGTCATTTTCATTCCATGCAACAAGGACTTTCTTTTTTAGCTTCTTTTGTTTCTTAAGTTGAAAGCACTCATCTCGATAATGTCTTGGTTCACCACACTTATAGAAAATCACCTTGAATTTATTTTTCTTCTTTTTCTTCTTGGTGAGAAACTTGCTTAAAAGCTTCATATCATCATCATCCATAAATGACTCTTTATTTGCTAAAGACAAGTTTTCCTCATTAGAGATTTTTTCAATTCTCAAGGTAATATTCTTCTTCTTTACCTTTTCTTTCTCCATAGGCTTCTTCTTTTTTACTTGATTCAAAAGAGTCTCTATCAACTTATCTAAACCCATAATGATTAAATCCTTAGATTTTTCTATGACTGCCACCTTCATTATCTATGATTCTAACAAAGAACCTAAAATTTTCTTAACCAATTCAATCGTTTCAAACTTTTTCACTAATCCTTTCAAATTATTAACTGAATTTGACAATCTTTTGTACATCTCTGTGATACTTTTTTCTTTTTTCATCTCGAATAACTCATAGTCATAGAAAAGTAATTCAACATTAGACTCTTTCACTTGATTTGTTCCTTTTTGCATTGTTTGAAGGATGATTCAAGTTTCATTCGCTATTTCACATGAAGAAACATGATTAAATTTAGTGGAATTCAAAGCACCATGTAGAAAATTTAAAGCCTTAGTATTCATGTTTTATCATTTTTCCATTATGTTCATTAAAATCCCTCTTAATTTTAGAGCATTTGTTTTAGGGGCCATTGGAATCAAATTTTTATTTTTAATTATTTTCCATAACTTACAGTCTATGGATTTGATATGAAAATTCATCATTATTTTTCATTGATTATAGTTTTCTCTACAAAACAAAGGTGGTTTAGCTAAGTATTGACCTTATCGTTAGACTTTTTAAAACTAAGAACCTAAGCTCTGGTAGAAATTGAAAACCCCAAAATGGCTAAAATAAACCTAAGCTCTTTCACAAGCGTCTTATGTCCATTTCTTCAAGTAACCTTGTTTAAAGCTTTTTTTCATTATCTTCAATCCCCGAAGATATAGTAACTTTGATAAAAGAGATTTTACTCTTCACAATAGTTTTATCTAGTGATTTAACCCTTTTTGTTTTATAGTCAATTACAAAGAATAATACCTCTCTAAGGCTGATATACAAATGAGTATAATAACAATCTTTTAAAAAGTTTGCAAGTAAGTTTCGAGAGAGAAATCAAGGGAAGAATAAGGAACAAGGAAATATGAGTTATTGTATAGTGATCTTTAACCCTTTAAGTTTCAAATTTACTCTAATATATAGGATTTTGGCTGAAAGAGTTGTTGGAGAAAAATTCTTCACAGATGCATGATCGTGTGCTTATGATGCACGATTGTGCACCCTTTAATAAATGTGTCCCAATAATCAATTTTATAAGCCTACCAATGTATACATGGTCATATATTTCTTATCCACAGTCATGTGTCTTCTCATCTTAATTTCCTTGAAAGTCTAGTGGTCTATATGATAGAAGCACGTGAACTCACAAGATAACACACACATATTGATTTTGCATTGAGCACAAGCTTGTGTCTCTTATACACAATCATGCTTCTAATACCCTTGACTTTTCTTTGACCTAGCATGACAACATGATATAGGTATGTGATGATATGATTTTTTCTCCTTTGACGTATGATCGTGTATCCTTCATGTGCATGATCATGTGTTTTTTAATATTTTGACTATTTTGACCTTCACCAAGCACAGTCAGATGACATGGGACTTATACTTATGTTACCTAGCTTTTGTGCATGACACGATCATGTATACTATACACACGAACGTATGTGACATTAATTTTTGTAAGCATAATCATATGTTAATATTGCATGGTTGTGTAATACCATTAAGATAAAGGGGATTTTCCAAAGAATATGGAAGAAGAAAGATCCATTGGAAAAAAGATTTATTACAGAACCTAGTATGGGAATCCCACATGATGTCTTGTTTTAGTACACATGATATGTAATACCCCGCTTGCTATATATTACTGTAGACTATTTTTTTTTTTTTTTATAAATATATATCCCTAATATATAGCAGTAGGTATTACTTTGACTGCTAACTGAAAATATGCGGAAGCTGGTTTATAAATCTGTGATGGGACACTAAAACCCACTGTATAGTATCATGAAATAAAACTCATGTTTATAAAATAATAATAATGTTTGAAAATATAAATGATACTGTACAATCCGAATGCATGAGCAATACAAAGCATGCGAGCCACAAACATGCTATCTGCTAAAAACTGAACATATATACATACATAAATCTGAAAACTCGGGTGAAAACCCGCTCAAGCCATATCCCACACACCAGCCATCTCTCGTGCACCAAGCTCAACTCCCCGAAACATCAACCTGTAAAAAGGGAAACCACGGGGGATGAGTGACAACTCACTTAGTAAGCATCTCTTACCTCTACCCTCGGGTAGGCTCTAGACTAAGCTGCCACTGACTAACTGCTATCTAAGCGAACTTAACTAAGTTCTTGATAGCCTAAAGCTTCTTCTAATCCTCTGTTTTTCTTATTAATTCTTACGTTTGATAGAATTAGCTGAATTTTTTTATTTCTTATTTCTGACGTATATTGTGTAGCTAAATCTTTCTTTTATTTCTTATCTTACATGATTCTAGTTTTACTGTCTGTATACTCTGCCATGCCATGTACTATGTATTATGGTATGCTGAAATCATGTTATTTGCCCTTGGACTTGTTTACTGAAAACATATTTCTGAAAACTGTTATTAGGATCTGAAGATCCAAAATACTGAAAAACTGATAAAAACTGTTTCTGAAATCTTTGTATCCAAAGATACCTACTATGCTGATCAGACTGATAAATACAGAGATTCGACATCTTGGCCAAGTGGGCTAAACCATAGCAGCGAAGTGCCAGTAAGCTAAAATGTCTTACTATACCAGTCTTTGAACCAGTAAACTGAAATCTAGCCAATCTGACCGAAGTTAGAAAGTTGAAAACCTACAGATACCCTCTCGAATTCACTCTTACTAATTGACTCGGATATCGAGCCCTGAATGCTGAAAACTGATACAAATGGATCACTTGATCGCTTTTCTGAAAACACTGTTTAACATGCTATGCTGAATGATGCTATTCATGCATGTTATCTTTTCAATTCTCTTTTCTTTCTAATTATAGTCTTTCTTACTATTGTACTGTTTCTGTTTTCTGTTTCTGTCTTCCTATTTTTGTTCTGTTTCTCTTTCTGTTTTTTGTTTCTGTTTTCTGTTTCTATTTCTGTTTAGTTTCTGTTTCTGTTTTTGTCTTTATTTCTGTTTCTGTTTCTGTTTCTGTTTTCTGTTTTCTGTTTTCTAATCGTAACCTATCACTAGATTAGACTACTTATGTCTGGTGATGAGTTCTTGTTCTATGGTGAGATTAAAGCGTGATTCTGGAAAATATCTTATCTTTTTCTCTTTACTTTTTCTTTTCTTCTTTTCTTGTTATTTACATTTTTGCTTATTCTTTCTTTTTCTCATTTCTTTCTTCTCATTTCTTTCTTCTCATTTTACTAAGGCGCACGGGTTTGCATGCGAGTGCACGGGTCGTGTGCCGGTCGTGTAGCCCAACCATGTAAGGTTCTGGAATTCTGGTTAAAATCTCACACTTGGCTCACGCACGGCCGTGACCCTCAGGCACACAGGCGTGACTCATCTCAAAAGATAGTCGTGCATGCGAAGCATGCACGACCGTGACCTTGCTCAAAACTAGAATGCACGGGCGTACGTGCATGAATGCAAGGGCATGCATCCAACCCTATTTCGACACCCATAGTCGAAATCCGTAAGATCACACCAAAAACTCAACCCAAACTCATCACATTTCAATCACAACATACTAGCATGCAACATACACTGCTAATAAGCTAAAAACAGACATCAATCACTGAAAACATCCAACCAAGGAACCACTAACCCAAAGAAAATGAGAAAAGGTAAGGGAATACTTACTTGGAGCTGCTAAGATCTTCTATCTCTCTATCCTCGGCTGAATCTTAGCTAGAATGGTTGTTAAAGCTGGCTAATCTCTCCCTTAAAAAGCTAGGGTTTCTTGGAGAGAAAAGAAAAGGGAAAAGCTGATTGAAAGGCGGAGGAAAAACATTGGTTTATATACCAGCAGGCATGCACAGGCGTGCGACAAACATGCACGGGCATGCATGGCAAGAAAGGGACGCACAGCCGTACGCACACGAACGCGCAGTCGTGCTCCTTCCACAAGCTGCATATAAAGCCAACAAAAAGACCATTCTACCCTCCTATCTCACTGAAACAGATTTCTAACTGAGAAATCTCTCTTCTAACCCCGATTTAAGGCCTAAAAAGACCATTCTAACCTCGGACTATTACATGACAGTAATTTTAACTAATGTGTGTCTAGGAAACCTTGTAAAACAAATGCTTGAACAATTTTGGTCATGAAACAAACTCATAACAAGGGCAAATTTGTTATTTTATTTATTTTAACATATTTTAGGAATCATCAAAGCACTAAGAACCTAACAATGTTCAACTATCCTAGATATCTTGCACATATGTAACTATTATAGCTAGGGTGATAAATCTCTTAAGTTGCTATTAATGGGTGCATCCATACAAAAAAAGTGTGACTCATCAAACAATTTATATTAAAAACGTGTACATATTGAAAGATCAATTAGATTGGATTGATTTGAAGGATGTTTAAATGATTTTTCCCTTATGCTCAATCATAGTTGAGTTGGGCAACCATCAAGTTAAAGTAGAACGTCTTTACAAAGTGAGGAAGTTCAATAACCATGTTGTAGTCATTGTAAAAATGTTGGTCATACCAAAGTTAATTGTAAAAGTCAAACTTTTTTACTAAACTCAACGTCTTTAAAGGTTTCAGGCATTCGCAATGGCAATACTTTTTCTTCTAATAAGTGTGCTTTTTCTCATAATGGGTGTGGCTTTCTCACAATAAGTGTGGTCCAAAAATTGTTAAATAAGGTTTATGTTTTTTTTTTCTTATTGAATGAAGTCAAAATTGTTGTACTTAATGTGAGGTTTAGTGTGTTCATAGATTACTATTTTAACTTAATGTGATGTTTATCGTTGAAAATAAAATATATTACTTTACTTCCAATATATATATAATACAAATGTATGTATGATTGGATGACTATCGTATTCCTAAGATGCTTGGAGTATCTTATTCACAAAACGTATCGTACTTATTATATGTCTCACTAAGGACAATGTGTAAGAATGTACGTTAGGGTGGTGACTGTATATCAAACCTGTCACCATAAAATATTCAGATAGACTAAATTGAAGATTAACTTCATTTAATTGAAATCAAAATTCTACAATAGGGTTTTACTTGTTAATTTCTGTCAACAGTATCACTAAATTTTGACTCCTCTAAGTTAAGAAAGTCTCAAGGTCATGTATCATGAAATAGTTTCTTCTTCTTATTATTAAACTTTTCATAAATCTTTCCCATTACTTTTTTGTGACCTTGTGTTGTCACTTGTGCTCTAAAGTGGTGAGAAGAAGAAAACTTCTCAACTACTTGATCACACAGATAGGTAAAGCCTTAGTTTTTTTCTTTCGTTTTGATGTTACTTGATAGAAAAAAAATATTGAGAATTATCGGTGATGATAACAAATATTAAATAAAATCAAATTATATAAAAAAAAAAATACAAAATGTTGAAAGAAAATTGAAAACTAAAAAATTCACCGGATAAAATACAGTAAAATTGTTACCATTACACTAACTGAAAATATTAATTTTTTATTACTGTCCATAGTGTTGTACGCTTTGTGAAAACTCAATTATGCTCTCCCAAATTTCAAGTGAAAATTACATACGACCTCCCACTTCACTAGTTTTCAATAGTTGCTGTTGAAAACTCTGTAATGTTGCCCGATTGACCTTCGTTCGACTCTTAGTCCCTTCAATCACAATCTCATTCATATAGAACTCAACAATACAACTGTCAGTTTTACTAAAATACACAATTATTCTTAAAATCCCCAATTATATTTAAAAAAAAAAAAAACATTAAACCCATATTCATAACTATTTTTAAACAGTCAGTCGGTTAATATAGTGTTATTAGTATGCAAGAAACAATTTAAGCTATTTTTTTTCTCTTTGAATTTTAAAATAACTTCAATTCTCAGATATATATGGCAAGACCAACAAGAAGGTTAACGACAACAAAGAACCACAGCGATAAGAAGGATGGAATGGCTGTGGATTTGGGAAATGGAATAATTCCATACAATTTCAACCTTCCTCAGATAAACGAGTAAAACTGCAACTTTCTTTTTTTTTTTTTTTTCTTAATCAAATAAAATGCAAAAATAAAATACTTCTTTGCTAAGCAGACGAATTATGGAGTTGTATTTAGCATATAAAATTATGTTGAAAGTGTTTTAATTAGTGATCTAGAACGTGGAGAGAGATAACAATATTTTATAGTGGTTGATTCCTTAAGAAAAAGATCGCTGGTTTGCTTGAATTTATGAATTAAAATATGAAACTTCAATAAGAATAATGATGGATTATGTTGGAAAATAAATGAATTTTACTTACTAACCAATTTTTTTAGGTTTTATTTAAAAAGTGCTTATAAAATTTATAAGTTCTTTCATACAAATCAACTTAAAATTTGATTAGATAATTTCAAATAACAAATAAATTAAATGAGATTTTAAAATTTATGTGATAAAATAATTCTACTAGCATTTTTCAAGGTTTTCTGTCCAAATTAATTAATAATATTTCCTTAAAAAATGACCCTTTTAATTAAAAAGAAGTCCTGTAAGCATATGCCAATTTGAAAAGAACCGTTAAAAAATGATCGATCAAATGCCCTTTTGTCCCTCAGCCTTTGTTCAAAAGTGCTGCGAATTTCGAATTTTATCGCCTGTCCAATCTATACCCGACATTTGCGATAATGTTGCTTTCAACTCAACCTTTTCTATGTTTCCAGGGCTAGTTTGACCGGCAATAAAATAGGTTTTCATGCAATTTTGAACAATGAGTTATGAATTCAAGGCTCTTCAGTATTATATCAAGGTTAAAATTTTAATTTGTCTGAGACACTGTTACAAAGTTAATGATCAGATTCAAGGTTTGTTCTTATCTAACCAATTAAGTTAAAAAGATTAAAAGTCCAACTAAATGTAGAAATTTGGGCCGACTCAGCAAAGGTTTTCGGTTAACCAAAAAAATAATTTTCAACCCTTTTTGTAGCTTAAATTTGCTTGTTTTTATTAGCACTATTATAGCATAATATTCCCTTGTTGCATTTTTTTTTTTTTTTTTTATATTTAAGCTCTAAGCCTACCTATTCATAAATAATTTAAATGCATTATATTTTTAAAAAGGCCAATGGCTTAATGCCATCCAAAGTTTTCATAATCAGTAACTCTTACCCATCAATTTTTAAAAACACAAACACCCACCCTAAAGCTTTTTTTATTTGATTTTGTCAATTTTTTATGAAATAACCAAAATATCCTCATCCAAAAAAATAAAAAATAATATAAATAAATTTTAAAAATAATATAAATATTAAAATTTGTAAAAAATAAAAATAAACAACAGTTGCCACTGTTATCAATGACATTAAAAATTGAATGGGACAACCAAAAGTGAGAGGGAGACAATCAAAAGTGAGAGATAACATCTTTTGACAAAGATGGCTAAATTTAGTCATTTTTATCATCAATAATGATCGAAAATGGTTGATATGTATAACGTCAGCCATTTTTTGTTATTATTGATAGTGAAAATGACCAGAATTGGCAACCTCCGCCTTCGCCAAAAGTCACCCCATGAACTAGATGGCCACTTGTGACCACCTAGTTCAATTTTTGACAACGGTAGCCATAGTTTTTGAATTTTTTTATGTAAATTTTAATATTTTATCATTTTTAAAATTTATTTTATTGTTTATTATTTTTTAAAATTCTGTTACTCAAAAAGAAAAAAAATGCTTTTTTAACCATTAACATTCAATAGTTGATCATTAAATTTAACCATTGATTTTGTTAAATAAGTAGATGTTTGAGTTTTTAAAAGTTTGTAGAACCTACTTCCATGCATACCACTACTGCTGAATAATTTCTTTACTTTTATTAATAATATGAAAATCTCGGTATACGTGATAGAGATCCTACAAAAAAAAGCTGCTACTGTACAATTACACATGCATGCGGAAGCTGAAACTGAAATATACAATGGTGGCCAAAATAAACTTTTCATATTTACATATGTTTCTGTACATTACACTGTGCATATACATTTACAAAGTAACCCACCAGGCCAAATTGAAAACTAACTGGAGCCCTCTCCCGTAAACCACGTTCCACCCGTTCCTTACCAGCAACAGACATACCTACAAGAAAGGAAAAAAGGAAAGGAATGAGTGATAAAATCACTTAGTAAGCGATCTTTACTTCCCTCAACCTAAGCAAGCAAACAAAACTGAAACCATACCTAGCATTGACCTAAACATTCATACATTCGCTTGCTCATACTAAACACTGTTTAATCTGTTATTTTGATCGCATTAATGATTAATGCAATGAAATAAATATCATGATATCATGTCATGCTGAATACATCTGAATATGCATACATCTAAATCTCTATGTATCCGAAGATACCTGTTGTGCTGATTAGGCTGATGAACACAAAAATTTGACATTTTGGCCATGTGGGCTGAACAGTCTAGCGAAAAGCTAGAAAGTTGAAAATAACATATTAGTCCTTGGACTAATAAGCTGAAACTGGACGATCTAACCGTAGTCAGAAGGTTGGAACCCCATAGATGCCCTCTCGAGTTCACCCAAAACTCTAACCTGGATATCATGTTCTGAATGCTAAACTAAATGCTATTGGATCCCTTGATCCATTTTCATGCTGATGCCTTGGCATGCCATGCTATGTAATACTTATGCAATATTATTTTATCTCATTTTATCATTATACAATGATTTATAGCCTTTAAAATGGTTTCCCATGTGTTATACTTCATTTTAAATGATTTTCTGGAAAATTTGGCTAGCGCACGAGCGTATGGGCTAAGGCATACGAGTGTGCAAAGCAAAGGCACATGGGTGTATGTGGAGACACACGGGGCTATACGTTGGCCGTGTAGTCGATCGTGCAAGCTTTTGGAATTTCTATGCATTTCATGAAATAAACACACACACGACCGTGTCCCCTTTACATGAAGTTATGCACATTTCGTGCACATGGGCGTGTATCCTACAAATGCAAAGCACACAGGCGTGCATCTACGGGCACACGGGTGTGTGTCCTACTCTACTTCGGCAAAGCTTGCCTAAAACTTGTAAGATTCCACACCAAACTTCAACCAATCTGAAATTAACCAAAAACCCATATTTCTAGCACTTCAATAAACATACAACATGTTTCAATTTCCTCATAACATATCACATCACAATCCACCATTAAAACATCCATTCTCTCACATATCCATACACACATATACATAAGCATGTTTCTTGGGTGGAAAACCAATGGTTATATTAGGTTCGACTTGACTAGTATATTTCACTTGTTTGCCAAAATGTATTAAAGGCTAAGTAAGAAGTGTATTTGTTGATATGTGGTGATATATAGTATCCACTCTACTAATATCAAGAATCACGATTGATGTCACATAGTGTGTTATTATAAACTTTTATTGATTGGTTTATTGACCTACCTAATTGGGTTGACTTAGCTTGTTGGCCAAAACGAATGTATGAGTTATTCTAATGGAATCTTAATCCAATAGAAAGTCTATTGAGACTTTTTGAGTCCAATATTAAAGGCTATTGACTTGGAAAAAATAATGGAATCATATTAATTAAAAATCCTAATTTATTAATAGTTAAATTAATAATTTCTTTTAAATACATGTAGATCACATTAATCACCATGATTTCAATTAATCTTCATGTTATACTAGAAAAAGAGAATAGGTTAGATAATAGCAGTTTCGTTGATGGCTATTGAAATTTTAGGATTGTACTATATCAAGAAAAGATGTTGTATATACTTACAAATACACCACTTCTTAAACCTGGACCTAATGCCACAAAAAAAAAAAAAAAAAATCGTAATGCTTACCAAAAGTATCTTGATGACTTTATTGAGGTACAATATTTTATATTAGCCTTGATAATACTTAAGCTATAAAGGTAGTATGAGAAGATGGATGCTCATTATAAGATGACTCACTTTTGTGATATGTTTAGGACTTGTAAGAGATCTAAATGATAAAAGGTGTTAAGTGCTCTTTTAAATTATAGGATGAGTGATAGTACTCAAATTGGTCTTCATATGATCAAGATAATTAGTTACATTAAGAGGTTAAAGAGCTTAAGATTTGTCATGGAACATGAGTTCTTGATTGATTTTGTGCTCAATCCTCTTTCTCTATCATAGATGAATTTCATTGTGAATTTTAACTAACAAAGAAGAAGACTACCTTTGTTGAGTTTTTGGCCATCTTAAGGACTATCGAGGAGGATATAAAGAGGGCCTTAAATATGCTAGTGGTTAAAGCCAAGGCATCCAAGGCCAAGGCTAAGGGCAAAGCCTATGGTTAAGGCTTAAGCCTAGATTCTTGCCTCTTTGAATCCTACTTATCATGTAGGTAAAAAAAGGGTAGTTCGCTTCTTCCATGGTAAGGTTGGCCACTGGAGAAAACATTAGAAGACCTTTTTGAAACATAAAAACAAGTCAAGCTCATCTACTTCAAGTATGTTCATTATTAAAGTGAGCATCACTCTTGATTCATCTTGGGTTAGTGATAGTAGGTGTGATTCTCATATCTATTCTGATATGCAAGAACTAGGGTAGAGTAGACCACATGACTAAAGAAAGGTGGACTTATGTGTTAGAAATGAGTTGAGGATTGTTTCATTAGTATAGGAATATATTATCTACTTTGCCTACTGAGCTTATTTAAGAATTGAAGAACTACTACTATATATCGTTTATTTCTCAAAATTTAATTTCAATATCTATTTTAGATAAGGAAGGATTTTGTTTCGAGATTACAAGTGGTATTCTAACCATTAGCTTGAACAATATTCTTTATAGAACAAGAAATTTAGTTAATGGTTTATATATGTTAAATTTGGATAAAAATGTCTTCAGTATTAAGAACAAACATTTATAAACTAATGATCTTAATACCCATATTTGTGGTATTACAAGCTAAGTCACATAGGATCGAAATGTATTTCAAACCTTTAGTTTTATAGGATTTTTACGATCATTTGACTTTTAGTCTTATGATCAATGCAAATTATGCTTATTGGGTAAGATGACCAAGTCACCTTTTATTGGACATAGTGAATGAGTGACTGAACGATTAAGAATCATACACAATGACTAAACTTATGGGTAACATATAATAAAGATTGAATGAGTCCCATAAACATAGGATTAAATGATCCTAATGAAGGGTTATATGTGTGTTGTTGATAAGGCTGAAAGTCAAAATTAAGATTTTAACCTTACACATGATTACATATAGTCATACACACAATAATGTGTGTCTTAACAAGTCAAAAAATCCTATAATGTTTATTAGATTGATTTGGATAGAACCAAATCTGATTTGACTTTTGAAAAACTTGATGAACTAAAGAAAGTGTGTTAGATGCATAGGTATGCGTTATGGTTGGTGGATAGTTGTAATCATGATTGATTTTAAACCCTAAAGATAGAGGTGATTGACTCAATCATAGATTCGAATAAACACTAGACATATGGTCAAATAAACATTGGACATATGGTCATATATGCTATGTGTGCTTAATATGATAAAGCACGACCATGCGCACTTCATATGCATAGTCGTGCACACGTTGTATACATGTCATATGTCATGTTTTCTATAGATATGAGGTGAAATTTTAACTTAAACACTTCTTGCCTTTTCATTGAACCACTAAAGCATGCTCATGCCTTCCTAAAACACACACATGCACAACAAACTACTATCACTATTTCATGCTTTGGCTTCTTCTGCCTTGTGAGGATACATTGTGACTCCACTTCGAGGACTTGAATAACAACACCTAAGCCATAAAAAGATGAAGGAATTGACTACATATAAAGATAAAGGAATTGACTACTACAAGTATGAAATTATGAAAAACACCTTATATGTGTTCTATTTTATTCTTATATACATCAAAATAATATCGATCATCTTTGGATTTTTACATACAATTTATGAGTTTTTCAAATTTTGTTGTGTGAATACCATTCTAGTGGGGAAATCTCACATTATTTACATATTTAAAATTCTTTTTGTATTAATGATTTAATTTCTAACCGATTTATAGTGTCATGTGATAAATAGCTCACCTCTTAGGTGAAGGATAAGTTTGCTAGACATGTATAAAAATCTGCAGTCATGATTGTGAATCTAATCAGTCTACATCACTATGAGGTACTATGTACTAGCCACAAAACTAGATTGGTCAGCCTGTGAGCATACTTGTTCATTAAAAACACCAAAATGGCTAAAATATTCTTAGATGGAGGGTGGTGAATAATTCACTTGTTAATCTCTATCAATAGTATCACTAAATCTTGACTCCTCTAAGTTGAGAAAGTCCCAAAATCAAGTATCATGAAATACTTACTTTTCTTTATTGTTAAGCTTTCCATAAAACTTTTCCATTATATTTTTGTGACCTTGCGTGATCATTTGTGCTCTAAAGTTGATAAGAAGAAAATTTCTCAACCACTTGATCACACGAGCATCTAAAACCATGGTTTTTTCTCTTTCGTCCTGATGTTACTTGACACAAAAAAAAATTGAAATTTCTGGTACGCTTTGTGAAATCTCAAGAAGGCTCTCCAAAATGCCGAGTGAAAATTACATACGACCTTCCACCTTCACTAGTCTTCAGTAGTTGCTGTTGAAAACTCTGTAATGTTGCCCAATTGACCTTGCGTTCGACTCTTAGTCCTTTCAATCACACTCATATATATATAACTGAACAAGACAACAATCAGTTTTACTAAAATACACAATTAATCTTAAACTACCCAACTTTTGTTGAAAAAAAAAAAAGCATTAAACCCATATTCATAACATTTCGATTAATATAGTATTATTAGAATGCAAGAAACAATTTAAACTTTTTTTTTTTTTTCTCTTTGAATATTACTTCAATTCTCAAATATGTATGGCAAGACCAACAAGAAGGTTAACGACAACAAAGAACCACAGCGACAAGAAGGATGGCAGGGCTGTGGATTTGGGAAATGGAATAATTCCATAGAATTTCAATCTTTCACAGATAAACGGGTAAAAACAGCAACTTTTTTTTTTTTAATCAAATAAAATACTTCTCTACTTGCAAAAATAAAAATACTTCTATGCTAAGCAGACGAATTATGGAGCCGTTTTTAGCATATAAAATTATGTTGAAAGTGTTTTAATTAGTGATCTAGAACGTGGATAGAGATAACAATATTTTATAGTGGTTGATTCCTTAAGAAAAAGATCATTGGTTTGCTTGAATTTATGATCGATCAAATGCCCTTTTGTCGCTCAGCTTTTGTTCAAAAGTGCTGCGAATTTCGAATTTTATCGCCTGTCCAATCTATACCCGACATTTGCGATAAAGTTGCTTTCAACTCAACCTTTTTTATGTTTCCAGGGCCAGTTTGACCTGCAATAAAATAGGTTTTCATGCGATTTTGAATAATGAGTTATGAATTCGAGTCTCTTCAATATTTTATAAAGGTTAAATTTTTAATTTGTCTGATACGTTATTATAAAGTTGATGATCAGATTCAAAGTTTGTTCTTATCTAACCAATTAAGTTAAAAAGGTTGAAAGTCCAACTAAATGTAAAAATTTGGGCCGACTCAGCAAAGGTTTTCGGTTAACCAAAAAAAATAAAACCTCAACCCTTTTTGTAGCTGAAATTTGCTTGTTTTTATTAGCACCATTATAGCATAATATTCCCAAGTTGCATTTTTTTTTTTTTTTTTTTATATTTAAGCTCTAATCCTACCTATTCATATATAATTTAAATGCATTATATTTTTAGAAAGGCCATTGGACTTAATGCCCTCCAAAGTTTTCATAAATGACAAACTCTTACCCATCAATTTTTAAAAACTCAAACACCTACCTTAAAGCTTTTTTCATTTGATTCTGTCAATTTTTTATAAAATAACCAAAATACCTTCACCAAAAAAAAAAAATATATATATATAAATAAATATTAAAAATAATATAAATATTTAAACTTGTAAAAAATAAAAATAAACAATAGTTGCCATCGTTATCAATGACGTTAAAAATTGAATGGAACAACCAAAAGTGCGAGATAACATCTTTCGACAAATGTGACTAAATTTAGTCGTCTTTACTATTAATAATGGTCGAAAACGGCTGACATAAACAATGTCAACCATTTTTGGTTATCATTGATAGTGGAAATTACCAGAATTGACAACCTCTGCCTCTGCCAAAAGTCACCCCATGACTAGGTGGCCATTTGTGACCACCTAGTTCAATTTCCGATAGCGGTAGCCATAGTTTTCAAATTTTTTTTATAAATTTTAATATTTTATAAATTTTAAAATTTATTTTATTGTTTATTATTTTTTAAAATTTTGTTATTCAAAAAGAAAAAAATGCTCTTTTAACCATTAATATTTGATAGTTGATAATTAAATTTAACTATTGACTTTACTGAATTAACAGGTGTTTGAGTTTTTAAAAGTTGACAAGTGAAAATTTGTCATTTAGGAAAACCTTAGAGGGTTTAAACCCTTTGACCCTTTAAAAATAAGAAATATGAAAAGACTTGTGAAAGCATATTTGGTAACAATGACTCTAAATCTTTTTTTAAAATAACTTTTTTTAATGCAACCCTAAAGATTAATTTAAAATCAGAAAATGATTAACATCTTTTACATTTTACCATATTTTTACTTTGAAAACAGTTCTCAGTTATTTTTGAATCATAAATCAAACTCTTGCAAGTTGGTTTATTTTTTACCTTTGGTTTTTGTAAAAGATTGTTGCTCATGTACATGAACTAAAGTATTGCACAAGATAAATTACAACATCGACATTAAAGATCTAATAATAAATCTTGATATATAGTGCGAGATGAAGAAAGTGTAAAGTAAATAGAAGCTATTGATGAAATTTCTTATTTCCAACTAATGTAAGCAATTTGCAGTCTTGCATAATATAGAATGTGGTAGCAATAATGATATCCGATAAAGAATCTTGATATCCACCATGGTGTAAGATGAAGAAAGTTTAAAGAAACTAAAAGCATAAAAATTTTTTGATGTGGTTCAACTTGATTGTTGGAAAATCTACATTCATTTTGTGTTATTAGTTAGAATATCTTGAGAAAGGTGTAAAGGCAAGATAGTAGAGTGTTTTTGTGTCAATTTGTATGTATATATGCCCATTTTCTTGTGTATTAGTCCATTGTATTTAGAGGATCAAGAGAAGGCATTACATTCAAATAGCAATACATTAGTGTTACTTCTAGGTACACATATGTGGTGTTTCCATTTTAATTTTATGACAACTTGATGATTTGAAATGAATTTGATGATTAGAAACATGCCCAGGATACTTTGTGATGTCAATTAGATAAGTTATGAATTTGATGCAATTGATGTGGAAAAATTGATATGTAAATGCTTAATTTTGATGATGAAATGATGCTGATAATGTTTGGTTGTGGTTGAGTGATGAATGGTGTGGATTTGTGACTATTTGGCTTGGATTTGCAATGGTGGAACATGATGCCTGACCATATGTTTGAGTAGACGTATGACCGTATGGTCACATTCTATAGCATCATAGTCGTGTATGGTTTTATTCACGAATGTTTCCAGGTATCATCTATTGATGAGATCTTTGATTCCATTGAAAAAGTCTCAACAGTCATTAGTATTGTGTATAATATCATGATGATAATGGTACACCTTTCCATGTTCTCATTTATCACAATCTATTTTCATTGCTTTTAGATGCAAAAATAATCTTCTTACGGAGAGTTGGATCTCTTTTTAGCTTATTTGTTTGATGTTTCTACGGTCATGTTGTTGGTCTTTATGAACTTTCCTTTTTAATTTTCTCTTTCTTGATATTAAAGTATCAATTAAAAAGGTTTAGAGTCAGAGATTGAGAGTTGATGGAGCTTGGACAAGATCCACAGTGTGTTTCATGTGTCTCAACTAAGAAAACATATGAGAGATCTTTCTTATATATTAGAGGTTCAAGACTTGGAGTTATCAAATAATCTGAGTTATCAAGAGGTACCAGTTTAAATTTTGAACTATAGAGTGAAGACCCTCAGAAATAGAAAGATACCTTTGGTTAAGGTTCTGTGGATAAGTAAACGACTCGAGAAAGCTATCTAGGAGGTTGAGACTGATATGAGAGAAAGATACCCAAGTTATTTAGGTAAATTCTAAGGATGAAATTTTATTAAGGGGGAGAGTTGTAATAACCTAAGGGTAGAATTTGTCTTTTTAGGCTTAAAGTCAAGGGTAAAAGTGAGATTTTTTGATAGAAAGTTGAGTTGAGAAGGTTGGGGGTAGAAAAGATATTTAGAAGCTATGTGAGACTTATACATGGTTATTCTTCAGAGAATATTCCATGTATGACATGAAAAGAGAGAAAAAATTAAGATTTTCATGGGACACATGATTGTGTGCCTAGGACATATAACCGTGCGTCGTATGATTTAACCATATATACGTTTTTTATTTTCAATCATATAGTTCCCAACTTTTATTTTCTTCTTCTTCATTTCCTAGTAAATCTTAGAGTTGAGAGAAATCCACCAATAGCTCAGCTTTAGATTAGAGATCCAAAAGCTTCTAAAAAGAGAGAACAAGCTTCTATGGCAAGAGATAAGTGTTCTCTTACCTTTTTCACCTTGTTTCATAACATGTTTTCCTTTGTTCTCAGAGTTTGAGTATGCTTGTTGTGTTATTAAGTTTTATTTGGCAAGTTGAGTGATTGAATGATTTAATGGTTGATTGAGTGGCTGATTACATGATTATGTATGTATTTCTTTGTATACATGTGTTTCATGTTTTATTTATGAGATGTGACATGATTAAGATGGGTTTTTGATGAATATGAAAATGCTGGTAGAAGCTTTGAATGTGTATTGATGATTGATTGAAGTTTATGAGTGATTTGGTTAGGATTTCTAAGTTTCCAAACACCATTTATAAAAATCAAATGAAGCTCATGATCGTGCACCTATAGGTATATACCCGTGTAACCTCATTTCTATATGAGCACGACCTTGCATGGCACATATGTGCACTTGAAAAACCTAGACACACGCTTGTGTGACCGATACACACGTCTGTGGTCTTATTCCTAATTTCACATGCCCATGTAAGTAAAACATGAGAGTGTTGGATAACAGCTACATGTCTGTACAAGTATGGGACATAGCCTTGTAGCTTGATTGCATATTCGTGTGGTAAGCCAAATTCTTATGAAAAGATTCCAAAAGCTAGCATAACTGAGAGAACGACTTACACATGGTCTTGTGTGTCTTCCCATTTGCTTGTATGTCAAGTAGTACATGTTTATGCATTTTAAGAAAAGCATAGAAGAAGTTTTAAAGTAAGGCTAAACCACTATAAACCATTTTTAAGCATAAGGAACCTATAAATAACAAAATATAAATAGCATATCATACATGATTAACATCAAAGAGCATAATATTTCATATCAAAGTTTTTAAAAACAGATCCAAGGATCCAATAACATGTTTTTAAAGTATAGATATATGATATTTCAGACATTAGTTAGGGGTGAATACGAAGAGACATCTATGAGTTCGCACACCCGGTAGAGAAGGAAACCAATGTTCGCTAGAGAGAACATGGTCATTGATTAAGCTCATTAGAAAGAATGTAAGTTGTGTATCAATAGATTTCAATAGGATTGAGCTCACACAGCTAGGGTGCTGAATTCTTATATTCATCAGTCTGACTAGCATAACAATTATTTTCAGATACAGTATTTTCTGATTTACTTTTTAATATATACTATATAGACATATTCAGATCTTCAGATCATAACTTTTATTTCAGATAGAGTTTTCAAAAAAACCATACCCAAGGGCAAGTTTTATAATTATTTAGCATTGACATGACATTAGACAGAGCATGCACATCATGTCATGTATAACATTCATTACGAAAAACCTTAATGGCTAGGGAAATAATACTAGAAGGGGGGGTGAATTGGATTATTTATAAAATTTAATGCAATTAGCACAACAAACACAATAAACACAATACACAACAATCATAATAAAGAGAAAGAAAAGGATTAGAGAATGCTTAGCCAATTTATAGAGGTTCAGAGTTTTGAACACAAGTTTCTTACGTCATCTTCCTCAATTAAACTCGATTGAAGCTTCCACTATCTTCCGAAACCTGAAGATATAATAGTTTTTCAACAAAGGAATTTCACCTTTTTTATAGTAGAAAGACTGATGTAAAAGAAATTGATTTTGCCTCTAACTAGGCTGGAAATCCATTGAAGAACACAACTCTCTCAAGTTTTTGTAGTTGTGAGCTTTGGAGAGAATGTAACTAAGCAATAAGTGAAGAGCAAGTAGATTGATTGTATATTCCGTTTCTCTAACCTTCTTCACTTCAAATATGTCTCCTTTTATACTAAATTTATTGCTTGAAGTAGCAAGGATCCATTTGCCTTGTTTTCTATTCATTGGAGTGGTTGAAAAAGTATGTTCTGTAATAAATTTTTTGAGTGCACGATCATACTCCTCGAGTGCACGGTTGTGCTTCCTGTATTTATGACCTCGAACTGGCTCCCAACGATCGAATTTTAGAAACCTGCCCTGGTGCACGATTGTGTGCCTTTGATACACGGTCGTGTTTCATGACTTCATGGTTCTTGTTTAAAATTCCAGAAGCATACACAACTTAGCTGCATGGATAACATACTAGAATCACACAAGTAAAAATATGCTTGCACGCGATCATTGTGTTCTTTTAAGCTTCATGCATGATCACCCTTGCACGACTCCTTTAGTAGTGCTCTTCATTCTTTATCATGTACGATCATGTGTTTATTACATGTACGGTCATACGTTGACTGGCTTCCTTTGACTTCATACACAGTTTCATTACACGACCTGATGTCTCGTGCTTTTCATAAATTACACACATGATCGTGTGTTTGAAATATACACGGTCATATACTTGATTCTAAATCTTTGACTATACATAATCATCTTGCATGGTTGTGTTGATGGTGCTTTAACCGTGTTATGCATACACATAATTGTGTATATTAAACATACAGTCATGTGGGTACTAAAAAAATTCTTTGAATATTACAGACCCTAGCACGGTTTGTTATATGGTCCCATGTTTTGGACACACGAGAAGTCATTTGGTCAAGCACAGTTATGCTAATGTGACACACAGTCATGCGAGACCTATAACCTACAAAAATAAAGCTTTTCTCCCTTCTTTGTCATGGATTAATCTATGCAAAGGATTCATCGGGACTTTAATCATATTTTTATCATCATTAAAACATCTAGAGTTCAACATATTAGAAACAAAACAGATAAAAACAAAGAATACTATAAAAAATAGATGTATTTCTAGAAATAAGCAAATAGTAAAGCAGAGAATAGCATGACAAGTCACGAGACTCAGATTGAGCTTGAAACCTACTAGTGTTATAGATAGGAAATACTTGCTAAGTGATTGTATCACTCACCCCTTATTTCTTGTTTCTTTCTTTTAGGTTAGTGATTATAAAGGACTGACCGAGAGCGAGACAATTGTCAGATTTTGGGGATACGACTTGGTAACAGATAACATGTTTATGGCTTGCATACTTTATATAGTTGATCATATAGATGCATGTATTATACTATTTGTATACACTGTATGAATAACATGTTTTACTAATGAGAAACTTGGAATTTAACCATGTATCATTAGCTTCCTTTCTTTATTATTAATAGTAAATTATAATTATAGCTTGTGCATGCAAATTTTTTATTTAGCAACATCTTTTACTATAGAGATCCCCCTTACATGTATATTATATTTATAATTTATATTATATTTAGTAGTAGTGGTAGGGGTCACAATGTTTCTCATAATATAAATAATGATAGTCCTCATCTCCCTCATTACTCCTCTCTTGCCTAAAAGTTTCAAGACAAAAACAAATTATTTCTTAGCTTTAATTATGTGACCTTAATGATATAAGAATGTGTCTTAAAGGATGATTAGGCATACTTTTGAAGGATGACAATACCTATAAAGTTAAAAGGGCTCTTTAAGGATGGAATTAAAGTAATGTGCTTTATATTCATATTATTTTTGTTAGGTTACGCATTTTAAGTCAACTTGATTGTTATATTAACTATGTTTTCATACAATTCCAAAGCATGTTGTCACTCATTTATAATGAGGTATTGTTGACTCTCACAAGGGAGGATAACCATGGGTGAGAGACTAACTTGCTTAGGAACAAGTAAATGAACTCGAGAAAAGATCTCTATATCATGGAAGAGAATTTAAAAGTTAAGGAAAAAGTCTTAGGGCTAAAAGAGAGGTTGTTATGACCAAACTTGCTACTTATAGGTAACATTTACTAAGAAAAGAAGGCAACTTAATCCAATTGCATCCTTGATTACATGACCTAGGTAAGAAGGTTTAGGCTACAAAAAAGTTTGCCAATAGGTTAGATACCAAGGTGAATCACTTAGAGGACACTTTTTTAAAAATTGTTTGACAAAACACTAAGTTGATGATATAAGTGGTCTTTATTGAAGTTAAAGATGATGATAGGTCTAGAAATCTTATAAAAATGTCCTTTAAGCTATTTGACTTTATTTTTCCAATTATAATTTTACCTTCCTTTCAAGGACCTATGTAGAACAAACAAGGCAATGGAGTCAGGTTCAAGTCATTGAAAAAACTAGTTGCACTTGTAAAACCCTAAATACTAAATGGCAAATAACCTAGAGGGGGGGGGGGTGAATAGGTTATTTAAAAATTTTCTCAAGTTTAAAACCTTTTCCGATTTTACCAACTCAAACATCCAAATATATAAATATAATTAAACACAATTAATTATAAGACTAAGTGAGTATAAATAAAAGAGAGTAAAGGAAAAGAAATGCTCAGCCGATTTAGATTGGTTCGGAGCTTCTCCACACCTCCTACGTCCATTACTCCAAGCAATCCCGCTTGAAGATTTTCCTTCCACTAATTTCAACCCCGAAGTTACAATAGTTTTGATCCAAGGGATTTCGCCCTTCACACTAGTTTTGATACAAGGGATTGCGCCCTTAACTTAGTTTTAACAAGGATTACGCCCTACACTAGTTTCACGAGATTGCGTCCAAGGGTTTGTGGAAATTTACAAGAATTTCCCTCATAAGGCTGATTTACAATATGCTCTCAAGGTTTCTCTCTAAGGGATTTACAAGTGCGATTTTGTGAGAGAAGTTTGGAGAAGAATTAGAGAATGAAAGAGTAATAGTCTTTGGCCTGATTCTCTAACCCTTGCATCTTCAAATCAGTTCTAATTTATAGGAATTGGAAGAATATAACCGTTACTACTGATTTGAGAGCCGTTGGAAATTTTCTGAAAACTACACAAGCGTGTCATTTTTCTTGCACGATCGTGCTTCCCTTAATCTGTATTTCTAATGGTCACATTTGTGCTAGCACGGGCATGTGTATCTTCATCACACGAGCGTGTGTCAATTTTTTTTCAATCTTCTTTCAGATTCCAGAAGCTAGCACGGGATACACGCATGATCAACACACGGAAAGTGCATAGCTGCATTTTAGCCTTGCACACGGGCATGTGTTTGTGCTACACGGCCGTGTGTGTCATTCTTCTTTGACACACAGCTGTGTCTCCTTCCTGCACACGGTCGTGTGTGCCCTTTTGCCTTGAGACACGGCTGTGTGTCCTTCTACACACGGTCGTGTGTGCTCTTTTTCCTTGACACACGACTGTGTGTTCTTCTGCACACGGGCGTATGTGTTCTCTTATGCACAACACAGGCATGTGTGGCTTCAACTTCTCAATACATGGGCGTGTACGACTTCAATATCTCTATACACAGGCGTGTGCATATATATTCCTGTAAAATAGCTTTTCAACCCGATTTCGATCATGAACCAAGTTCATGCTAGGGGTAATTTTGTCATTTCATAAATTTTTACATATTTTCGGAATCATCAAAACACAAAGGGTTCAACAATCTCCCCCTTTTTGATTAATGATAAAATATGTTAAAATTTTCAATAAAGCATTTTCAATTAAAACTTTTAGCACTCCCTTTAGATACTTATCTAACAAATTCAATTAAAACTTTTAATACTCCCCCTATCTTGATGCATATATAAAAGTTTTCATCTGATTTTAACTCTAATTCTCCCCCTTTTTGTCATAAATCAAAAAAAATTTTGACAGAGTCTCCTCTATTTTTCAGATATTTCCCAGACATAACAAGAAACATACACTCCCAATAAATCAAGAATAATCACCAATAACTTGAATTCACCAATATCAGCAATCAAAGCAATAACAAGTTATTATCAAAAATCATTATCAATTAAACATTAATAGATTTCTAATATAATGTTAAAGTAAACACAATAAAAATAATAATGTTCCTCAAAAAATATTAATATACAAATGATGCATGAAGCAATGCATATGAAAGATGATATTTTTCAGCCTTGAGTTGGTAGAGGAGCATCGTCATCATCTTATACTGATATGGAGGGAAACCGAAAATTAAGAGCTTGTAACTGATTTTCTATTCCACTCACTCGGTCTTCAAGACGTCCCACTCTGTTTCTAATACCGACAATCTCTTGGCTCATAAAATTGAAATGCTCTAAGGCTTGTCCCTGAAAGGTTTCAAATGATGTCATCAGCCTTTGCATTTCAGAGGGCGATTGAGATTCCATTCCTTGATTGATTTGAGTCATCTTTCCTCTTCTTCCACTAGACTTGACTGCATGTGATGGGGCACCTGAAGGAGCTGTAGAAGGCTTAGTCTCTCCAATCGTATCAACTACTCTCTATCCCTCCGAACCATCTTTTTCAATCAATTTCATTTTGAACAAGGCATCAGCACCAAGGTAGTGGATGTCTGTGAAAGGAATGACGTGATGCTCATAATCTAATATATCTAATCTCAGCTTCTCAGCAAAAAAGGATATAAGCATCCCAAAATCTATCGGTACTTGGGGTTTATCTACATTTTCCTAAATATCATTTAATTTCCCAATCAACCACCGAGCCACATCCACTTGTGCATATTCTAATGTGGTTTCCATTAATGCTAGATCTCTTACAATTACATGTTCATTTGTGTTTGTTCTAGCATTTAAAGTATAGGTAATCATCCTATGAAAAATTTTTAGGCTCGAACTCCGCATAGCCGATGCCTTGGCTTTATGAGCATGATAAAAGTTGGTTCTAGTATAATGTATCCAGGATGCCTGTGAACTACGCCCTTCTGGCATATCAAGAATTTCTTCACAATCACACTCAATCCAACTCGCTAATTCCTCCGGTTTTACAGTCCAATTAATATTTCCTAATCTGAATTTCATAGTATAATCTGTAATCGTTCCCCTAAGATGTTTCGTTAATTGCAAAGAATTGTAAAACTTATAAACTAATCCCTCATAGGCATTATATCTCATCAAAAATAATTTTTTTAATTTCAAAGCTCTGACCAAAATCATCACATTCTCCAAAATCCTAATTTCTCTCAAAATTGATATATCTAAACACCTTCCAATATAAATTGGCTTCCCTAAAAGTTGATTGAAGCGTACCTTTTGCTCTTTATTTTGATAAATAACTCCATAAGGCCCTTCATGCGATCTTTTGTTTGCATTCTTCATCCTTGGAGGTATTTTTGTGATAAACTTTGAAATACAAGTGATTTTGATGGATTTGATGTGAAAATCAGTATAAAATCGTACAAAAATGCAAGAGAACTTGATGAAATGGTGTTAAAAGCCAAATGTATGTGAGAAATTTGACTAAAATTGAGTGATTTTTAGGGAAATTTGAGAGAATTTCGGTATAAAGGGGTGGCTAGGGTTTCAAATTTAGTTGAAATGAGAAGAAAAAGCTGGGTTTGCTTATATAGTTGCAGACACACAGTCGTGTGTTTTGCTGACACACGCGCATGTGTCAAGATCCCCAAATACACACGGTCGTGTGTCTCTTGAACACACGGGCATGTGTTTGCTACAAAACGCCCAATTATACACGGTCGTGTGGCTTTTTCACACACAGGTGTGTTTCAACTTTAAATTGAAGATTATACGAGCGTGTGATCATGGCACGGGCGTGTGCTAACCAAAGGTCAAACACGGTCGTGTGCAATGGATACACAGTCGTGTGATCTGAAAAAATTTATTATGCAATGTTGAAATTAGAATTAATCAAAACACAACAAAATATGATTTTTGCTCATTTTGATCAACTAAGAGGGTTATTAATATGTGAATTCAGATGTTGACTGATTTTGAAAATATTTTTAGATCGATTCAACTCGAATTCATATTAGGCACATAAATTATCAAGCACATCACACAAACATATAAATCAGCACATATTCGCAAACCACATTTTCGTACTAACATAATCATCATTCACAACACATAATTAAGCATGTTTAGAATAACTTATCTGGATATGAGTTATGCTTCGAGCTTTACTTATACACCACTTCTTCAATTTTTGTTTTTGGTATAGAAGCATAAGGAGATTCGTTCATCTTCATCTTCATCTTCATCGTCTGAATCCATCTTGCTTAGAGCAGTAAGCATCTTCTTTTTCAAATATTTCTTTTTCGAATATTTCTTTTTCACTTGGGGACATTCTTATCGATAAAGCCCTTCCTTTCCGCACTCGTAGCAAGTCACCACTTTTTCTTTCTTTTTCTTCTTTCCTTTTGGAAAGAACTTGCTGAATTTCTTAGAGAGCATCTTCAAATCCTCTTCATCCATCAAGCTCTCCTCTTCGGTTGAGTTTTCTTCATCTTCACTTGTATCCTCCTCTACCTTGAGTGCGATATTCTTCTTTTACTTCTCCTTCTTAGGCATCTATTTCATTTCGTGAGTTAGAAGACTCCTGGTCAATTCGTTCATGTCCATGTTAGTCAAGTCCTTCGATTCCTCAATTGTCGTCACTTTCATACTCCAAGCTTCCGGTAATGACCTTAGCACCTTCTTGACCAACTTGACGTTCTCAAACCTCTTTCCCAATCCTCTCAATTCATTTACTAGGTTTGAGAAGCGTTTATACATTTTCGTGATGTTTTCATCTTTCTTCATCTCAAATAATTCATACTTACGGAAAAACATCTCCACCTTGGACTCCCTCACTTGGCTTGTACCTTCATGAGTCATTTGGAGGATCATCTAAGCTTCATGTGTTGTTTCACAAGAGGAAACATGGTTAAATTTCATGGTATCTAAAGCACAAAACAACATGTTTAATGTCCTTTAATTTAAACTCATCAATCTTTCATCATTTTCATTAAATTCAATTTCATCTTTGGGCAAATTTGTTTTTGGATTTATGGGAACAAAATCACCCTTATCAATAATTTTCCAAAGCTTATAATCAACGGATTGAACAAAAAATTTCATACGAATTTTTTATTGACCATAATTAACACCGCAAAATAAGGGTGGCCTATTTGAACTACCCCTTTCTTTGAAAGACGATTTTTTTAAAATATTTGCCATGTAAGTTTTGAAAATGGATCTTAAACTCTAAAAATCATTAGATTTTTGAAAACAAGAGCCCAAGCTCT
The DNA here is from genome assembly GCA_026122585.1 of Anacardium occidentale. Taxonomy (NCBI): domain Eukaryota; kingdom Viridiplantae; phylum Streptophyta; class Magnoliopsida; order Sapindales; family Anacardiaceae; genus Anacardium; species Anacardium occidentale. The sequence goes on along the minus strand of JAJEJH010000508.1, from coordinate 27,789 downwards.
GATACCAATTGTAAAACCCCAAATACTAAATGGCAGATAACTTAGAGGGGGGGTGAATAGGTTATTTAAAAATTTTCTCAAGTTTAAAACCTTTTCCTATTCTACCAACGCAAACATCCAAATATATAAATATAATTAAGCATAATTAATTATATAAGACTAAGCAAGTATAAATAAAAGAGAGTAAAGGAAAAAAAATGCTCAACCGATTTAGAGTGGTTCGGAGCTTTTCCACACCTTCTATGTCCACTACTCTAAGCAATCCCGCTTGAAGATTTTCCTTCCACTAACTTCAACCCCGAAGTTACAATAGTTTTGATCCAAGAGATTTCGCCCTTCACACTAGTTTTGATGCAAGGGATTGCGTCCTTAACTTAGTTTTAACAGGGATTACGCCCCACACTAGTTTCACGGGATTGCGGCCAAGGGTTTGTGAAAATTTACAAGAATTTGCCTCACAAGGTTGATTTACAATATGCTCTCAAGGTTTCTCTCCAAGGGATTTACAAGTGCGATTTTGTGAGAGAAGTTTGGAGAAAAATTAGAGAATGAAAGAGTAATAGTCTTTGGCCTGATTCTCTAACACTTGCATCTTCAAATGAGCTCTAATTTATAGGAATTGGAAGAATATAGTCGTTACTGCTGATTTGAGAGCCGTTGGAAACTTTTTGAAAAACTGTACGGGTATGTCATTTTTCTTGCACGATCATGCTTCCCTTAATCTACATTTCCAACGGTCACATTTGTGCTAGCACGGGCATGTGTATCTTCATCACACGGGCGTGTGCATATATATTCCTGCAAAATAACTTTTCAACTCGATTTCGTTCATGAACCAAGTTCATGTCAGGGGTAATTTTGTCATTTCATAAATTTTAACATATTTTTGGAAGGCCAAAGGACTATTTCCCACCCATAGTTTGAGGCGGGGACAAAGTTCCACCCGCAAGTTTTCAAAAACCCGGTCTCCTACCCATGGAAACAATTTAATATTAAATAAAATAGAAAACAGTAATATTCAGGGGTATTTTTATCATTTTATGATTAAAATTTTATAAAATAATAAAATACCTTTTGAGTACCAAAAAATTTGCCAAAAGTACCTTTAAAATATATTTAAAATTTTTAAAAAATTTTTAAAAAAATTAATTGGCCACAACCTCCGATGCCGGCGATGGTGGCTGTTGCTAACCGCACCAGGTGGCCGTCTCTGGCCACCTGGTTCCAAGGGAGGCCAGATCTGGCCTCCCCGTTCTGTGGAGGTGGCCAGATCGGTGGCCTCTTGTTTTGGAGAACATGGCCAGATCTGGCCACCTCCGTCAGATCTAGCCACCAGAAATAGCCGAATAGACTTGGTATTGGTCCCAACGATCATTTTCGACCACGTTTGTTAGGGGAGGAGGTCAGATCTGGCCTCCTCCTCCAAAACTGGATGGCAGCCTCCACCCAACGGGGAGGCCCAATCTGGCCTCCCCTGGAACCAGGTGGCCGGAGACGGCCACCTGGTGTGGTTATCAACGGCCACCGCCGCCGGCATCAGCGGCTGTGACCAGTTTATTTTTTTTTAATTTTTTAATATTTTTTAAAATTTTTAATATATTTTTTAATTTTTTATATTTAAAAATCATTTTATAATTTTATTATAAATTTTTATTTATTAAAGGGTATTTTAGTCATTTCATTTGAAAAATTATAAAATATGTTTGAATTTTGGTCCAAGGGTGGGAGACCGGATTTTTGAAAACTTACGGGTGGGACTTTGTCCCCGCCTCAAACTATGGGTGGGAAATAGTTCTTTGGCCCTTTCCGAAATTATCAAAACATTAAGGGTTCAACAGCACTTAACAAGTTGAAGTAAGATGTGTGTAACTTGAACTAGTTAGATATGATTGTGATAGGGTTTCCATGTTGACAAGGTTCTGAAGGCCGTTGGAGTAGTCCATGATCCTTCTTCACCTTGTGAGGCAAATAACTCTTACTCAAAATTCATCTTATAACTTTTCCTTTATTTAATCAATTTTTAATGTACACTAACAATATTTATTTACATAGTGAGACTTTGAGTTAAATTTGTGTTTACCCTATTTTTGTTTTTCCATGTGTTGTCTTGCATACTTTGAAGAATAACAGTCAAGAGTGAAAACTTCATTGTTTACTTAACTGTATCGTTTCACATTACAACTATCATAACATCAAGGCATTTATATAGTAATTAGAAACAGTCATGTCAAAGGAAATAATGAGATTACTAAAGTATAGGAAACCAATATTTGTTAACAAAACTTATCTTTTGAGTTTGAAAATTCTTAACTATTATGCTTTAGAAAACAAACGAGTTAACATCCAAACTAAGGCAATAGTTTTTTCTAACATGGGATCGAGGAGAAATCAGTTGCTTTCCAATTTTTATCTTATTAGATGAAAGCTTCATAAAAATTCTTAATTGCTACAAAACTTGATCTGTGTAAGAAAATAGGTACATTTTGTTTAAAGACCTTCTCATTGTTTAGGGCAATAGTTTTTAACATAAGGTCAAAGAGAAATCAATTGTCCCTAGATTTTTGCCTAATTTGATAAAGATTTCATAAAAATTCCTAATTGATATAATACTTGAATTGTGCAAGGAGAGAGGTACATTTTGGCTAAGGGTCTTCCTACTATTTAGGTTTAGAGGTGATTTGTATGGCTTTATTCACAAATGTTTCAAGGTATCATCTATTGATGAGATCTTTGATGCCATTGAAAAAGTCTCGAAAATCGTTAGTATCGTGTATAATATCATGATGATGGTCCATGTTATCACATATCACAATCCTTATTCATTGCTTTTAGATGCAAAAATAATCTTTTTGCAGAGAGTTAGATCTCTTCTTAGCTTATTTGCTTAATGTTTCTAAGGTCATGTTGTTGGTCTTTATGAACTTTCCCTTTTAATTTTCTCCTTCCTGATATTGAAGTATCAGTTAAAAAGGTCTAAAGTCGGAGATTGGGAGTTAATGGAGTGGATCACATCATATACATATGAGAGATCTTCATCCTTAACGTCTTGCTCACTAGTTTTGGCTATAACGACATTAAGGATGTTTGAAAAGTTTCCCCATGGGACATATATTAGGATTTGTTTGCCCACTCTTTTTAGAAAGGCTTAGAAGGTATTCAAATGATTATGTAGGTCTAGCTTATAAATTTGATGACCAGAGTTGGTCCGACCACCTATTGAGGTCAATTATAAGACTAGTATGTTAGGGTGTTGAACGGATATTAACTTTTTGACATGAGACATTCTCTATACATCCTTAAGAGTTATCTACTAATTGCCATTTTGTATCTCAGACTTGATATCTTAAGTTTTCTTGAATGTGTAGTCAAACATAGAGTCAATATATGGCGTTGGTTTATAAATATTGTTAACTCAACAAAAAACTTGTCCTCTTGGATGGAAGACATTACCTATTTAAATGCATTAAACCATTTTCTACAAAAAGGCCTAATAGGCTTTCAACTCGTTATGCACAAGTTGTCTTAGGTTAGGTAGCTAGGAATTCTTATCCTTTCATTGATTGAAGCTGAACTACTACAAGACATGTTAATATTTAGGGATGTGTTTGCATGCCTAAGGTGTCAATGGATAGACCCATGTTGAATAGGAACCAAAATCAAAAGCTAAGCACCCATCGATTCCAAATTAGGTGTTTTGCTTGTCCTTAGATCTTAGGTTCCAAAACTTTCACAAAATGATTCATATGTGAAAACAAAATTAGATTAAATATTTGTATTTTAAGAACAAATAATTGACAATAGTAATCATCGAAAGACATGGTGGAAAGGAGTTAGCACTATAGTTTTCTTAATTATTAAATTAACTGGTTATCAAATTAAAGCCTTGATTATTTTTTCATTCTAGTGTTTTAGGTGTGGTTGGTTGGTTTTCTTCCCCCTCTTTGGCCTTACCATGATCATAAATTTCACTATTTTTTTTCCTCAGTGAGAAATAAGTGATATAATCACGATTCTCCATGTAATAATAAGTATTAAAATTTTAATAACTTTATTTAATAAAAAACAATTATACTCAACATAATTTAATGTTTTTAAAATGATCAATATCATTATTGTTAGACACATCAAATGAATGAAATATTACTACTATACCAAAGCTAATAATATAATCGTTTTTTAAAAGAACTAAATTAAACAAGTCAATTAGAAAAGTATTTCTATGGCAAAAGGATAATTTTCCAACATTAAAATTTAATTGTCTCAAGTTTAGGGAAAAAAATATAAACTTTTTTAATTTTTTTTAATAATAAGGATGTTGAATTAAATTTGTATAATTTGGACCTTATTCATTTATAATATAATCTAAGTACTTCATGTATCTTGTTTTTAAGTTTGATGATTGGATTAATAATTTGGAAATGGTAGTGTTTGATTAGGGCATAATTACAATCAATCTATATAATCTCTTTATTAAAAAAAAAAAAAGAAACAAATTTAGTATAATTTTTTTTCTGTATTAAAATAAACATAGTTAAATATAAATTAATCATTTTTATACATATTCAAGAAAAAAAAAAAATAAAAACTTGTTAAAAAATTTTATTTCATCTCATATTTTTTTTAATTTTGTGTATCATGTACAATATTATATCAATTTCCCTTATTTGTTAAACAAAATTCCAACTTTATATTACCTTTAAAATATATTGTTCATTTAAATTTTCCTATATATATATATATATATATATATAAAGGCACAACAAGGGCAGGCTACTACTAAAAGCCTATCAAATTGGTTCTAGTTATTCAAACCAATTTAATCTCAACTTCATCTTCTTTCAAAACAATGCAACTCCAAAAAAAAATAATCATTTTTAAACACAAACCAACTTCAACAATGTTATTCGATTTGTACACTAGAGCCCAAACCCTAGTAAAGAATCGTTATCTTGTTCATCATCTATCATATCCAATAGGCATCCATCTACCATAATCAACAATCATTTTTATCTTGATCAATTATTTATGTTATCGCTTTTAATTATACATATTATTCTGATCAATCATCATTATTTATAAATTTGTGTTATTGCATTAACAATAGAAAAGAGTAGAGTCGAGAAAAGGTACAAAGAGTAAGTATGGATACCTTCACTCAAACAACCTTTAAAATTGTTTAGATAATATTCATTTCTTAAGTTTAAAATAAACCCCATTAATTCTTGATGCAAATAAAACATATTGACCATAAAACAAGTTGACAATTAGAGTCATCAACTAATGTCAAGTATGCATTTTCCTTGATTACCATTGGATGTAATCCATGTGGGAATGTGATCATTAAACATAATCCACCACTAACTTCCCTTGACATAATTATAGCCTCCTTTGAATAACTTCTCCCCAACCTATCATAAAACCTCTAACATTAATAAACTCTCTTTTATTGCACTTTTCTTTTTCATTCCATGTTATTCAGTTTTTCTGTACCTAAGGTAATAACTTTAAGGAATAAACTCCAATAAAGAGTACTGCTATGGTAAAAACATATATTTTTTTTTTTTTTGAGAGTATTTATTACTATCTGAAGAATCTTTGGGTGTTTCTGTATTATCCTTGTACCTTAAAAGATAAAATATTGAAACACTGTTTCTTAGTTGTTAAGCAAGGACAAGATTTTCTCCATTTAGAAGAATACTGACTAGTTATATTCACTCAAATGATTATTCTTCTCATCAATTTACTAAGTACAAAATATTAAAATGTTTCACAAACTTCCTGTTTTTGCATTTAGGCTTGCCAATAAGGCATATGAAAAAAAATTATTAGTATTTATGAGTTCAAATTTGGTAAGGGTGCATTTAGTTTATAAAATATTTTATTATTAAATTTAAAAGATTATATCAACTATTTTAAAAATTAATGAGTATAAAATGATAATAGAATCGAGTGTGTATGATTAAATTATTTATGTATAATAATTATTATATTTGATTGGTGATAATAAAATAGTATTATGATATCATTTTATTTAAATATTTTTAACATGTTAAACAGTAAAATTGTAACAAAATAAAAATTTTTAATGTAATCTTTTAATGCCCGAAAAAAGAATTAACTTTTATATTATTTGTAATATTAATTTAGTAACAAAACATCTTAATCCCACCTAAGATATTCTTAAATAACAAAATCTCACTTATTAATTTTGAAAAATCTAAACCCCCATCCCTGAAGTATTTTCTTTTCAATTATGTTACCATTTTTGATAAAATGATTAAAATTAAAAAAAAAAAAAAAAAAATTATATTAAATAATTCTAAAAAAACTTAATTAGATAATCAAATTTTACTGTCTCGAAAATAGGATCAACCAAGTATCGGTAAAGAAATATCACTAATGGAATCTAGGTGATGTTTATCGAAATGGCCTGTCATGGGCCACGGCACGGGAAGATTAGATAAAAGCACCATGTGCGTGAATGCAACAAGTGAGGGGGAGTGATGATGAAGGTCAGAGCCATCGGTCAAACAAGTAGTAACAAACGGATTCCCTTGCAGGTAATTTGAGAATTGCGAAATTAAACAAACAAACAAACAAATAATAATAAATGAGCATAAACTATGCTTTTAAGTAAACAATATGATCATGACCATGACCATGACCATGAGTTGGAGGTAGTGACTTGTGTGAGCCATTTTCAAGGGAAAAGATATTAAAAAAAGAATAGACAAAGACTTATACACCCTTTGCTTAGCTCTTTGAACTAATAATTTTTACGTAAATTAAGAGCAAATCACCTGGTGTTTTCGTTTTACATAAAAAAACAAGAAACGAAGAAAGAGAGTAAAAACGGAGGTAGATGAAGGAAAACAACGTATCTGGTTAACGTAGGGGTAGATAGGGGGCAAAGCTTCAGCAAACTGCCCAAAGCAAATTAGAACCATACCCAATCACTTGCTTTTCTTTTTATTCTTCCCAACTCGTGTCACCTGTTTTCCCGGCTTCCTTGTCAGAACTTCTTGTCGGAAAATCTTTTACTTCTATCCGTTGACTCATCTTCTTTCTCTTAAGCTGAAAGTTCTTCATCTATTTAATTACTTGCTTTATAGTTCAAGTCTCTTGGAGAACTTTGCTTTAGATTGTTGATCTTCCAGGGATAAAGCAAAGGTCAGTGGATAGAAATGAGCGGGTGAAAATTTCGGATCATTTTTGGGGGGTCAGGAGAAATGAAGACGCCGGCGAACGCTACCGGAGGTTCATCCGTTATGGCAGCCTCTAATTCTGGCGAAGGTTAGGTTTTTGCATAAGTAAATATTAAGTAATTATAATAATAAATTTAAATCTAAGCATCGAAGAATCGCTGGGTGATGTTAATTTTAAGGTTTTGTTTTTGTCTTTGTCCTGTTCTATAAATTAAATTAATTTGAAGTCCTAATGCTTTTGAATTCATGATTGGTGACACGTGGCGTTGTACTTTTTTGCAGGAGTGATGGAGAAGAAGGTGATAAACTCGGAGTTGTGGCACGCGTGTGCCGGGCCGTTGGTGGACCTTCCGGCAGCCGGTACTCATGTTGTTTATTTTCCGCAAGGCCACAGCGAGCAGGTCGCTTATAGGCTTTCCCTCCATTTCTTATCTGAGTTCGTTAAGTCTACTTATTGAGGATTAGATTTTTGAAATCTTGTTAGTTACTATTTTACCCTAATTTCATTTAATTATTTGCTTCATTTATTGCGTTTCTTTTTTGGGTCATATCTTTTTTATTTCCTGTGATTTTTTAGGTGAGGCCCATTAATTTTGTTAAGCCAAAAATAATTTACTATAAATTAAGCTGTATTGTAGTATTTTTATATATGAAGATTTGTTTTGTTGCAATATTCAAAATATTCGTTCAGGTTAAAGGAGTTGCAAAATGGAAAAATGTTTTATTTTTTATTTTTTTATTTTTGTTTACTAGTTTTACACTAGTTTTTGGGATTGTATAGCAAAATTGATTACTATCCAACATTTTGTAACCAATTGTGTTTCTTCTAGCCCTTTGTTTTCTATATTAGGGATGAATTCCCAGTGAAAGTATTATGTTCATAACTTGTTAAATAAAGAAGACTGTTGGCATAAAATTACAGATTGGCTTGTATGAGTGTTAATTATGAACCGTCTGTATGTAGCCATTTGGCAGTTTCTTTTCGGGTTTAACTTAGTATCCTGACCTGAGAGTGGAACTTGTAACAGGTAGCGGCATCTATGAAGAAGGATGTAGATGGTCAAATTCCAAACTATCCAAATCTTCCATCAAAGCTACTATGTCTTCTTCACAATGTTACCTTGCATGTATAACTACTTGACTCTTTCTTTGTTTTGGCTTTCATTTCTTCCTCTACAGCATAATTATATAATGTATAGTTTATTTATCATAATGTTGTGAACTTTCTTGTTTGATTTTTTAGGCAGACCCAGAGACAGATGAAGTCTATGCTCAGATGACCCTCCAACCTGTTCCTTCTGTGAGTAACTAATCCAACATGAATAAAGAATCTTCATTTTGTAATTTTTCAGAACAAAGCTCTTGGATGGGGTTGTAGTGCTGTGTGCTTTAGGAGTTCTATCAAATCAAACAAAGCTCCTAGAAGTTAAATGACAACAAAATACTAACATCAGTATCTGGGAAAATCTTCCAAATACTAAACCTGGAGTCAATCTGTTATCATTTTTTTTTTTTTTTCCAGTTAGACAACGATGCATTGCTGAGATCAGATATTGGGCTTAAGTCAAATAAACCACAAACAGAGTTTTTCTGCAAAACACTGACAGCAAGTGATACAAGCACTCATGGAGGTTTCTCTGTGCCTCGCCGCGCAGCTGAGAAAATTTTCCCACCTCTTGTAAGCAGTTTTTCATTATGGCAACACATGGATATTGTCACTTTCAAACTCTAATTATAGTTTTTATTCTTTCAATAGGATTTCTCTATGCAACCACCTGCTCAAGAACTTGTGGCTAGGGATTTGCACGATAATTTATGGACCTTCCGCCATATCTACCGTGGTATGTTCAATTTTACATCATTGAGTTTTCACTAGTTTAACTCATGAGTGACTACTTCTTATACTTGCTAGTTTTTCCCATCTATATGCAACTTATGGTAATTCTTCATTTCTCTCTACTCAGGACAACCTAAACGGCATTTGCTTACAACAGGATGGAGCCTATTTGTTAGTGGAAAGAGGCTTTTTGCTGGTGATTCAGTTTTATTTATTAGGTAATGATAATGTCTTAGAGATTCCTTGGAATTAAGCTTTTTTTATTTTTTATTTTTGGTAATTAGAGTTAAGCATTCCTGTCCATAAAAAAAAAAAAAAAAAAAATTCCTTGTTGCAGCATATACACATCCTTTTATGGTACAGACTCGCCATGTTATTGTAACCTTAAACCTGTTTATTTGTCTCTATAATTCTTAATATCTGTGAGCAGGGATGAAAAGCAACAGCTGCTCTTGGGCATTAGACGAGCTAACAGGCAACCTACCAATCTATCATCATCTGTTCTATCAAGTGACAGTATGCATATTGGAATCCTTGCTGCAGCGGCACATGCTGCTGCAAACAATAGTCCCTTTACTGTTTTTTATAATCCAAGGTGACTTTTCATTTCTTTAGGTTCTTATTTATTTTTATTATTATTATTTTTTTTTTTGTGTATGCTCTGATTTATGCTGGGTAGATTTTGTGATCAAATTATCAGTTTGTGTATGGTGATTTACATTTCTGTGGGATGAGAACTCACCCTAGATAACCTCTTCTAAATCAGGGCTAGCCCTTCAGAGTTTGTTGTCCCATTGGCCAAGTACTACAAGGCAGTTTTCAGCAACCAAATCTCACTTGGCATGCGCTTTAGGATGATGTTCGAAACTGAAGAGTCAGGAACTAGAAGGTAGCTGTGTTTGAACTGTTCTTTTCTTTCACATTTACTGATTTCTTGATAGAAAAAATGCATGCTAAAGAATTTTTTCTTCTTGTTTCACATTTGAAAAGATCAAAATCTTGACATTTGAATCTCTAAGTACCTATAATAAATAAAGCTTAAAGTCATGGGTTCTTACATTATGATGAGAGGTAGACTATATTGCCTTCCTTGATTTGAACAAAATGCTTTGGCAAATTTATTGAACTAGAAATAATTTTGTAGCTATTAACGAAGAGTCATCTGATCTGCAGGTATATGGGTACAATTACAGGAATCAGTGATCTGGATTCTGTAAGATGGAAGAATTCACAATGGCGCAATTTGCAGGTACAAACTTTGTTTATTTCAGCATTTTCATGTGTTTTTTATATTATAAATTTTTTTTCTGTAATTAAAGTGTATAGCTTAAATAGGTTGGTTGGGATGAGTCAACTGCTGGCGAAAGGCGTAATCGTGTCTCAATTTGGGAGATTGAACCAGTGACTGCTCCATTTTTTATCTGCCCTCCTCCATTCTTCAGATCCAAGCATCCAAGGCAACTAGGAATGCCAGGTACTAGATGTGATATTCAGGTCAAGTTTCTTGGTTATAACATAGGATGCTTACTCAGATATTGTTGGGCGGTTTGTGTAGATTAAGTTCCCCCTTTGCGTGGGCATCCTTGATGCTTGTTTGTGGTTATTATTACTTGTTATCATGTGTAATATGAAGTGGACTTAATAACAAAATGCCAAAGCAAACACATAAATGGAGACAGGGGGTATAAGGTCATTTGGTCAAATGTTATGTTAACCATTTGCACATGCAACAATACATTTAAGCTCTGATAATTGTGTACTATCCTTTCCTTTAAGTGGACCCTTCAAGGTGTTTCCTTATGGTAGTGGATTGAATCAGCTAGTTACAGAAAATAGTGTATGAAGAGGGACAGGGTTTGTCAGATAGATTCTATCCAATTGTCTTGTCTGGGTCGGTGTTGGGTTTTCAGAAGTTACCAATCTGTGAAATGTTTGCCCAAAAGTTACCATGCTAAACTTATGATAAAACAATTGGAGTAACATGTTTCTTTCTTAGTTTCGGTCATTATTGCAAATCCTTCTGTGGTCCAACAAAGCAAAATAGAAGGCTTAAACGTTATTTGTGCTTAAATTTTTCTGGAGAAGGCATCTGACTTGGCTGTTTGTTTCCTTTTTCAGATGATGAATCTGCTGATTTAGATAATCTCTTCAAGAGGACTATGCCTTGGCTTGGTGATGAATTTTCCATGAAGGATTCCCAGGCTCTGCCTGGCTTTAGCTTGGTTCAGTGGATGAACATGCAGCAAAACCCATCACTTGGTAACTCAATGCAATCAAATTACCTGCATTCTATACCAGGGTCTGTCTTGCAAAACCTTGCTGGAGCAGACATTTCCCGTCAGTTAGGTTTGCCTCCACAAATAGCTCAGCCAAACAACTTGCAGTTTAATTCTCATAGGTCACCACAGCAAGTTCAACAGATTGATCAGGTATCAAAGCCGCCATCAACCATGAACCAAATAAGCTCTGTTATATTGCCACCACAAAAATTAGGTGATATTGCCACACAATCAAGGCAAAATATGAATACTCAAACTTTGTCCCCTGGTCAAGTTCAGACCCAAGTGCTTCAGCCACAAAATCTTGCACACAATAATAATATCCTTCTACAGCAACCATCTATTCAAAACCCTCCACTTCCAATTAACATTCCTCCAAACATGCTGCAGCAACAGCAGCAACTGCAACATGTCACAGGTCAGAGCCAACCTCAAAACCTTATGCAGTCCCAGCTTCCTGATCAAGCAAGCCAACATTTACATATGTCTGACAAGCAGCAGATTCAGCTTCAGCTGTTGCAGAGGATTCAGCAACAACAATCACTTTTAGCACAGCAGTCTGCTCTTCACCAGCCTGCCCAACTTTCTCAACTTCAAGATCAGCAAAGGCAACATTTAGATGTTTCTCAGAGCTTCTCTAGATCTGTGACAGCCACCCAAATACTGGACATGCCTCAAACAACACCCACCTCACTCCCTCAAGCCAACTTTACCTCACAGCAAATAATTAAGGGTAATAGCCTGACAAATGTCCGATTCTTGCATCCTCCCCAGCAGCTGAAACTTCAGCAACAGCAGTCTGGTGTCCTACCGGAAATGCCTGGACATTTGACCCCCCTGCCAGCCCAAAATAATAATCAATATCCAACAGCTGGTGGTGGTGTCTTAACAGGAGTCGTAGGAGCAGGACATTCTGTGATTACTGATAATATTCCTTCTTGTTCTACTTCGCCATCTGCGAACAATGGTCAAAACTTGATTCAACCAATGGTAAATAGTAGACCCAACCAGAGCATGGCAATGGGAGAGGACATGGCCCAATCTGCCTCAACACTCTTGAGTAACAGTGGTTTGGAAACCATATCATCTAGCATTAACTTAGCCAAAGATTATCAGTCCAAAACAGATGTTAAGCCTTCATTGAATGTCTCCAAGAATCAAAACCAAGGTTTCTTTGTCCCACAGACATACCCACATGGTACGGCTTTCCAGTCAGATTATTTGGATACTTCTTCTTCAACTTCAGTTTGCCTTTCTCAGAATGATGTCCAGTTACATCAGAATAACAATTTTTCATATAATCCTTTGAGAGACACAAGTCAGGATGGGGAAGTTCAGGCAGATCCCAGGAGCAATGTTCCATATGTGAGTAACATTGATGGCCCATTGGTTTTACCCAATCATAACCTGTTGCTAACAAAGAACATGGGCTTGGGGAAGGATTTCTCAAATAATTTATCTTCAGGAGGGATGCTTGCTAACTGTGAAAATTCCAAAGATGTTCAGCAGGAACTTTCATCCTCAATTGTTTCACAGTCATTTGGAGTTCCAGAAATACCATTTAATCCAATTGATTCCACAATCAATGATAGCAGTTTTGTGAACAGGACCACCTGGGTGCCACCACCACAGTTTCCTCAGAGAATGCGGACATATACTAAGGTTATTATTGTAGATATATATTCTGTAATTAAGCCCAGCTTTTCCCTTCTCTTATTCATTAAAGTTAAGGTTTTAAAGCTAGCTTCATTGTTATGAAGGTGTACAAACGTGGAGCGGTTGGGAGATCAATTGATATTACACGTTATTCTGGTTATGATGAGCTGAAACAGGATCTTGCTCGTAGGTTTGGAATAGAGGGGCAATTGGAAGACTGCCAGAGGATAGGCTGGAAGCTTGTGTATGTGGATCATGAAAATGATGTCCTGCTAGTGGGGGATGATCCATGGGAGTAAGGCCTTTGCTTCCTCCACGACTGTGTTTTTCATCTTTCTATTCTCTTCTCTCCCCCTTTTTATTTGCGACAAGATAGTGGTGATGCTGATCTGAGTATATTACTAATAATTCCCCATAACCTCTTGGTTTAATCCTTTGCTTGTTGATTTAAGAATTCTAACCATGGCCGGGCCAAAAGTGCTGTCTTTGTTTTACATACACTCACACTAACAACAGAATTGATTCGCCTTTGACCTTAGTCTCATTTTGATAAAATTTTCAATACACAAATCCCAGTCCCTGTAAAGCTTTGCTGACGGTTATAAATATATGTGACAATGTGCACTGTTTGATTTAAAGCCTCATATGAATCAGTATAGTTTGTTTATTTTTACTTAATTTGGTTTTGGTTCTGGTGTTTTAGGGAGTTTGTGAACTGTGTTCGCTGCATTAAGATCTTATCTCCACAAGAAGTACAACAGATGAGCTTGGATGGAGATTTTGGGAATTCCGTTCTTCCACATCAAGCCTGTAGCAGTTCCGATAATGCCAATGCTTAAGATAGTCTTTTCAAAAAATTCTAACAATTTGTTTTATTTGGATCCTATTTAAGTTTTGGGGATTCTGTTCATATAGGTTCTCTATGGAGTATATATTACTACATCTGGGTTTTTCTTAATTTTTGTAACATATGTTATAACAGGAGCAAGCCAATGACAATGAAGACATGAATTATCCTTTTGTAGATTTAACCCCTTGATTAATTTTTTTTTTATGCCTATGGACTACTTCTAACCTGAATTTGAAGACAATTACTTTTCATCCTTTAAGTTTAAAAAAACAAGAATGCTTTTAATGATTGACTTGAAAATCTTGACTTTTATACTTACTTATATACTTATTTTTAAATCAATAAAACACCATCCATTAGAGAAAGAGTGATTCGATGGTGGTGATTAGGGGATTTTGTGTTGACATCTTTTTTGGCTGCTCTTGATTAAATGTTACATGGATTGTCGACCTGACATTCTTTTTCTGTGCACAAGGTGATTGTAATGTTTTTACTGGAGTTGATTGGAAAAGTTGCCATTTGCATTATTTACAAAACTTAGTTTTCTCTCAAGTTTGCAGTTCTTTGCATAGATGATGAACTTGATGATGTGAAATGATCCTAATTGGAGTAAGATTTTATATTTGACACAAGTCATTTAAAGTTCATGAACTTGATGATGTAAATATGTCTGATTATATCGAAAGTTTTATACTTGGTTTGGGATGAATTTTAACTTAATAGAAAATTGAGATATTTATTATAATTGTTATAAAGAAATCTAGACTTGAATTAACTGTTTAGAGGTTCAAAATTAAAAGAGAAGTTTAAGTAAAATTATAGTCGCATTTAACTAAACTAATTATGGTTTTTGGCCCATATCTTCATCTTTAGACCTTCGAATCGAGTGATTCAAAAACCTAAATTTATTTACACATTTGACACTATAAATATTATGAAAAGATGAAGACTTAGTTGGACCTATAAGATGGCTAAAGTTGGCATTGATGTTGAGGTAAAAAATTTAGAATTTAGTTAGTTTATTTTGATTTTATTTATTTGTAAAAAAAAAAAAGTTTTAATAGATTTATAAATAATTAGAAATAATTCTCTTTGGTTCTCTAAACTAGCATATGTTCTCATCAAATTTCTAATTTATAACAAACAAAATTTGTCTGAGTTATCAATTTATTCTTAAACAATATATTGTAACATTTTTTTCCCGTTCGTCCTTTTTATGGGGGTTCATATCATGATGAGGTAGTTGATGATTCAGATTTGGTCTCTCCTTCCCCTAATTTGTCTTCAGGTAGTAATAGTCTGGTCTTTTTCGTCTCTTTCATTGTTTTCTTCAATTAACTTTTGCAACCATGTTTGGATCCCACATAGTAAAATGAACCCAACCAACATAAAGGAAAAACTAGAAATGCAGGGGAAATAAACACAAGGTAGGGTGATGTGGAGGTGGTTATAGGACTGGGCATTGTTGACGGGTGGAATACCGTTTGTGGGTGTTCAAGAGCATTGGAAATTATGTTTTGGATTAAATCCTGAAATCAGCTTGCTAGTCATTTTATAATGCTGCAAATGCAATATGGAATTGGATGTTTGATGCCAACGATGATTTGGGCGGCTAAAGTGTTATTTTTTCGAGTTTTTTTTACAAATTTATTTGTGTTTTTGAGTTAATATTGACTGACAAATTTGTATGTTAAGGATTACAAATTTTTGAGTTTTGTTACTTGTCAACTAATTTGTAAAAAAAAAAAAAAGAAAAGAAAAATATAAAATAATTAAGATTACAAGAATGTGTTTATTAGAGGTTATTAAATATTAAACGAAATGATAATTTTTTTTTATTAAATTGATATTTAATTTTGATAGATGGATTAGAAAAAATTTTAAAAAACGAGAACTAGAAGTTTAATCAAATTTCTGATTGGAAAGCAGTCGGTCGGCCTATTATTCTCCACGGAAATAACGAATCTCGTAGTGCTGGCAGAATATTCGAGCGTTTAGTTGGCACCTGATTTGGCAAGTAGTGGATATGTCAATGCTTCTTGTCGGTTTCTGCACATGCTTGGTAGTTTGACTCCCTGGCATTAAATAAGCCAACCGATCAAATAAATTTTTATTAAAAAATTTTAAATATTTATTTATAAACCAATTTTTTTAATTTTATAAATATTTTTAGTGAAATAATTAAAACATCTATTTCTAAAAAATAATAATAATAATATTAATATAATAATAATTTTAAAAAATTAATAAAAAATTAAAATTAAAAAATCATTATTATCAACAACAGTAATTATCGTAAGTCTAGTTAAGTGACTAAAAAAGATTACTTGATTTGATTAACAATTATATTTGATTGTCTCGATGATGAAGACAACCAGATCTAGTAATTTTAGTCATTAAGGTTGATTGAAAATGATTGATTTCAAATATATCGGTTATTTCCAATTATCTATGATGGCAAAAGCTGCTAGATTTGGCTATTTTCGCTAGATTTTTGATTGTTAGGTTCGATTTTCAATCAAACCAAGTGAATAAAAATGACCACCTAGTTAGGTTTTTGACTGTTACTATTGTCAGTTACACTACTACTGGCAGTAGTTTTTTTAATTTTTAATTTAATTTAATTATTATATTAATATTATTATTTTTATAAAATTTGCTTCTTTATTATTTATTAATTTTTAAAATTTTTATTCAGAAATACAAAAATATCCTTCTAACAAATTAAATTTAATGGTTGACTATTAAATTTAATCGTTGATTTTGATTAATGGATGAGTACTTGTCTTTTTAAAAATTTTTAGCTTGGAGTTTGTGATTTAGGAAAACTTTGGGTGAGAATAAGTGGTAAATTTATAAGTTCTCTTTTTAATGTATGGGCTTCGATGTTAGCATATGCTTCTTTTGTTTAGTAATGAAACTAGTCATGGCTGAATCATTGTTCAAACCCTAGGTTAAGTAAAACTACAATGTTTCACTTATTTTAATTTTTAATGCTGAGGTTAACGGTGTTGGGTGACAATAATGGGATCAAAATGTTGGGATTTATGATATGCAATAGAATATGTAATTTAAAATTTATATCACAAAATACAAATGACAGTAAATCTATAAAAGATTCTTTTATAGTTGTTATATTACGCGCATATACGCACACGTGTGTGTGTGTGTGTGTACATATATTCATTAAACATAGGTGGTTTAATGAATACATACCTCTATTGGTGACTCCTTCACTTTAAATATGTCGGAAGGTGATTGCAAATCACTCTTGATCCTAAGTATCAAGCTACAGCTCGGTATCCATATGAAACGTGAACACTTGAAGGTTAAAGTGTGCATAAGATTGTCTCTAGAACACTTATGCTCGATTATGAGCAATGGTGAACATGCTTGACTTTGTGTATATGGACAAAATCACAAAATTATGTAATTTCAACTCTTTATATAAAAGTTGATGTATGATTGTGTATTTATTATGAAAGGGTGTGCATTTGATCCTTATCTTATCCTGAATAGTTTGTAATTATTCGGATTACAGGTGATTCAATAAGATCCATAGGGATAATGCATGAGCATGCATAAACCATGCATGACTATGTATATGGCCGACACTTATCCAAAGTCTGTCTTATATATCTGATTTGGATAAATTCAACAATGCACAATCTTACTTTAATCATCTCACCACAATATTACTTCATTTTGGTTCTCAAAGTATTAAATTGATATGTTTGTAAGCCATAAAATCATTGCAAACAATGATAATGGTAAAGAACATAATGGAAATGCAAGCCCTAAAACCCTTGCATTTTTGGTTGATTTAAAATTCACTCATCCAAGTCATAATACACTTGGATTGAGTATGTTGACATTTATCGAAGAGCCTTCATTCACGGGTCAAATGGAGTTGCCTTCATCAAGCAATGCCTTAGCCACTTCCAAGGGTCTTCTAGTTTCTCCAAGAAGCCATATTTCCATGCAAGATCCATTAACGAAGCAACCAACCACCAAGTGAAACGAAAAGGAACCAAGGTAACAAGAAGTCTTACCTCGATGCCTAGTCCATTATAGCACTCCTTGCTCCTACCTCGACAAGCATATTTTGGAATCTTAACACGCCTATCTCATTCTGTCTTGTTTTTGGCCTACCGCAACACACACTTCAATTTATACATGCATGCAAATTTTTGCCAAGTACTTTCATACCCTTTTTGGTCTTTTTTTAATGTAATTTTCAAGGTCATTTACTGTAGCGATCCCCGCCCTAGGTCACTGTGCGCTATGGAAATATATTGTATATCATAAATAAAATATACCTGAGACGGAAATCTCTACAGTAAAAGAACTGCTACTGCTGCTGAATTAAAAATTTCTTTATAAAAATAAACTGTAAATATAATTTACCATGTTAGTAAATTAAAATATACTGAAATATAAGCGTGAAAGCCCCATGCTACTCATGTATAAAATATACTAGTCATACAGTGTATACTAAGATGTAATACACACATATATACATGAGAAATAAAAGCATGCGAGCCAACATGCTATTTGCTACTACCGAGCCATATCCCCAAAACCTCGCAGCTGTCTCGCTCCAACTCAGTTGCTCTATACTCACTGACCTACAAAAGGAAACAGGGAAGAAGGGTGAGTGACAAAGTCACTCAGCAAGCGTTTCCAAACTCAAACACTTGCAGGTCCAAAACAAACTGACTACGTGACTCGTCACGTAGAAGATTCTGCTATACAGTTTTCTTATGTCTGATTCTTTTTATATACTATTCTGTTCTATTTCAGTTTCTATTCTATTACTGTTCTGTTTCTCATGAGATGCTTGTACATGACATGAAATGTATATGCTGAAAAGCTATAAAACTTGCCCTTGGCAGAATTTTTTGGAAAACTTTCTTTTCTGAAAACTCTTTATGATAATAAAAGTTGTGATCTGAAGATCCTGAATATATACATATAGTATATGCTAAAAACTATATCAGAAAGTATTGTATCTGAAAATATCTACTATGTTGGCCAAACTGATGAATACAGAGATTCGGCATCCTGGCCGTGTGAGTTCAAGTCCTACTAAATTTACTGATACACAACCAGCACTCTCTCTAACGAGCTTGATCAATGACCATGTCCTTTCTAATGGACGCTGGTTTCCCTCTCTAATAGGTGTACGAACTCACAAGTGCCCCCTCGTATCCACCCCTATCTGATATATGAAAAATCATATATTTATTCTTTAAAATCATATTATTGGATCCTTAGATCCAGTCTGAAATCATCTGATATGACATGTCGTGCTCAATGCTGATAATCATGCATGATATATTGTTTTATCATCTTATTACTGAGTTCTGTGTGCTTAGAATTGGCTTAGAGTGGCTTAACTTTGCTTTTAAATTCTTTTTCTGCTTTTCTTAAGGTGCACGAGCGTGTGTTTCTGTGTGCACAGGCGTGTGTCAAGGCACACGGGACCGTGTGCTTCTCGTGTCTCTAGGCGTGCTAGCTTATGGAATATTTCATCAAAAACTTGGCTAGCCACAAGGGCATGTGGTGCAAACACACGGACGTGCATAACTGGGCACACAGGCATGTATCGTACTGCACGGGTATGTAGCTGCCTCACTGTAGGACCCGCCACCACGAGTACCCCTGCTGCTGAATAATATGAGAAGCTTTTATTAATAATCTGAAAACTTGGGTACTCGTGACGGGAATCCTACGAAAATAAAATTTGAAACTATACATCTCTGCACATGCGGAAGCGAAACTGAAATACATAAACTGAAATATACATTGTCTTTTTGTACAATGGGCCCATAATGCCCTTTTTCATACATACAAACTATTTCTGTACATCTGATTACATAAGCACTTACAAAATGACCACACAGGTCCAAAACTGTAAACTGTACAAACTCAAAAGTGTGGTGTGGGCCCTCTCCTGTCAGCCTCGAACCACCAACTCCTCGGAAATAGCAAGAACACCTGAAAAGGATGGAAGAAGAAGGGGGATGAGTGATAAAGATCACCTAGTAAGCGCTCCTTACTTCCCTCAACCCAAGCAAGCATAAACAATCACAAACATACCTGGCCTCGGCCCTATTCATACATCTATGCGCTTGCTGGAATCTGAAACTGCTTTACTGATTATCATTCATTCACTGATATCATTATTATTCATGTCATGATGTGTATGTCATACAATGTGAACTGAAAATACTGATGGATGCATGCATCTGAATACCTCTCTGTACCCGAAAGTACCTACTGTGCTGATCCGACTTGGTGAACACAGGGATTCGACATCCTGACCATGTGGGCTGAACAGTCTAGCTATTGGCTAGAAAGCTGAATAATAACTACTGAACAATCTGACTGGTGTCAGAAGGCTGAAACTGAAATGTTGCTGAACATTCTGACTGGTGTCAAAAAGCTGAATCCCACAGATGCCCCCTCGAGTTCACCCTATACTCTTACCCGTACATCAGGTTCTGAATACTGATACTACTGAATTCGAATCCCTTGATCCTTTCTGAAGCTACATGTTACGCTATGATATGCATATGCAGCTTTATTAACTGAATTCATGCTCATCTGATGCTTGTCTGAAGCATTTTAATCATTAAACAAATTTCCCATACTTTATTTCTCATTTTCAATTCTTTTTCTGAAAAACTGCAAGTGCACGGGCTTGTGGGCAAGACACACGGGGGTGCATGCTTTCACACACGGGGGTGCATGGCTAAGGCACACGGGCGTGTGCCTGGATGCACGGGACCGTGCTCGGCCGTGCGTCCAACCATGCAAGCTACTGGAATTCTAGACAAATTCATGAAGAAAACTCGCACACGGGCGTGTATTTGGCTTTTCTACCCGTGCACACAATGTGCACACGGGCGTGTGTTCTGGAAAACAAAGGCACACGGTCGTGTGTCTTGTTCTTCAACAAGAACACTGCCTGGAAATGCTCCAAATTCGCAACAAATTCTTATTCAATTTCAAATTCACTTCAAGCATACATTCCCAGCACCTCAATAAGCATATATAAGAATTCAAACTCAACATGCATCCAATACAATTCAATCCACCATTAAAGCTTCTTCTTTCTCTCACTAGAACACACACACAAGCACATGCATGGTTCAAGGGTGGGAATTCATCAACCAATTCAACATGCAATGACATATAAACATTCCCAACATTCATCAACATGCAAAGAACTCATCCGAGCATGGAAATTCATAAAGCAAGCCGAGAAAACACAAGGAAAAGTAAACGAACACTTACCTCGCTCTATTACCTCTGAAAGCTTTCTCTATCAACTATTCTCTTGGCTCTCTCGTCGGATTGGGAGCTACGGGAGGCTGGATCTCCTCTCTAATGTTAGGAGCTGCAAATGGAAGAGAGAAACTTTGGCTAAAATGAAGGCTGGGTGAGAAAAATGTCTAAGTCTCATGACTCTCATATTTATATAATCACATGCACGGGCGTGCATCAAAGGTGCACAGGCGTGCACAAGGGAAAATGGACTTAATCCATTTCCCGCTCACTCACCTGATCGAATCCTTCCAAAAGGATTCACACAGAAGCCACACAGGCTCTAGAAACTTACTAACTCACCCCTGAACTCATCTAGACTCCCAATCTATTTCTGGATTCCATTTCTAACCTCAAAACTCTTTCCTTAAGGGTATTTCTAACCTGGGATGCTACACTTACAATGCTCCTGTGTCTTGCCTACACAGGCATGTGAAATTGGGAATGGACACACGGGCGTGTGCACTCAGGTATACGGGCATGTGTCTGGATTTTCATATGCACACAGGCAACATGTAAAGTTGTGTCTCATGCAGAATTGAGGCCACACGGGTATGCATCTTGGGTGCACGGCGTGTGCTCAACCTAGATTCTGCAGAAGGCGTTTGGAAACCTAGAAATTCCCACACCAAACACATCCACACTCTAAATCATCAAACATACACATTCTCTACTGTTGCTAGCATGCATAAAGCATCATACCATTATCTCAAACACGCCACATATCATCAATCAAGCATATAATACATGTATACAACATATACACATATAAATCATGGAAATAACCACTCAATCATTCAATCATTCATCATAGCAAAGCTCAAGCATGCTGTTAACATTTCAAACAAGCACACAATAGTTCTTATAAGCTGAAAACAACAAAACATGCTTTGAACACAGTGAAAGAGGTAAGGAAAACACTTACCTCATGCCATAGAAGCTTGACCTCTATCTCTGGAAGCTTCTGGATCTCTAATCTAGAATTGAGCTACTGGGAGATCTCTCTCAACTAATCTAGGGTTCACTGGAGCTGAGGGAAGAAGAAGAAAATGAAAATTGGAAAGTTGGAAATTGCGCACAATTAAAAATAAAACATATTTATGGCTAAAAGGCAAGACACACGGTCGTGTGTCCTAGGCACACGGTCGTGTGTACAGTGGAAAATCTCAATTTTCACCCACCTTCGCGCATACATAGAATATTCCTCCCAGAATACCCTTGTACAAGCCACAAAAGGCTTCTAAAAGGCTCTTCTACCTTTGAACCCTCTCAAACTCTTTCTTATCAAGGAAATCTCTCTTTTATCCTTGGATTCATAACCTAAAAAGACAGTTATACCCTTGGGCTATTACAATTCTCCCTCTCTAATAAAAATTTCGTCCCCGAAATTACCTAAATAAATCAGGGAATCTTTCTCTCATCTCAGCCTCAACTTCCCATATAGCTTCCTCGATTCTCTGACTTCTCTGCAGAACTTTAACTAGGAGAATCTCTCTGTTTTTGAGTCTCTTCACTCTATAGTCCAAAATTTGAACTGGGACTTCTTGGTAACTCAAGTCATCTGATAACTCCAAATCTTGAACCTCTAACACATGAGACGGATCGCTCACATATTTTCTCAGCTGAGACATATGAAACACACTGTGGATTTTATCCAAACTTGCTAGAAGAGCTAATCTGTAAGCAACCCTACCTACTCTCTCCAGAATTTCATATGGTCTAATGAATCTTGGAGCCAACTTGCCTTTTCTACCAAATCTTAAGACACGTTTGTAGGGAGCAACTCTTAGAAACACATGGTCTCCAATCTCAAACTCTATGTCCTTACGCCTTTAATTTGCATAATTTTTCTAACGATCTTGGGCCTGTTTAATTTTCTGTCTGATAACTCTGATCTGCTCAATTATCAACTGGGTCATCTCTGGCCCTACTGCTGACTATAATGAATCTCTATCACTAATTTCATTCTAATACAGTGGTGATCTGCACCTCCTACCATATAAGGCTTTGAAATGTGCCATCTGAATAGTAGACTGATAGTTGTTATTGTAGGCGAACTTCATCAACGGTAGTAAATCAGTCTAACTAGTCTGAAAATCCATACAACAGGCTCTCAACATGTCCTCTAAGATCTGATTAACTCTCTCAGTTTGACCATCTGTCTGCGGGTGATAGGCTGAACTAAAATGTAGTCTGGTTCCCAATGCCCTCTTTAAATTACCCTAGAAAGCAGACAAAAATCTCGAATCTCTGTCTGATACTATGTCTATAGGAACCAAATGTAATCTGACCACCTCTCTGACATACATACGACCCTACTGATCTGTACTCATGCCCTATTTGATCGGTAAGAAGTAAACAGACATACTCAATCTGTCAACTATTACCCGTATACTACTGTACCCATGCTGTACTCTAGGAAGTCCTGAAATGAAATCCATAGAGATACTCGCCCATTTCCACTCAGGAATCCTCAATGGCTGTAATAACCCAGAAGGCCTCTGATGCTCTACTTTGACCTGCTGACAAGTCAAACATCTGGCAACAAAATCTGAAATATCTTTCTTCATACCAGACCACCAAATCCCTCTCTTGAGGTCTTGATACATCTTGGTACTACCGGGATGTACTGAATAAGCTGTACTATGAGCTTCTGACAAGATTCTCTATCTCAAATATGTGTCCTCTAGCACACAAACTCTGTCTCTAAACCTCAGAATCCCGTCTCCGATCTCAAAGTCTTGCGTTGTGCCCTCATAAACCCTCTGAATCATACTCTGAATCCACATGTTTGACATCTGACCAACTCTGATATCATCTAATAGTGTTGGCACTATCAGAAGTCTGGAGAAACCAGCTGTCACTGTCTCAATATCCTCTCTGGCAAACTCATGCTGCAACTGACTCTACACTAAAATCATGGATAGAGCTACTTTCATGCTCAAGGCATCAGCTACTACATTAGCTTTACCCGGATGATAGCGAATCTCGCAATCATAATCCTTTACCAACTCCAGCCATCTCCTCTGTCTCATGTTCAATTCTTTCTGGGTGAAGAAATATTTGAGACTCTAATGATCTGAATATATGCAGCATCTGACACCATATAGATAATGTCTCCAGATCTTCAAAGCAAACATTACTGCAGCCAACTCTAAATCATATGTAGGGTATCTTAACTCATAATCCTTTAATTGTCTAGAGGCATAGGCAATTACCCTAACTTGCTGCATCAATACTGCTTCAATCCTCTGATGAGAAGCATATGAATAAATCTCATAGTTGACACCCTCTTGAGGTAATGCCAACACTTGAGCGCTAGTCAATCTCTGCTTTAATTCCTGAAATCTCTCTTCACATACCTCGGTCCAAGCAAAAGGAACCTCTCTCCGAGTCAAAACTGTCAATGGCCTCGCTATGCTGGAAAAACCTTCTATGAATCTCCAGTAATAACTTGCTAAGCCAAGAAAACTCCTAACCTCCTTAGGTGTCCTTGGCCTCGGCCAACTCAAGATAACCTCTATCTTACTTGGATCCACTGAAATACCTGCTGCTGAGACTACATGCCCGAGAAATGCTACATTGTTAAACCAGAACTCGTATTTACTAAACTTGGCATAAAGTTGGCGATCTCTCAATCTCTAAAGAACAAACCTCAAGTGTTCTCCATGCTCCTCTACACTCTTCGAGTAAACCAAGATGTCATCGATAAATACAACAACGAATCTATCTAGACAATCTTGGAAAACTCGGTTCATTAAATCCATAAACACTGCAGGAGCATTCGTCAACCCAAAATGCATCACCACAAACTCGTAGTAACTATACCTTGTCCTGAAAGTCGTCTTGGGTACATCTCGCTCTATTGCTCTCATTTGATGATACCCAGACCTTAAGTCTATCTTGGAGAACACTATAGCTCTACTCAACTAATCGAACAAGTTATCAATCCTAGGCAATGGATACTTGTTCTTCACTGATACCTTGTTCAGCTCTCTGTAATCTATACACATTCCCAGGAAACCGTCTTTCTTCTTTACAAATAAGATGGGACCACCCCATGGCGAGCAACTCGGCCTGATAAATCTTTTATCAATCAGCTCCTAAAACTGTTTCTTCAACTCTTGTAACTCTGCTGGAGCCATCCAATACGGAGCCTTAGAAATAGGAGCCGTACCAGGAAGTAACTCATTACAAAACTCTAGCTCTCTTTCAGGAGGAAACCTTGGCAAATCATCTAGAAACACATCAGGGAACTCTCTTACTACAGGTACTTCCTTGATACTTGGCCCAACTATATCTCTATAGACCACATTAGCCAAGTACCTTACACAACCTTTACTCAGAAGTCTCCTTGCTTGCAAACAAGAAATGATCAGGGCCTAACTACATTCTAACATTTTTCTTTCTACAGTTTATCTCTGCCCTATAATTACTCAGAAAATCCATGCCTAAGATCATGTCAAAATCAGCCAACTCCAACATGATCAAATCTATCCTCAATCTTCTACCCATAATCTTGATCTCCTGATCTAACAGTATCCGATCACTCAAAACTATACCACCATCTGGCATCTCTATACTAATACTCATATTTGCCACACTAGGGATTAACCCTAAACTCTCTACTACATCTTTAGATATGAAACTATGTGTGGCACCACAATCAATCAACACATAAATAGGAGTATTAAGAAAGAGCAACTGACCGGTAATTGTATGTGGCATAGCCTCTGCCTGATCTCGTCTGACTGTAAAAACTTTGGCTCTACCTCCACCTGAAGGACCAACACCTCCTCCAGGTGCACGGAACCACCTCTGCCTGTTGGACCAGGAAAACCTTTAGTTGAAGGACCACTGCCAATAATTGGGTATTCTAACACCCTATGACCAGGCTGTCTGCATCTGAAGCACACATCTACTCTGCCAGACACTTACCTGAATGCCTCCTACCACAAGTCCTATATTGTGGTAGCTCTGTCCTCTACTTTCTTCCTTTGTTAGATTTCTTGGACTACATGGGTCTCTTTCCTCTATCACTGCCCATAACAGGACCTTTATCTAGGTCTCTCTCTACAGGTCTACTAAACACACCTATCCTCTACAGATACACCTCGGATCTCAAGGCTCTCCCTAAGGCATCACTGAATCTCTGAGGAGGAGAAGATCTAGTCATGACGTCTCTGGCTATGGCTAGGTGTAAACCATGCATAAACTTCTGTACCCTGGTGATCTCTAAAGCTGCCATACCTGGGACAAACCTCACCAACTGATTAAATCTGGTGGTATAATCTTTGACTGTATTTGTGCTTTGAGTTAACTCTATGAATTCTTGGGCCCTGGCATGCATCATGTATGCATTGTGGTACTCTTCATCAAACAGTCTTCTGAACTCATCCCAAGTCAAACTCTGCACATCTACTGATATCCTGACGAGGTTCCACTATACCCTCGCATCACCTCTAAGCAAATACGTAGCATATCTAACTTTCTCTCTATCTGTAATGGTAAACAACTCAATGGCACTTTCAACTAATTCTATCCAGTCTTCTACTACTACAGGATCTCTGGAACTAGTAAACTTAGGTGGCTGATGGGCTCTCGGTATACTGTAAATCAGATGAAGCCTCTATGAACTACTAGTACCAGCTATACCTGTACCAGAACTTTGACCTCTCTGAAATCATACCTAGGTGCTTGAAAACCTTCTACTCTCTGATCATAATAATCTTTATCTTGCCCCTGACAGGCTTCGCCTCTGATAGGCTCTCGAGTCTCAACCCTTTCTGTAGGCCGTAACTTTTCTCTCATAACTTTTCTGACAATATCTCTTACGTCCTCTACTCTAAGAGATACTCTGGAGTGCTGGGACCGCCTAAGGTCACTAGTGCTCATAGGTCTAATGGAGGCACTACTCTGTTCACTCACATCTCTAGGTAAATAGGATCTTTTATCTAGAGAATCACAACACAGAGGATCAATATCAAACATAACTAAAATCATACTTAAATACTCATGCTGAGAGGAAGCGAGCAACAGCTATTGGGATATGCTGGCTCTCGGCTCATGCAAATATAGAAAATCATGCATATGAAATTTATTTTCTGAAAATTCTTTTCAAAATCTGCTAAATGGCTCAAAGCAATGCTCTGACACCAAACACTGTAACGACCCCCGCCCCAAGTCATTGTGCGCTGCGAAAATATACTGTATATCATAAATAAAATATACCTGAGACAGGAATCTCTACAGTAAAAGAACTGCTGCTACTGCTGAATTAAAAATTTCTTTATAAAAAGAAACTGTAAATATAATTTACCATGTTAGTAAATTAAAATATACTAAAATATAAGCGTGAAAGCCCCAGGCTACTCATGTATAAAATATACTAGTCATACAGTGTATACGAAGATGTGATACACACATATATACATGAGAAATAAAAGCATGCGAGCCAACATGCTATCTGCTACTGCCGAGCCATATCCACAAAACCTCGCAGCTGTCTCGCTCCAGCTCAACCGCTCTTTACTCACTGACCTGCAAAAGGAAACAGGGAAGAAGGGGTGAGTGATAAAATCACTCAGCAAGTGTTTCCAAACTCAAACACTTGCAGGTCCAAAACAAAAT
>JAJEJH010000507.1:227025-264652 GCA_026122585.1 Anacardium occidentale | reverse complement strand
GAAGGAAGAAAGTGAGATTCCACATAGGCCCTGATCAGTTTGTGTTTGGTGAGGGCAGAGTCAACAGTCTGATGATCTCCAATATTCAGTCGAGTCGATTAATGAGACAGGGTTGTGCTGGATATTTGGCCAATGTGGTATGCAGTAGTTCAATGGGTCTAAGTATTGAGGAGGTGATAGTAATCAGAGATTTTCCAGATGTCTTTCTAGATGAGTTGCTAGGGTTACCTCCAGACAGAGAGTTGGAGTTTAGTGTCGAGCTTCTTCCAGGTACGGCTCCAATCTCTAAGGCTTCGTATCGGATGGCTCTAGCTGAGCTTCAAGAGTTAAAGAAACAGCTTCAGAAGTTGACAGATAAGAGATTTATCAGGCCCAGTTATTCACCTTGGGGAGCTCCGATTCTGTTTGTTAAGAAGAAAGATGGGTTGATGAGGATGTGTATCGATTACAAGGATCTGAACAGAGTGACAGTGAAGAACAAGTATCCCCTGCCGAGAATCGATGACTTGTTTGATCAGTTGAGAGGTACAGCTGTGTTTTCAAAGATTGACTTGAAATCGAGTTATTATCAGGTTAGAGTGGTAGATAGAGATGTTCCCAAGACAGCTTTCAGGACCAGATATGGGCATTATGAGTTCGTGGTTATGCCATTTGGGTTGACTAATGCCCCAGCGATCTTTATGGATCTGATGAACCGGGTGTTTCATGATTGCTTGGACCGGTTCGTGGTGGTCTTCATTGATGACATTCTGGTGTATTCTAGGAGTGTGGCAGAGCATGAGGAGCATCTCAGATATGTGCTTCAGAGATTGAGAGACAGACAACTGTATGCCAAGTTCTCCAAGTGTGAGTTCTGGCTTGACAGAGTAGCATTTCTGGGTCATGTGGTGACAGCAGATGGCATTTCAGTGGATCCCAGTAAAGTGGAGGCTATTTTGAGTTGGCCAAGGCCGAAGACAGTGAAAGAGATCAGAAGCTTCCTTGGGTTGGCAAGCTACTACAGGAGGTTTATTGAGGGATTCTCTAGCCTTGACTAGGAAAGAGGTTCCATTTGTATGGTTAGATGAGCGTGAGACACGTTTTCAGGAGCTCAAGTAGAGATTGACCAGTGCTCCAGTTTGGTGCTACCTCAAGAGGGGGTAGAGTTTGACATTTATACAGATGCGTCCCATCAGGGGATAGGGGCAGTATTGATGCAGAGTGGTAGGGTCATTGCCTATGCCTCCAAACAGTTGAGAGATCATAAGATGAGATACCCTACCCATGATTTAGAGTTAGTTACAGTTGTTTTTGCCCTGAAGATTTAGAGACATTATCTATATGGGGTCAAGTGCAGTATCTATTCAGACCATAAGAGTCTGAAATATTTCTTCACCCAGAGAGAGCTTAATATGAGATAGAGGAGATGGTTAGAACTAGTGAAAGATTATCACTGTAACATCAGATATCACCCAGGGAGAGCCAATGTAGTGGCTGATGCACTGAGTAGACAAGTAGCCTTATCTAGTCTTTCAGTTCAGAGAGAGTTGTAGTATGAGATTGCCAGAGAGCAGATTGGATAGTCACTGCAAGATTCTCCAGACTTCAGATCAGATCCTCACTGTATGATGAGATCAGAGATAGTCAGATGTCAGATGAGTGGACTCAGGGTATGATTTAGAGGATGTTAGAGAGATCAGTGCCAGATTTTGAGTTCAGAGATGGGATCTTGAGATTCAGAGACAGAGTATGTGTGCCACAGAGTTTAGAGTTGAGACAGAAAATTTTGTCAGAGGCACACAGTACGATGTATTTAGTGCCCCCAGGTAGTACTAAGATGTATCAGGATCTCAAGAAGAGTTTTTGGTGGTTAGGCATGAACAAAGACATCGCAGATTTCGTTTCCAAATGTCTGATATGTCAGCAGGTAAAGGCAGAGCACCAGAGACCCTCAGGTTTACTTCATCCTTTGAGTATTCCTGAGTGGAAGTGGGAAGATATTTCCATGGACTTCATTTCTGGCCTTCCCAGAGTTCAGAGAGGATTTGATGGTATATGGGTGATAGTGGACAGATTGACCAAGTCAGCTCATTTCCTGCCAGTCAGACAGGGTATGTCTACAGATCATTTAGAGAGATTATATATCAGAGAGGTGGTCAGACTTCATGGTGTTCCCAAGACTATAGTGTCAGATAGAGACTCCAGATTTCTGTCAGCTTTCTGGAGATCATTGTAGAGAGCCTTGGGGACCCGATTGTAGTTCAGTTCAACATATCATCCTTAGACAGATAAGCAGACTGAGAGAGTTAACAAGATTCTAGAGGATATGCTTAGAGCTTGTTGTATGGACTTCCAGACCGATTGGGCAGAGTTACTTCCTCTCATGGAGTTTACGTATAATAGCAGCTATCAGGTGACTATTCAAATGGCTCAATTCGAGGTATTATATGGTCGGAAGTACAAATCTCCTCTTTATTGGGATGAGGTTGGAGAGAGAGATTCTCTGGAGACAGTTGTGGGTCCAGAGATAATTCAATGGATGATTGAGCAGATCAGGATCATCAGACAGAGAATGAGACAGGCCCAGGATCGACAGAAGAGCTATACAGATTCGAGACGTAGAGAGATTGAGTTCTCAGTAGGCGACAAAGTGTTTCTAAGAGTTGCTCCGTACAGACACGTTCTCAGATTTGACAGAAAGGGGAAGTTAGCCCCTAGATTTATTGGTCCCTATGAGATATTTGAGAGAGTGGGGACAGTTGTCTACAGATTGGCGTTGCCAACTAGCATGGACAGGATTCACAATGTCTTCCATGTGTCTCAGTTGAGAAAGTATGTGGGAGATCATTCTCATGTGCTTCAGTTTTCAGAGATTGAGTTGGCAGATGATTTGAGTTACCAAGAGCTGCCGGTGTAGATTCTGGACTACAAGGTCAAGGTTCTCAAGAACAAGCAGATTCCCCTTGTGAAGGTCTTATGGCACCGTCAGAGAGTGGAGAAAGCCACTTGGGAGGTAGAGTCTGAGATCAGGGATAGGTTCCTAGAGTTATTCAGGTAAATTTCAAGGTCAGAATTTTTATAAGGGGGGAGGAAATGTAGCGTCCCAAGTTAGAAAAGCCCTTAGAGGAAGAGTTTTAGGGTTAGAAATGAAATCCAAACATAGATTGGGAGTCTAGTAAAGTTCAGGGGTGAGTTAGTAAGTTTTCGGAGCCTGTGTGGCTTTCGTATGGGTCCTTTCGGAAGGATTCGATCATGCGAATGCGCGGGAAATGGATTAAGTCCATTTTCCCTTGTGCACGCCCATGCACCTTTGATGCATACTAGTGCATGTGCTCCTATATAAGTGAGCCGAGTGCATTGAGTTCATTTTTCTCACCCAGTTTCATTTTAGCCAAAGTTTCCCTCTTCATTTCAGTTCCTCCCAACCTTAGAGAGGAAATCCAGCCAGCGGTTGCTCCCAATCCGGTGAGAGAGCCAAGAGAATAGTTCGAAAGAGTAGCTTTCAGAGGCAATGGCCAGAGGTAAGTGTTCGCTTACTTCTCCTCGTATTTTCCCAGCTTTTCCTTGATGAATTGTGATGTTTGGCATGTTGATGAGTTCATGCTTGCTTATATGACGATATTTGTGACTTGAGATGATGAATTTGCCATCCTTGATTCATGCAGGCATGTTTGAGAAAGTTTTAGTGAGAGAAAGTGGTTGCTTCCATGGTGAAATGCTTGATAGTTGATGCATGTGGAAATTGAACTTGTTTATATGCTTAGTGAAGTGCTGGGAATATGTATTGAAAGCTGATTTGAAATTGATTGTGAATTGGTTGAGGAATTGTACATTTTCCAGACAGTGTTCTTGTTGAAGAACAAGACACACGACCGTGTGCCTGCATGGCACGACCATATGCCTTTGTTTTCTAGAACACACGCCCGTGTGCACACTGTGTGCACAGGCAAGAATAGCATACACACGCCCGTGTGTCCTGAGGGACACACCCATGTGCCTGTTGTTTCAGAGAAAGTGCCCAGATTCCAGTAGCTAGCACGATTGGACGTACGACCGACACACGGTCCCGTGTATCCAAGCACACGCCCGTGTGCCTTAGCCATGCACGCCCATGTGTGAGACATGCACACCCGTGTGCTTTGCCCCACACGCCCATGCATCAGTAGATTTTCAGAAAAAGGGTATAAATTGGTTTGTAAAGCATGCGAATTCAGATTAATGGCATAAATGCTTCAGATAAGCATCAGATAAGCAGTAATTCAGGTAATAAAGCTGCATATGCATACCATAGCATGACATGTAGCTTCAGAAAGGATCAAGGGATCTGAATTCAGTAGTATTCAGTATTCAGAACTCGATGTACGGGTAAGAGTATAGGTTGAACTTGAGGGGGCATCTGTGAGATTTAGCTTTCTGACACCAGTCAGAATGTTCAGCAGCATTTCAGTTTCAGCCTTCTGACACCAGTTAGATCGTCCAGCAGTTATTATTAAGCTTTCTAACCAATAGCTAGATTGTTCAGCCCACATGGCCAGGATGCCGAATCCTTGTGTTCACCAAGTCTAATCAGTACAGTAGGTACCTATGGGTACATTCAGATATTTAGTTATTCAGATGCATGCATCCATCAGTTTTTTCAGTAGCATGGCATGACATACACATCATGACATGAATAATAATGAGAATCAGATTAATCAGATATTCAGATATTCAGTTTCAGATTCCAGCAAGCGCATAGATGTATGAATAGGGTCGAGGCCAGGTATGTTTGTGATTGTTTGTGCTTGTTTGGGTTTTGAGGGAAGTAAGGAGCACTTACTGGGTGATCTTTATCACTCATCCCCCTCCTTCTTCCATCATTTTTAGGTGTTCGTGCTGTGTCCGAGGAGCGGGTGGATTGAGGCTTACGGGAGAGGGCCCACACCACGATCTCAGTATGTATATATATTAGTTTTAGACCTGTGTGGTCATGTTGTAAATGTTTTATGTAATCAGATGTACAGAAACAACGTGTATGTATGAAAAAGGGCATTATGGGCCCATTATACAGAACGATAATGTATATTTCAGTTTATGTATTTCAGTTCAGCTTCCGCGTGTGTATTCAGAATGTATAACAGAAACAATTTTATTTTATTTTGGTAGGATTTCCGTCTCGAGTACCGAGTTTTCAGATTATTAATAAAAGCTCCCCGTATTATTCAGCAGCAGGGGTACTCGGGGCGGCGGGTTCTACAATACTATACATATAGTATCTATAAATCATATCTAGCATATACATATAAACTGCACATATATGCATAAGTGAAAACTGTACAAAACATGTGAGCTACTAACATGTTTTCTACTGTGCAAACAATATCCCAAAACTTTTAGCCTTCTTGCATCCAACTTACACCTAAAAGATCACTAACTTACAAGGAAGGAAAACATAAAAATGGGTGAATGATAAATCGTTCAGTAAGTGTTTCCTATCTCTAACCACAAACATGTTTATGTCTTAATCACTTTTCATGACTTGTCACGTTATAATTAGCTTAGTGTTTTCTTTATTCTCTTCTTTGTATTACTTTCAATATTTGTTATAACCTTGTCTTTATCTGATGTTAATTCTTATGAAATGCTATGTAGGACATAATATAAGTATGCTAGTGTCATGTCAATACTAAAAACTATAAAGATCTACCCTTAGGCTTGCTTTTCTGAAAAACACTTTCTAAAAATAGTAGTTATGATCCAAAGATCCTAAATGTGTATATATATATATATATATATATAAAAGTTGTATCTGAAATACCGTATTTAAGAATAACTATAGTGTTGATCAGACTGATGAACATAAGAATTCAACACTCTAATTATATGATTTCAATTTTACTGAAATCTGCTGATATATAACCAGTACTCTCTCTAACGAGTTTGGTCAATGATCATATCCTCTATAAAGGATACTATTTTCCCTTTTTTAATGGGTGTGTGAACTTATAGATGCCTTCTCATATTCACCTCTAACTAATGTTTAGAACATCATATATTTTATACTTTAATGTATGCTAGTGGATTATTAGATCTATTTTTGATAACACTGGTATAACATGTCATGTTACTGGTATAACATGTCATGTTACATGATGCTAATCATGCATGATATCTTGTTTTCTCTTGATTTTATTAAGTTTTGTATGCATAAAATGGTTTAGGAATGCTTAATAATATGTTCTTTGCATTTGGCCTAAGCGCACAGTCGTGTAATACGTAACACACGGTCGTACAAGAAGATGCATAGGGCATGTGTTTAGTTGTGCTAGCTTTTGTAAGTTTCTGGCAAATTCTTGGCCCGCTACATTGTCTTGTATTATGAAACACATGATCATGCATGAAAATGCATAGTCGTGTCTCATACTTACACAAGCATGCAGTAACTCAAATAACACTCTATGTCTCATACGAGCATGTGAACTTAGGATAAACACACAATCATGTTTCCTACTAGTACGATCATGTCTACATGTTTTCTAGGCATGCACAACTACATTCATGGCCTTAGTGTTGTAGAAATGAGAGTACACGATCATGTACACATTGGTACACGATCATGCTCTTAACTCTGTTTTTGTAATATCATGTCTAAAATTCAGAAATCCTAACTAATCTCAACCCAAGCATAATCATTCTCAATCAATGGTTTCACAAGTTCAATACATCAACCATCAACATATGTATTATGTCAACTCACCAAAATCATGCCAAATACAACATATCTCTCAAAATAAAGCATAAAACATATAGACACATACATATATCAATATTCTCAAGAATCATTCCATCAATTTGCTTTTAATCATTATCTTAACAACTTAGTAAGCCAAACAAGCATAAACCATCTAGCAAGCATCATCAGAACTTAAATGAGAAAAGAAACATGCTATGAAACAAGTTGAAAGAGGTGAGGAAACACTAACCTGTTGCCATGGCCACTGGATCTCTCTCTAGTTGGTTTTTGTTCTCTATTTTAGGTTATGGTTACTAGTTGCTTAGCACTCACTATTGTCCTAAGGTTCATTAGGGAAAAAGAAGAAGATAGTTGATAAGGAAATACGATAAACTGAAAAAATAAAAGTATATATGGTCATGCACTACGATGCATGGTCATGTGGCTAAGGTACACAGTTATGTGTCAAGGAAATCATTTATTTCTCTTTCCACACCATATATTCCCAAGGAGACCCATGTACGTGCCACATATAGCTTCTAAATAACTATTTTACTCCTAAATTCTCTTAACTCTAATTTATATTACAAAATCTCTCTTTTAACCCTAATTTTTCGCCTAAAAAACAATTCTAACCTTGAGATATTATATAATTTATTGTAATAGCCTGAGGGTGGGGTGGGGGTCGTTACAGTTATAGCTTCCAATTTATTCTCTTGAGTTTTATCTTGGTAGGAGTCTAGATAGGCTCTCAAGAGGTTCGATTAGATTTGATTTCTTGTTTTCTTGTGTTTTGCTTTTGCTTGTAAGCAAGTCTCTCCATTGTGCTTAGGTTGTTATGGGTCTACCTGTTGTTTTCTTGTTTTTATATATTATTTATTAACAATGAAGAAAAATGTCATTGCAAAATTTTGACATCATAAGGGTTGTCAAAATTTGTGGTTTTGGTAGTTTTTTGTTTGCTTTTTTCATCCATCCACCTCTATCACTACTCACCCAACCCTTACAATGTCGTTGTCACTCCTTTTTATCTAATAGCAACCATCCAATGGGCCTCCTCTAATAGTGGTCATTGTTGGGTTACTATTCTTCTTTGAATTGGGTTTTACAAAATAGAAAAGAAGAGGTTTAAAAAGAATATCAGAAAAATAGAGTATTATTAGAGTACGAGAAGAACTTTATAAAGAGGTTAAAGTATATTAAAGCTATAGGAGTAATA
The DNA here is from genome assembly GCA_026122585.1 of Anacardium occidentale. Lineage (NCBI taxonomy): Eukaryota > Viridiplantae > Streptophyta > Magnoliopsida > Sapindales > Anacardiaceae > Anacardium > Anacardium occidentale. The sequence goes on along the minus strand of JAJEJH010000507.1, from coordinate 256,742 downwards.
CAAGTTTTAGTTTTTAGGATTGCATTAATTAAATTTGTAAATATTCTTTGAATCTCTATTTATTTAGATCTATATAAAATAAATTTTTTGTCCTTCGGTATATAAGTTTTAATTAACAGGGGCAAGTGCGGGGACAAATTAACTATTCAAACTTAAGGATGAAATGTATTGCGTATCAAAATTTGGATGGCCTATGTATTTGGCCAATAAAAAAATGCACAATTATTTTTCCGGTGGACATAATTACCAACGGGAAAAACATATAAATCCCTTTCATGATTCCTCTTTCTCATGCTGATGACGCTGAAAGGACCTAATCCAATGAGCTCACCCTCGTCACTGCTTCTCCCAATGCCCACTTGCCCCGTTGAACTTTCACTGCAACTTAATTAGTTTAAGCCCTTTTCCTCAAATTATAATAATTAACTTCTGTTATCTTTTTCTTCTTCTTCTTCTTCTATATATATATATATATATATATATATATATACAGCTTACCTTAAACTTCTCCACGAAAATTCTTCTCAAATTATCTTCTTTATAACCTTTTCTTCTCAAATATATCTTCTTTATACCCATTTGCGCTTTACGAGAAACGTCTGGCCGTTAGGATCAACCAAGTTAATTATGTTCTTCAACGGTCTCAGTTCTTGCTTAACGGAGCACTGGGGTGACTTACCATTAAAAGTTGATGACTCCGACGACATGATCATCTACAACTCCCTCCGTGATGCCGTTAATTCTGGATGGTCTCCCCTAGATTTTACTACAACCACGACGGCGATAAAAGCTGAGCCGAGAGAAGAGCTTGAGATTGAGCGAGAGCCTGCGGCTGCAAATTACATAACCGAAATTGTTAGTAAAAAGCAAAAGATTGTTAAGGGGAGACATTACAGAGGAGTAAGGCAAAGGCCGTGGGGGAAGTTCGCGGCAGAGATAAGAGACCCGGCTAAGAATGGCGCCAGACTATGGCTTGGAACGTATGAAACGGCTGAGGAAGCGGCTTTGGCTTATGATCGAGCAGCTTATAGGATTCGTGGCTCAAGAGCGTTGCTGAATTTTCCTCACCGGGTTGGTTCTGATGAGCCGGAGCCCGTGAGAGTGACGGCCAAGCGTTCGGCTATATCGGCTTTGGACAACGAATCGGCTAAGAAACGGAACGGTTCGCCGGCTAATGAAACCAGACTCACTGTGTTCCCGATGAGCCTGCTGCCAGTTGGCGAGCATTTATTGGTTACATAATGCTGAGTTAGACAATGTAACTGTTGGTAAAGTATGACTGTACTATTTATATAGATAGCAAATAAAGTTAGCCACAATCAACCTAATAATGGCAATGTGGACACAAAAATATGCTTTTCCTTTCTTTTCTTATACATTGTCATTAACAGGGAAACTTAAAGTACCATTAAATTAAAATATTATAATAAGGAAGAATAATAAATGAAAAGTAAAATACATAACTCAAAAGGAATGCAAAAGGATGGCATAATAATACCCTTTAATAAACTTTTTGTTATGAATAACAATTTAGTTTGAAGATCAATTATTAAACTCAACAAATTTAGTTTTAGATTGAATAAAATTTACATTTCGAATAGGTCTAAACAAATATATTTGTTCATTAAATTTTTATGTTTTGACTCGAGCAAAGATTATTTAGTTTAAAGTCCAATAAACCTAAAAATTTACTATAGATAACGATGTACTTATTAAGTTTTTAATTTTTTTTAAAAATTATACAAAAATAGAAATTTATTGAATAAATAGAAATTTTTTAAAAAATTTATGAAATAATTACATTTGCACAAGATACTAAAAATAAATAAAATAAAGTTAGACTAACATAAAAACAATTTGCATGATATCTAATCTAAGTAATCAATATATAGATTAATTACGATTTTATGATTGAAAAAAAATGAAATTAAGTAATGTTTTACTTTTTCCCAACTTTCAAAGTTTTGATAGATATTATTGGTAACAAATGTTTTAAATTGATTAAATAAGTTAATTAAACAAATTATTAGAAAAAAAATAAAATATAATTTTTTGAAGTATAAAAAAATTGATTAATTTGACCCCTAAGGTCTAGTTGGTCACAGACCCATGAATTTAAACTATTCGATCAGTTAGAATTGACCGACTGGTATGAATAAGAGTCCTCGGGTCATAAAAAAAAAAAGATTAATTTTATTGTTTTATTCAAATCTGAAATCTGATAGACTTGAAAATTTATTGTTAACAAGAATGTATTTATCAAGTTTTCAACTTTGTTCAGAAATTATAAGAGTATTTTTTATAAATTTTCAAATTTACAAAATGAATTTAAATTAAACAAGTCTGAATTATGTGCAAATGGATGTTTAAAAGAATTAATGGAGTTCAATTCTAATAACAGAAAAGAAAACAAGGGAGATCGATTTCTCTATCTACCTACCAGCATAATAAATAACATAAAATCTTGCTATAATATCAGCGGGATTATAATCGATTAAACAAATTGCAATATAATTGACTTGTTTTACTTCTTTTTTCTTATTATTAATTTCTATTGACACTTATACTTCAACTTAAAATTTTAAATTACTAATTATTGGTCTTTAAAATAATCCAAAATGTTCAATTATATATCATATTTTTGGGAAACAAAAACATGTAAATTATTTATTTATCCCCAATAAATGAAAGAAGCTGAACAAACAATTAATAAAGAAAAGTTTCCAAGTCTCTAAAACCCTTTTTGAAAAAAAGAGGATACACTGAAAGTTGAATCTAGACTTTTACTAGTTTATTAAAGCATATATAAATGGAATTTATACGGTGTAAGGTGAGGATTTTCAAAGCTAAAGATCGAAAAGTTGATAATTATGAATGGAATAAAGTTCAAATAACACTTTCACACCTGAAAATATCGTTGAAATATCAATTGTCATTTTCCCAAAAGTGAACACATTTTAGGATAGTGGTTGGCAACAAAAAAAAAAAAAAAAAGCCAAAAAACTAGGCAAAATTTTCCGTGGAAAACTCCCTAATTTTAATGGATTACAAGCCTACTCTGAAACAATAATTGATAAACCCACAAACTGCTTTATCAATGTATACAATGATATGCACTGAAAAGGTCGGAATCGTTGTTAATGGTTCCTGGTGTAAGAAAGCAAAAAGCTCCATATTTTATGTTTAAATTTCTCTTCCGTATTGCTTTTTCTCTTCGCAAAGTCTTCTACAAATCATCACATTTCTCTGTATTTAGTCTTTCAATATAATTGTCCACATACTACCAAAACTTCAGTACGGATCCACTGTTGACTAACTCAACCACACTCTTCGAGTCAGTGCCCAAGTCTTAATATTTCATCCAAATAGTAAAATGGTTTCAATTTTTTCATAACCCCAAGTCATTGGTTATGAAGAGATTTATGTCTCTCTTAAGAAATAACGAAGGTGACAAGGAATTAACAATTTCGTAGGTCCTAAGCCTGGAACGTACTACACAATTACAAAATTATCTCCAAGCATATATGCACTAATATAGTTTGAATTTGTTAATCTATTATGATGGTATCTTGTTTCTAGAACCTTTTTGCTACTGAAAGATTTTAAAAACCAAACCAAACCAAACCAAACAGAATAAGCAAATTCGATTAATTAAACTACCACCCGTTAAACAAAATAATAACAATTTGAAAAATATTATTGTAGCAATTGGAAGAAGTTGGACCACAACCTTACCACTAGAATCACCCATCGATGTTTTGTCTGACTCTAAAAAAATTAGTTTTGTGAACTTAATTCCATGAAGAGGAATAATTCTAGATTTAGCTCGGGCTAAGTTCTCTTTATCTTGTCCCTTTTCTTATAAGGCTCACTTTATATATAACACCTATCTCAAGATATATACCCTAGAGGGATATGAACTTGAAGAAATGTGTTGACTTAAAACTTGATTTGTCAACTACATAATGGAGAGAAAAAAAAAATGCTCTTTTACTATAGCAATTTTTTCTCTCTTTTTTTCAAACATGAGTTACCTTGTCGTTACTACTGTTCGTGCTTCCTTTGGTGCCTAACCATTCCTCCCTTCAATGTTAGGCTCTTTTTTTTTTCCCATTCGATCAACTAGCTTGTGGCTTGACTATCATTTCTTTCTTTAACTATTGGTGGATATGTTTCTTTGGCTGCATCCATGTACATGTTTGATTGAAGGAAGGCTTTGTGCATTTTTTGGTGTTCTTGTCTCTCCCTTACTGTGTATTGGTGCCTGGTGTGTTCTCCTCTCCTCTTGTCTCTTTTGTTCTTCTTCCTTTGTTCTTGGTTTAGGTCGCTTTGATTGGGCTGTTGCTCTAGTGTGTTAGTTTTCCATTTTTGGTTGTGTTTGTGGGTTGTTGTTGTTTATATGAGTGTTTATTGAGTGATTGTGGTTGCTCTTGTGTGTGGTTTATATTGGCCAATTTTCCTTTTAGTTTTGTGTTTGTTCTTAGCCCTTTATGTGCATTCTGTGAGTGCCCTTCCTCTTTTGTATGTCTTGGTAGGGTAGTGTATGTTGGGTGCATGTGTAGTGTATGGTTCTTTGAGTTCCTTGCAAGTTACCTTAGCTAAATCTTTGGGTGCTATGACTTTTAATAGTTTAACACTCCTATGAAATCCAAACGCGTGTTTGGTTTTGTTGTTCAAGGCAAAAAAGAAGTGGTCCTTCCTAAACAATAGAATAAGTTCTTTGGTAGCAAGAAGGTGGCTTTGGAGTTGGAGTATATCTTTCTCACTAGCCTTTGCAAATAGGGGAAATGTTGGTTGAGCATCCTGAATAATTTACCTTTGAGGGAGCAAAAAGATAGGAATTGTATGCGATATGTTTTTTTCCTAAGTAGGAGACCTAATTTTTATATTGTCAAGAAGTTTACTAAAAAGTTATGAGGTAACCAAAGACTTGTTGAGGTGACATCTAAAGGTCAAGGTATGGTCATCCTTAAATTTAGTGATATGGATTAATTGAATAACGTCCTTGATAATGACCCTTGGTGCATTGACAGCCAACTGTTCTTTATTAGAAGATGAACAAGAAATATTACTATGTTTGCTGTAAACATTAAGACAGTTGTTACATGGGTTAAAATATTTGGCATTCTATTGGAATTTTGAAACCCGAACGACTTCAGCCATATGGCTAGTGGTATTGGACAATCTTTAACACTTGATGCTATTATGAAACAAAGGTCTAATTAAGACTTTGCTAGGATTAACATAAAACTGGATCAAGAATAGCCTTTGGATATGAAGCTACCCTTGGAGATTGTTAAATGCCAAATATATAGCTTATACAACTATTCTAGGGAAGACTATAAAATGAGAGGTTTTACGAATGGATTCAACCAAAAGGCCCCAAAAGACTATAGACTAATTAAAAATGACCAAACCTAAGACACCTAGAAAGATCATAAGGAAGACAGAGGTTTTAGAAATGTTATAAATGAAAAGGGAAAAAGAGTAAGCAACTCAGAGAAAAGAGGAGGACATACTCCTTAAAAGAATGAAGCAAGCATATTCGAAATATTAGGAAACACTAACAAGAAAGAGGGAAATGATATTCAAATAGTGGATGGTATGATTATTGATAATGGAATGAAATTTGATCACCTTAACGAAGCTTATCCTCCTTTAAACTTGAATGTTAAAATGGGGCTAAATAAGGTGATAGAAATACAAAATGAGACGAGACTATTTGGCAAATCTATTATAGTTGATGAAATAGAGATTAAAAATTTGGGAATCAAGAATGTAATAACCCAGGGGTAGAACTGTCATTTTAGGCTCTGGGATTAAGGGTAAAAGAGAGATTTTCAGTTAGGAAATGATTTCGAGAGGATTCAAGGGTAGAAGAGTCTTTTAAAAACCTTTCGTGGCTTATAAATAGATATTATAGGAAGAATATTCCATGTATGGCATGAGGAGAGAGAGATTTAAGATTTTAAGGGGCACACGTCCGCGTGTCTGAAATGCATGCCCGTGTGCCAGGAGAGAGACACATTATAAGATTAGTTTTCCCGTATTTTTGCTCAGCTTCCTTCTATTAGTTTCTTCTCTTCTCCTTTTCTAGCGAACCCTAGGTAAGAATCCGTCCAACCAGTAGTCATTGTTTCGGTTAGAGATCTAGGAGTAGCTAGAGAGAGAGATCCAGACGCCATGGCTAGAGGTAAGTATTTCTTTACCTCTTCATTTAGATTTCTAACAAGCTTTTCTGATTTTTAAGCTTCTTGAATGGTTGTTGTGTGATGAGTATGCTTTCCACCATTATTTGATAATGATTGATGCATTAAAAGTTTAAACCCTAACTTCCTAGCAAGTGTACTATTTCAAAGTAATATGGGAAGTATTCAGGGTGTCGTATCCACGGGATCGCATAAGCAAGTACCAAGACGACACTACTCTTAATTTTATCTAAACTATCGAATTCGAGTCTAAAATAAATATGAAAAATAAAATCAAAATAAAATCAAGTAATTAAGAAACACGCCTAGGTAAATCGAAAAACAATATGTGAGAAAATGCTAAGATTTCGGGTTCACTAATTCACTCCAATATAGGTTTTTCGTATGCGTATATATATTTTATGTTATTCATATGACAACGGAATTCCCTAAATTGATCAACATTCTTTCTCAAGCAATATTAATCCTATTTAACAATCTAATAACCTAAATATCTCTATCTAGATTAAATTAGATGAAAATGCATTAAGTTTTATGGAATCCACTAGCTTTCAGCACAAACCTATTGTGCCTATAATTATTGCATGTATTATCAAATATACCTCTATATTTAATTAATCCAAGGTTCGTATTCTAGCTGCTTTTATGCAATATCACCTCTCGGTCTCAATCACACAATAGAAATCCTATTAAAAGTGGCCAAGTTTCAATAGGCATTAAGTTTAGAATGCAAACTCACACGAAATAACATGTTCAGAAATTAAAATCGAAAACCCTACATATTCATGAATTAGCTAGCCCTAATCTTAGCAAAAATTATTTAGTTCATCATTGAAAACAAATAAAGAATGAGATTTAAACAATTCATAAGTATAATGGAGAAATAAGAACAAAACCAAATGAATGTTGAATCTCTTATTGAAGTTGATGAAAAATCGTCTCACAATTGCAATCCGAAAAGCTTTTGATTGAATCTCCAAAATAAAATATTGAATATTTGAAAAGTATGTGAAAAATCTCTCAAAAACTCTCCTAGGACGGCTCCCTCAATTTCTAAAATTACAAAGTATTATATATGCTTAGGGTTAGGGAAGAATTTCAGTCAAACTGAAATTCTGTGAACAGTGTCTATGTCGCGGCATGATGCCGCGGCCTGTTGATTATGTCTTCTGCTGCTGGGGCATGCCGCGACATGATGCCGCGACCTTGTCCAGAATTTATGCTGCGGCCTCGTCCAGAATTTATGTCGCAGCCTCCAGCCTCTGCCTTGCAAGGTAAGTAAGCTTTCATCTTACGCCGTAGCATCATGTTGCGGCCTTGAGCTTCTGGATTTTTTTGCATTTCATTCATGCTGCAACATCATGCCGCGGCTTGCAGGCTTTGGATTTTTACTCAGCTGGTTTCGATTCCACTCCTCGATCATTCGTCTCAATTGCAATTTTTTTGGTCTCGAACACACTCACTTGGTCTTGTTTCAACTCGAAATTATGTAAGTTCCTACAAAACAAAAACAATAACCATGTGATCCCGAATTTGCACAATTTAATAACGAATTGGACAAAATCTCTCCCAAATTCGCTCGAAATAAACCATAATATATACGTATGTCCATTATCCATCAATGATATGATGAAATGCATGATGATTGTTGGGCTTATTATGCAATGTATGCTGTGTATGTTGCTTGGGTATGAAACCATAAGAAATGCTTGATATTTGGCCTGCTAAATGATAAATGTATGAGTTGAGTATGTTTATGGGCATGAGAATATGTTGTGTTTATGTTTGATTGAAGAATGGTTGAGATTTGGATGTGTTTGAGTGGGATTTTCTAGGTTTCCAGATGTATCTGTAGATTCTGGGTTGAGTGCACGCTTGTGCACCCGAGGGGACACGCCTGTGTAGCCTCAAATCTGTATGAGACACGGCTTTGCATGTTACCCGTGTGCGTATGAAAATCTACACACACGTTTGTGTACTCAAGTGCATACGCCCATGTGTCTAATCCCAAATCTACACGCTCATGTAGGCAAGACACGAGATGGTGTTGAGGCAGCTACATGCCCATGTAGTATGATACACGTCCATGTGCCCAGTCATGCACGCCCGTGTATTTGTACCATACACCCGTGTGGTTAGCCTTTTGTTTGATAAATTTTCCAAAAGCTTGTATGCCCAAAAGCACGAGAAGCACACGGTCCCGTGTGCCTTGACACACGCCCGTGCACATTAACTCATATGCCCGTGTGGCTTAAGAAAGACAGAAAAGAGAATTTTAAGCAAAGATAAGCTACCCTAAGCAACCCTAAGAGAATTCTAAGCTTGAGAAACATGAGAATAATATGAGATAATGACATATCATGCATTGAACATGACATGCCACACATGAGATATTTTCAGAAAAAAGGATCTAAGGATCCAAGAGATGTTTTAAATATATATATATACACGATGTTTTGAACATCAGTTAGGGGTGGATACGAGGGGGCACTTGTAAGTTCGCACGCCTGCTAGAAAGGGAAACCATAGTTCGCTAGACAGGACATGGTCGTGCACGAGTAGTTTTCTTATAGGTTTGAGCTTATAAGGCCAAGGTGTTGAATCCTTGTGTTCATTAGTCTGACCAGCATAGCAGAGATATTTTTCAGATACAATACTTTTGATACTATTTTCAGTTATACTATATGAATATATGTGAGGATCTTTGGATCAGAGCTTTCATCAAAAAGAGTTTTCAGATAAGAGTAAGTTTTCAGAAAATCAGCCCGAAGGGCAAGTTTTATGATAAATGAGTATTTACATGACATCAGAGCATACATATCATGTCATGTATTGCAATCATGAGAAACATATGAGATAAAAGCAAAGTATAAAGCACAAAACAGATGAAAACTGTAAGAACTCAATGATTAAATAAAGTAAAAAAATAAGAGATAAGAAAAAATTAATATAAGCTACTGTAAAGTAAGAATAATAAGATGATAAGAAAACAGTAAGCAGAGAACTCGATGTTTGATCTATGATCAGCTTTTGCTCGATGACCTGTCTATGTAAGAGATAGGAAATGCTTACTAAGTGATTTTGTCACTCACCCCTTTCCCTTCCTTTCTCTTTTGCAGGTTAGTGAGTTGAGGATTGAGATGTGGCGATGTAGCTATGAGGTTTTGGGGATATGACTCGGCAGCTAGTTTTGTGATTCGGCTCGCATGCTTTGATAATTCGTATTTCATGTATTTATGTGTGTGTATTATATTTTAGTATGTACTGTATGGATAGCATGATTTTATACATGAGTAGTTTGAGATTTTCAGAAAAGCCATTATAACTTGTTTTATAACAGTATTTGTATTTTTACGCTTCCGTATTCAAAGTTTTAAAATATTTTGAGCAGCAGTTAATTTTCTTTTCCTTGTGGGGATCTCCATCACAGGCACATTTTTATTATTATTACATATATAATTATATCTGTATATTTTAAATAGCTGCGCACAGTAGGCCTGGGACGGGGGTCATTACAAAGAAAGACTTAAAAGGAAGTAAAAAGAAGAGTAAGAAATAGAAGGGAACAAGTCCCCTGTAATGAAGATAAATGGATAATATTACCTCATAAAACATAAGGGGTTTGAGTGCCCTTTTAAAGTAAAAAGAGATTAACAAACTTATCAAAAATAATTCACTTGACCCTATGACAATTTTCAAGACTAAGGTGAGAGAGAATCATTGTGAAATTGTTAAAAACAACATATGTGGGAATTGGCAGTAGGTTATTAACTATAATTCCAATAAAAGAGGACGTATTTGGTTCTTGTGGAATGTAATAGCCTAGGGTAGAATTGTCATTTTAGGCTTTGAGACTAAGGGTAAAAGAGAGATTTCTAGATAGAAAGTAGTTTTGAGGGTAAAAGAGTCTTTTAGAAGCCTTTCGCGGCTTATACATGGATATTCTGAGAAGAATATTTCATGTTTGGCACAAGGAGAAAGAGATTTAAGTTTTTAGAGTGGCACACGCCCGTGTGTCAAGTGAGAGGTGCGATAAATGTTTCTTTTCCCACATTTTCACTCAGCTTATTTTCTTTCAGTTTCTCTTCTCCATTTTTTAGGGAACTCTAGGTAAGAAACCATCTAGTCAGTAGCTATTATTCTGGTTAGAGATCCAAGAGCTTCAAGAGAGAGAGATCTAAATGCAATGACAAGAGGTAAGTATTTCTTTACCTCTTTCATTTAGGTTTACAACATGCTTCCACTAATTTTGAGTTTCTTGGATGGTTGTTGTGTGTTGTGGATGTGTGTTATTGTGATTGGATGATGAAATGAGATAATATATGATGATTTATGAGATTATTATGAACTGTGTGATGATTTGTTGCTTGGGTTCTAATTTGTGAGAAATGTGTGAGTTTTAGCATGCTTTATGATAAATGGATGAAATGAGGATGTTATGGGCATGAGAATTTGCTATATGTAAGCTTAATTGAGGAATGTTTGAGTTGGAAGAGATTTGAGTAGGATTTTCTGGGTTTTCAAATGAAATCTACAAATTTTGGGCTGAGCACATGACCATACACCTGAGGATGCACGCCCATGTTACTTTAATTCTACATGAATATAGCCTTGCATGACACCCGTATGCGTATGAAAATCTAGACACACGCCCGTGCAGTTGATACACATGCCCATGTGTGCGATCGCAATTCTTCACGCCCATGTTGGTAAGACACGAGACGGTGTTTAGGTAGCTACATGCTCGTGTAGAGTACACGAACTTATGCTTTATATGCATGCCTGTGTATTGCACCACACACCCGTGTGGCCAGCCAATGTTTGTTAAATTTTTTCAAAAGCTAGCACGCCCAAGGGCACGACTTAAGCACGACCCTATATGTCTTTACACACGCCCGTGTGCTAAGCATAGCACACCCGTGTGCCTTGAGAAAAATAGAAAAAAAATACTAAAGCATGATTAAAGAAAAGATAAGCCACCCTAAGCAACTTTCAGCTATTTCTAAGCACAAGAAACAAAAGAATAACAAGATATAACAACATATCATGCATGATTATCAAAGCATTAAGCATAACATGCCACATGAAATGCTTTCAGAAAGGGATCTAATGATCCAAGAGTATGATTTAAAAATTAAAATATACGATGTTACAGACATTAATTAGGAGTGGATACGAGGGGGCGCTTGTGAGTTCGCATGCTCGCTAAAGAGGGAAACCATCATCCGCTAAAGAAGACATAGTCATGCACGAGTAGTTTTATCATACGTTTGAGCTCACACGACCAAGGTCCCAAATTCCTGTATTCATCAGTCTAGCCAGTATAGTAGAGATATTTTTAGATACAGTACTTTCTGATACAAATTTCATTTTATATTATATATATATATATGAGGATCTTCGAATCAGAGTTTTTATATCAGAAAGAGTTTTTAGAAAAGGAGTTTTCAGAAAATCAAGTCCAAGGGCAAGTTTTATTACTAGTGAGCATTTACATAACATTAGAGCATACATATCATGTCATATATAACATTCATAAGAGATAGATAAGACGAAGTAAAGCATTAAATAGAAAATAGATGAAATCTCTAAATGAAGAAAGTAAAGAAATAAGGGATAAGAAAGAATGAATAAGAAATTGTAAAGTAAAGAACAACGAGATTTAAGACTTGAGATCAGCTTGTGCTCGATGACTTGTCTATGTGAGAGATAAGAAATGTTTATGAGTGATTTTGTCACTCACCCTTTTTCATTCCTTTCTCTTTATAGGTCCGTGAGTTGGGGACTAAGCAAGAGTGATACAGTTGTCAGATTTTAGGGACATGACTCGGTAGCAGATAACATGTTTTGGCTCTCATGCTTTGATTTTGTTTATTTCTCATATATATGTGTGTGTATTATACTTTAGTATACACTATATGGATGTTATATTTTTATACATGAGTAGCCTGAGATTTTCAGAAAAGTCATTATTTCTTATTTTGTTGTAGTATTTATGTTTTCAGTTTCCACATTCAGGTTTTTAAATTATTTTGAGCAGTAGTGAGTATTCCTTTTTACTAGTAGGGATTTCCATCACAGACGTATTTTCAATATAATATTATATATATTTTAAACGGTTGTGCACAGTAAGCCTGTGGCGGGGGTCACTACTGTTATTGGTATTAGAGAGGAGATGTCGGTACATCGAGAGGTGAAGGTAGAGTTAAAGTCTTTGTAGTGAGGAGAGAGCAGGCTGAGATAATTCCCCACGCAATTACAGGTTAGTTAACTTTCTTGGATACTTCTTTATATGTGTTGATTGATTATGGTGCCACTTATAGTTTTGTATCCCAATAAGTGATAGAGATATTAGGGTTAATCTTTAGTGTGGCAGAGTGAAGTATTTGTATTGAGATGTCTGGTGGTGGTATGATAGTGAGTGACCGAGTACTGATAAATCAAGAGGTAGTCATTATGGAAAGGACTTTGAGGATAGATTTCATCATGTTAGAGTTAGCTGATTTTGACATGATCCTAAGTATGGATTTTTTGAGCTGTTATAGAGTAGAGATAAACTATAAGAGGAAAAATGTTAGATTGCAACTAGACCTTGATCAGTTCACCTTTGTTGAGGGTAGAGTGGAAGTAATGCTTATTTCTTATTTGCAGGCAAGAAAATTGTTGAGTAGGGGATGTGTAGGCTACTTGGCTAATGTGGTGTGTAAAGAGGTAGTTCAGTCAAGTATCGAGGAGGTGCCAATAGTTAGAGAGTTTTCAAATGTTTTTCCTAAAGATTTACCAAGATTACCTCCAGAGTGAGAATTAGAGTTTTTGATTGAGTTACCTCCCAGTACGGCTCCTAATTCTAAGGCTCCGTATCGAATGGCCCTAGTAGAGCTTCAAGAGTTGAAGAAGTAGCTTCAAAAGTTGATCGATAAGAGGTTTATCAGACTGAGTTGTTCACCATGGGGCGCTTTGATATTGTTTGTGCAGAAAAAAGATGGGTCACTAATGATGTGTATAGACTATAAGGAGTTATATAAAGTGACAGTTAAGAATAAATATCTGTTACCTCGGATAGATGATTTATTTGACTAGTTGAGTAGAGCTGTAGTATTCTCTAAGATAGATTTGAGGTATGGGTATCAGCAACTCAGAGTTGCAGAGAGAGATGTGCCTAAGATTGCTTTTAAGACGAGGTATGACCACTATGAGTTTGTGGTGATGCTTTTTGGTTTAACTACTGCTCCTGCGGTATTTATAGATTTGATGAACCGAGTCTTCCAAGATTGTCTAGATAGATTTGTTGTTGTGTTTATCAACGATATCTTGGTCTACTCAAGGAGGGTAGAAGAGTATGTGAAGTATTTGAGATTTGTTCTTCAGAGATTAAGAGACAGAGAACTTTATGCCAAGTTTGATAAATGTGAGTTTTAATTTAACAGTGTATCCTTCCTTGGATACGTGGTTTCAATAACAGGTATTTCAGTGGACCTAAGTAAAGTTGATGTGATTTTGAGTTGGCTGAGGCTAAGAACTGCTAAAGAGGTGAGGAGTTTCCTTGGATTAGTTGGATATTACAATAGGTTTATTGAGGGCTTTTCCAGTATAGCCAAGTTGTTGACTACTTTGACTTGGAGTGAGACACAGTTTATTTGGACTGAAGAGCATGAGACTCGATTTCAGGAGTTAAAGCAGAGGTTGACGAGTGTGCCCATGTTAGCATTGCCTTAGGAGGGTATTAGTTGCTACATTTACACAGATGCTTCCCATCAGGGGATTGGTGCAGTGTTGATGCAGTCAGATAGGGTGATTGTCTATGCCTCTAGGTAACGAAAAGATCACAAATTATGATACCCTACACATGATTTGGAGTTAGCTGCTATAGTGTTTGTCTTGAAGATTTGAAGACATTATCTGTATGATGTGAGATGTTGTATCTATTCTAATCACAAGAGTTTGAAGTATTGCTTCACCTAGCGAGAGTTAAATATGAGATAGAATAGATGGTTAGAGCTGGTGAAGGATTACAATTGTGAGATCAGATACCTCTAGGGAGAGCTAATATGGTAGTAGATGATTTGAGTAGGAGAGTAGTCTTGTCTATGGTTACAGCTTAGAGAGAGTTACAGTATGACATTGACCGGATAAGATTGAGGTAGTAACAGTCGGTTTTTCTAAACTTCAGGTATCTTTTACTTTGTATGATGATATCAGAGATCCTTAGAGGGTCGATTTATGGGTTCAGAAGACTTCAAAGGGTACAGTTTCAAATTTTGAAGTCAAAGGTGGTATTTTGAGATTTAGAGGCAGTGTTTGTGCGCCAAAGGACACCGAATTGAGACAAAGGATTTTGTCAGAGGCTCCTGATACAGTCTATTCAGCTCATTCAGGCAATACAAAAATGTATCAAGATCTTAAGAGATTATTTTAGTGGTCTGGTATAAGAAGAGATATTGCGTAGTATGTAGCCAAGTGTTTGACTTGTCAGCAGGTCAAGACAGAGCATCAGAGACCGTCTGGTTTGTTACAACCTTTAAGGATTCCCCAGTGGAAATGGGAGAGTATTTCAATGGATTTCATATCAGGACTCCTTAGAGTATAGAAAGGTTCTAACAACATCTAGATTATAGTTGACAGATTGAGTTAGTCTGCACACTTATTACAGATTAGAGATGGTGTGAGTACTAATCAGTTGAGTCATCTGTACGTCAGAGAGATTGTCAGACTTCATGAAATTCCCAGAGATATGATATCAGACAGAGATTCGAGATTTTTATCAGCCTTTTGAGGCAGTTTGTAGAGAGCTTTGGGGATTATACTTCACTTTAGTTCAACTTATCACCTACAGACAGATAGTCAAACTAAAAGAGTCAACTAGATATTAGAAAATATGTTGAGAGCTTACTATATAGACTTTCAGGTTAATTGGGCCAAGTTATTATCATTGATGGAGTTTGTTTACAATAACAGCTATTAGTTCACCATTCAGATGGCACAATTTGAGGTTCTGTATGGTAGAAAATACAAATCGCCACTATATTGGGATGAGATGGGTGAAAGAGATTCATTAAAGACAACAGTGGTCCTGAGATGACTCAGATAATGATTGAACAGATCAAAGTAATCAGGCAGAGGATTAAACAGACCTAAGATCGTTAGAAGAGTTATACAGATCAGAGGTGTAGGAGATAAAGTTTGAGGATGAAGATCATGTTTTCTTAAGAGTTACTCCCTATAGATGTGTCCCGAGATTTGGTAAGAATGGCAAGTTAGCTTTTGGATTTATTGGTATATATTAGATTCTAGAGAGAGTTGGCAGAGTTGCTTATAGATTGCCTTTACCAGCTAGTATGGACAGAGTTCATAATGTATTTCATGTATCTCAACTGAGAAAGTATGTGAGAGATTCTTCACATATGCTTCAGATTAAAGATCTAGAGTTGGCGATGATCTAAGTTATTAGGAGACACTTGTTCAAATATTGGACTACAAAGTGAAGACCCTCAGGAATAGAGAGATACTGTTGGTTAAAGTGTTATGGAAGAGCCAGAGAGTTAAGGAAACTACCTAAGAGATTGAGTTTGAGATGAGAGATAGGTTCCCAAAGTTGTTTAGGTAATTCCGATGATGAAATTTTTATTAGAGGGGGAGATTGTAATAACCTAGGGTAGAATTGTCATTTTAGACTCTGAAATTAAGGGTAAAAGAGAGATTTCCATATAAAAAGTAGTTTTGAGAGGGTTCGAGAGTTGAAGAGTCTTTTAGAAGCCTTTTGTGGCTTATACATGGATATTCTAAGAATAATATTTCATGTATGGCATGAGGAGAGAGAGATTTAAGTTTTTAGAGGGGCACACGCCTATGTGTCTCGGACAAACGGCCGTGTGTCAAGTGAGATGTGCGATAAATGTTTCTTTTCCCTTATTTTCGTTGAACTTATTTTCCTTCAGTTTCTCTTCTCTATTTTCTAGCAAACCCTAGGTAAGAAACCGTCTAACCAGTAGCTATTATTCCTATTAGAGATCCAGAAGCTTCAAGAGAGAGAGATCTAGACGCAATGACAAGAGGTAAGTATTTCTTTACCTTTTTTAATTAGGTTTACAACATGCTTCCTCTAATTTTGAGTTTCTTGGATGGTTGTTGCATGTTGTGGATGTGTGTTATTGTGATTGGATGATGAAATGAGATAATGTATGATGATTTATAAGATTATTATGAAATGTGTCATGATTTATTGCTTGGGTACGAATTTGTGAGAAATGTGTGAGTTTTAGCATGCTTTATGATAAATGGATGAAATAAGAATGTTATAGGCATGAGAATTTGCTACATGTAAGCTTAATTGAGGAATGTTTGAGTTGGAAGAGATTTGAGTAAGATTTTCTAGGTTTCCAAACGTAATCTATAGATTTTGGATTGAGCACACGACTGTACATCGATTGTGCACTCGAGGATGCACACCCATATGACCTCAATTCTACATGAACACGACCATGCATGGCACCCATGTGCGTATGAAAATCCATACACACGCTTGTGTAGTTAATGCACACGCCCGTATGCACGATCCTAATTCTACATGCCCGTGTAGGTAAGACACGAGACGGTGTTGAGGCAATTACATGCTCGTGTAGTGTAGTACACGACCTTATGCTTTAGATGCATGCTCGTGTATTACACTATACTCTTGTATGGCCAACCAATATTTGTTAAAATTTTTTAGAAGCTAACACGCCTAAGGGCACGACTTGAACACGACCCGGTGTGCCTTCACACACGCCCGTGTGCCAAGCATAGCATACCCATATGCCTTGAGAAAAGCAGAAAAGAAATCCTAAAGCATGATTAAAGTAAAAATAACATGATATAACAACATATCATGCATGATTATCAAAGCATTGAGCACGACATGCCACATGAAATGTTTTCAAAAAGGGATCTAAGGATCTAAAAGTATAAATATATGATGTTCCGGACATCAGTTAGGGGTGGATACGAAAAGGCACCTGTGAGTTCGCACACCCGCTAGAGAGGGAAACCATCATTTACTAGAGAGGACATGGTCATGCACGAGTAGTTTTATCATAAGTTTGAGCTCATACGGCCAAGGTGTCGAATCCCTGTATTCATCAGTATGACCAGTATAGTAGAGATATTTTCAGATACAGTACTTTCTAATACAGATTTCAGTTTATATTATATACATATATATACGAGGATCTTCATATTAGAGTTTTTGTATTAGAAAGAGTTTTCAGAAAATCAAGTCGAAGGGAAAGTTTTATTACTAATGAGCATTTACATGACATCAGAGCATACATATCATGTCATGTACAACATTGATAAGAGACAAATAAGACGAAGTAAAGTATTAAACAGAAAATAGATGAAATCTCTGAATGAAGAAAATAAAGAAATAAGGGATAAGAAAGAATGAATAAGAAAACTATAAAGTAGAGAACAACAAGATTTAAGACTTGAGATCAGCTTGTGCTCGATGACCTATCTATGTGAGAGATAGGAAATGTTTATTGAGTGATTTTGTCACTCACCTCTTTCCCTTGATTTCTCTTTGCAGGTCAATGAGTTGGGGACTGAGCAGGATTGATGTTGTTGTTAAATTTTGGGGACATGGCTCAACAGTAGATAACATGTTTTGGCTCGCATGCTTTGATTTTATTTATTTCTCATGTATATATGTGTGTATTATACTTTAGTATATATTGTATGAATGTTATATTTCTATACATGAGTAGCCTGAGAATTTCAGAAAAGTCATTATTTCTTATTTTGTTGCAGTATTTATGTTTTTAGCTTCCGCATTCAGTTTTTAAATTATTTTGAGCAGCAGTGAGTATTCCATGTTGCTGTAGGGATTTTCGTCACAAACACATTTTCAGTATAATATTATATATATTTTAAAAGGTTGTGCATAGTAAACCTATGGCGGATGTCACTACATGGAATAAGATCAACATTAAGGTTCAGATAGTTGAATAAAAGAAGCAACTCGACCACGGTGAGATTGAGAACATCTCCACCGATGATAAGTTTTTGACCACTTTTGTTTATAGTGCCAACGGTTACATAGAAAAAAGAAGTCTTTGAGAGGACTTGTAGTATGTCAAATGCTCTAAATTAATTAGAAATTCCTTGTTGTCCCTAAACACTAAATTGTAGCTAACGTGAGCAAGGGTTGTTCCTACAAATAATGATTTCGCAAACAATTATACTTTGATTTAATAACAAATAATCAAACTAAAATTCAACTTTATTTTCAAATACATATAACACAAAAACAAAGATAGGGACTTTGAATTATGATTCGAATGAAATGCAAAATGCAGCAAATTAAAAATCAATTGATAAACAATATAATGATGAAATTCAATTTTAAGATTATTAGCAACTATAACGTTCAACAGATTTCAACCTCTTGGCTAGTTGGTTCGACTTTACTAAAACTATAAACCTTAAATGACAGTAAGTTCTATCACTTGATTCTTCATTTTCATTCACTGAATAACATAGGTTCATTACTGAGAATCTAACCACTTATCAACATATAACAAACTCTATATATTTAATTGCATAGTTACCTTAAGTTTTTGGAAGATAAAGGTTCATAAAGGCAATAATCACATGAGCTCGAATCATTTAACTTGTGTTGAGTTATTCTTAACAGATGCATAAAACTTGTCTAAATTTCCTATTGGTAATTATTTCTTGGTTGACTAGAGTAACGATGAATTCGAATCACATACCTTAATCTTAGTAAAGTTCAATTGTTCAATCAATATGGGATTATTAAAATCAACAATTAGTCATTCATAATCTAAAAATAACTCAACCAAAATTAAAGAGAATATATTAACATTCCAAAAGTTAAATTTATTAAACAATCACTAGTTTAAATAACTCATACAAGTGTTATACTCAGATATGTTTGCTAATTTTGACCATCTAAACAACTGATAACTGATATAGGCTTGATCCCCTCATATGAATTATAGTGCAAGATACATAGATGAATTTGGCTTTTAGAATGACTTCATTTGGAATTAGGACACTTTAGTTATGCCCTTTTAAAGCACTAAGGACTTGACTCTAGTTTTCAAGTCTAACTTTATATTTACGTTTTAATAAAAAAAATTAGAAATTCTATGAGCCAAACCCTTTTGAAAAGTTTGAGAAAGACAAAACACACAAATAGATTTCTTGGATAATCATAAACCTGTAATAAGCCCAAAGGGTCAAGAAGTGAAAATACTAGAATCTTCAAGTTTAAAGCACAATTTATGAATATACTTCCACTAATGTTTTACAAGTAAAATCATCATAATAAAACACAAAAAAACCTCAATTAATTTAAATAAACTAAATGTATGAGAAATAAAAAAATGTTTATCTATAAGTTTATCAAATATGCCTCACACTTTGCTTTGCATATTCTGCCTCACACTTTGCTTTGCATATTCTCAAGTAGAACGTACTCTATACCAAGCATATAATATACTCAAACCATACCAAGAACACCATCATGATACACAAGCAATTCTATTTAATCTTTAATTATGGAAACTTAAACCTAACTTACAATATAGCAATAGTGAAATAAACTAAAACCAAACACATTCATTTCTTACTTTATCTTTATCTATGATCTGTCTCAATCAACTAATGCCAATTAGGCAATTGATCACAATTGACTCATGCACAACTCACCCTTCAATCATTTCTCTTTACTACTACAAACCGGGTAGTCAACTAGGGTGCTAATTTCCTTAAAGCAACAACAAAAAACAAATATTTTTCCTTAAGTTATAACTTGAAAATTAATCACAAGAAACAGACATTAAAATGCTTTGCATACTCGTATTCAAGTCACTAGTCAAGATTAAAGCCATTCATGGTGAATATACTAGCCCCTAACCTACTAGGCAACTAAATAACAAAGTAGAAATTGCTACGTAATATGTGTGTGTATATATATATATATATTGTATTTCTTTCACCTTTTTTCCATTTCTTTTTTTTTTCACATTTTTTTCTGTTTCTTTTCTTTTTATTCACATCCCTATTTACTTAAACACGAATTTAGTACTTGTTTAAGAGAAACAATTTCAAGACTAGCTATACATTCCTCAATCATGCTACATCACCAAGATCACATAACTTCTCAAGACATACCATTTCATTTAATTATACAGATCAAGATGTGTTTAACTTTAGTTTATAAAATATTACGAACATCTTAAGGTAATGAGTATGCTTATTTACATCAGTCAAATTAATATCTCATGCATAATCAAGTATTCAAAGATGTGACTTAAAGTAATAAAAAAAAATTTTGGAAAACACAAAAAAAAAAAAAAAAAACAATGAAAAGAAAGACAAAAGAAGATTTATAAGCCTCTTTACATTGTCCCTAATGTAAAACCCAAATATAAAAAGGAGACAGTATTCAAACGCAAAAAATAAAAAATAAAAGAAAATAAATACTCTACTTGGGTTGCCTCCCAAACAATGCCTTTTTTTTTTTTTTTTCGTTAGCTCAATAACAAGCTTCTTAATTTAAGTAAATTGGATTTTTACAGTTCACCACCTTAACAGTCTACACTTGAAAACCTTCATAGAAAGGTTTAAGTCTTTGCCATTCACCTTAAATACTTTTCATGTCTTTAGACTTTGAATTTTTATTACTCCATGATGAATCACATTATTAACAACAAATGAGCCAAATTAATGAGAATAAAGTTTACCTAGAAATAGTTTAAACCTTAAATGATATAGGAGAACTTTTTGTCCAATAGAAAAATTCTTCCACAAAATCTTCTTGTCATGGAAGGCTTTTGATTTCTCTTTGTAAATCTTGGAGCTCTCATACGCTTCATTCCTCAGTTCCTCCAGCTCTTATAATTATAGTTTCCTTTATTCTCTAGCTTTATTCATATCTCAGTTGTATTGCTTTAATGATGGAAAATCTACTTTTAACAACTACTTTTCCCTTTGTTAAAGGTTTTTTTTTTTTTTTTTTTTTTTTTTGGTAGTGCTAGCTAAACCAAGAACAAATCTTGTCAATGCATTAAACCTAGTAGTATAATCCTTAACAAAACTTAACCTTTAAGTCAACTCAATAAACTCTTAAGCCCTCACATAGACTAAATCTAAGAACTCCTCATTAAACATTTGGTAGAAGTCTTTCTAGTTCAATCTCTTCATATCCATAGATATTCTAGCGAGATTCCACTAAATTCTTACATCATTTCTGCAGGAGTCCTCACCACAGGTCACTGTATGCTGCTATTTAAAATTAATATTATATTAATAATTAACCTATAGTAAAAATTCCTACAACAAAAAACTGCTGCTGAGTTAAAAGTTTTGTATACGAAAGCTATAAATAGAATATACTATTAATAATATTAAGAAAATATTGATTTTATGCTGAAAACTCCCAAGCTATTCAATTTTAAAAACATATTATCCATACAATACATATAAATAGTGTAGTACACCCATATGCATGATTAAAATTGTACAAAAGCATGCGAGCTATTAACATGCTATTTGTTGCCAAGTAGTATTCCCAAAACCTCACAGTCTTCTCACCTCTAGCTCAACCTTAAAGAATCACTGACTTACAAAAGAGGAAACAAGGAAGGGGTGAGTGATAAAATCACTTAATAAGTGTTTCTTATCTTTAATACAAGTAGTTTTCAAGCTTAGTCTTGCTTTATGACTTGTCACACTATAACTAGTTTAGTGTTCTCTTTATTCTCTTTTCTATAATGTTTTCTATATTTTTGTCTCTCTTTAGTTGGTTCTCATGTTGTACTGTGAGTGACATCGCATGAGTATGTTGATGTCATACCAAATTGAAAAACCATAAAGGTTTGCCCTTGGGTTAGTTTTGTGAAAGTAATTTCTGGAATAATAGCTATCATCTGAAGATCCTAAATATATACATATAGTATATACTGTAAAACTAAATCTAAAAAATCTGTATTAGAAAATAATTGCTATGCTAGCCAAACTAATATATATAGGAACCCTAGCCGTGTGAAATCCTGCAATAACTATTGATTCATAACCAGCACTCTCTCTGACAAGCTTAATTAATGACCATGTCTTCTCTAACGAACATTGATTTCCCTTTTTAATGGGTGTGCGAACTCATAGGTACCTCTTTATATTCATCCTTAACTAATGTCCGAAATATCATATATTTATACTTTAAAAACATGATATTAAATCCTTGAATCCCTTTTTGAGAACACTGTATGATATGTCATGCTAAATGATACTATTCATGTATAATATTATGTTCTCTCTTGTTATTATTGAGTTCTTTATACTTAAAAATGGCTTAGAATTTGTTTAAAGATGTTTTATAATTATTTTATGCTTTACCTTAGTGCATGAGCGTGTGAGGCTTAGCACAAGGTCGTGGAAGATTATGCACGAGATTGTGTTAGAGGCATGCTCTTGGTCATGCTAAGGTCTAAAGTTATCTTGTGATTTCTTAGCTTTTTATATGGGCATATGGTGTAGGGTACACATTTTTACACTTGCACGACTATGCAGCAACCTATAAACAATCCCGTGTCTTATTTACAGAGGCCTGTAGAATTAGAAATGAGCACACAGTCAAGTTTTCACTCATATAGCTATATGTCTAGGCTTTCCAAGCATGCATGACTTCAACACATGGTCGTGTTACTGTAGAAATAAGGCTACATGGTCGTACACTTACGAGTACACGATCGTGCATTCTATTCCATTTTTATAATAACTCATCTGAAAACCTAAAAATCCTAGCCATCTTCTATCCAAATGTTTCTAGATTTCAATCAAACATTAACCTGAGCCCCAAGCATTAATAATAACTCATATAATCATCAAACCACATTAATAATTATGCTAAACACATTATATTTCACAATAAAAAGCATGAAGCATATGTATACATAGATATATATGTACATATTTTCATGAAATAATTCACTCATTCAGCTTCTAAATCAACATCTAAGTACTTAAGCAAGCTAAACAGGCCTCAATAATATAATAAGCATTTCAAAACTCAAGAAATAGGGGAAACATGCGATAAAACAAGGTGAAAGAGGTAATGGAACACTTACATCTAGCCATGGTTGTTGAATTTATATCTCTAGTTGGCTTAGACGCTCTAATCTGATGTTGGATTGCTAGTTGATCTCTCTCTACAACTCTAGGGTTCAGCAGGAAAATAGAAAAAGAAGTTGAAAGCTAAAAAATACGTAGATCTAAAAAATAAAAGTATATATACGACACTTACATGACGTATGATCATATATCAAGGAAATCTCATATTTCCTTCCTCTTTGCATGTCACATATAACTTTTAAATGACTATTTTGCCTCTAATCCCTCTTAACTCTACTTTTTATTATAAACTCTCACTTTTAACCCTAATTTCCAGCTTAAAAGAACAATTATATTCTCTGTTTATTACAACTTTTCAACAAATACATAGTATATCTCATTTTTTCCTAATTTGACATCTTAAATAAACTTATAGCTCTTTTTGTAGACTTTGTCCATATTTTTACAACTAAAATATCTCTTAAACTACTAAATTTATATAGTTGATAAACCTTAAATAAACTATAGATAGGGTGCAACCTCTCTTTACCTTGAACCAAACCACTATTTAACTCACAACTAGACCTCAATCGCCTATCAACCATAGGTCTTCTACACTTAAACTCACCCTAGTAGCCTTGAACCTTTTTCTAACACTCACAGGTTTAATAGAAGCATTACTCTCTACCTTATCCAATTTAGGTTAGAAAGTCTTTATATCTAAAATTCCAATTTAGGTTAGAAAGTCTTTATATCTAAAATTTTATTAATAACACGTTAGTAAATTTAAATTTCACTAAATTGAACATTGAAAATACATCGAGAGAGCACTATGAGTACTGGCTATTAGGATATTTTGACTTTGGACTCACACAGTTTTTGAATGCCATACAAAATTTAAAAGCAAATTTTTATTTAAAAGACTTGAAAATGGATTGACCTACAAGAGAAAGAATTTTGAAATGAGTGACAAGTTATTTAGTAAGCACTTCATAACCTGTCATACAAAATCCTAATCTTGAAACATTAGTATCTTAGCTTATTTTTTTATCTTATCTTCTTTATTCTTATTATTCTGACTTTCTCTTTCCTCTTAATCGTATCATGCCATGTATGTTTTCATATAAAACACACTGAAAACCATGAATTAGCCCTAGAGGCTTCCTTTCTTAAAATTTATCTACTTAAAAACTCATAATTGATCTAAAGATTCCTTTATAAAATATGTCATAATGATTTAAAGATCTCATCATAAAATTTATCTTGAAAGCTATCTTTTCATAAAAATTATCCATGGAAATCATTCATAAAAAAATATTCGTACTGATTAGATTGATGTACATAGAGATTTAGCATCCTAGTTATATGAGTTCAACTAATGCATAACTAGCATTCTCTCTAGCAAGCTTGGTTAGTAACCATGTCCTATCAAACAAACATTAGTTTTTTTCTCTAATGGGTATGCAAACCTACAGATGCCCCTTCATATACACCTTTAAAATATGTCTAGAATATTATATTTTTTTCTACTTTTAAAATATGCACACGTAAAACATTTTCTTATTTCTTGAAACAATTTTTGGCATGCCATATCATTAATGCTCTTCATGCATTAATTTTTTTTTCATTCCTTTAGATTGGTTATTAAGACTTCTCCTATTACTTATTTATTTTCTTATAGTCTTTTATTTGCTACTTATTAATCTTATAATCCTTTTTTATTTTTCTTAATTCTGAATATTTTTTCATAATTTTCTTTTTTTTATTACTTACCTAAATTCATCATGAAAATATTTAATACTTTAATTAATTTTCTTCATTGTATGTGTTGTATAGTCATGCTCTATAAGGTCGCGTGGTCGTGTTCTCCCTAAGTTCCACAACACATGTGAAACTAACACATACACATGATCATAACTTAATATCTAATGATTATGTCTCTAGCAGAAGAACAACCATGCTACATAGTCATGCATGTGTAACATGCAAAATTGTGATGCTACAGAATATGACTACACGATCATGCACCTTTTCACACGTATGATCATGCATTGCATTCGACCATTATATATCTTGGCTAAATAACCACAGATCCATAGGAATTTAAGCATTCAAATCTTATCCAACTTATATAGTAGCATATATCATCAATATCATTCATACATATCTAAGATCTTCAACATTTAATATTAAATTGTCATCAAATAGATCTAATCTCCTTCATATCAATTTAAGCACATATAAATCCTAAGCATATTTCTATAGCTTCACAGCATCACATATCAAACAATCATTAGCAAAATCATGTAAAACAAAAGCAAATGTGTACCTAGAAGCAGCCTCTAACATATTAGACACACATAAACAAAGATCTCATGCAAATTAACATAGATCTACATAATGTAGAGATAATAATCCAAAATCATCATAACGTTATTCACTATCATGATAATCCAAAATCATCATAGCATTAATCAACAGAAATTCTTGTTTCATCAATCGATCATCTAAAATCAAATATTATAGCAGCGATGTTAAACAAATAGAGGCTAAGAAATGCTTACTTTAAAGCTTATAAATGCATTTTCTTTCTAGATCTTTATCTAACTACTGCTTACATCTTAGCTTGCTTCTCCTCTCTCTACTTTTTAATGAGCCCTCTCTAGAATACTTAAGAAGGAAACAAATGAACTTATGCCGAAATTTGAAATAAAAAAAGCCTATTATAGTCGAGCCAAAATGCAATCACACATGACTATGCAAGCAGGGCACACAGTTGTGCTTGACAGAAAATAAAAATGTTTGTGTCTTTCTATATTGTATACATGGTAGCTCTCAGAGTTGACACATGTACAAGTCAAACTATTACAACTTTAAAGATTTTTACTCTTTTAAGAGTTGGCCTTGAAGAAGGAATAATATTATTACTAGCATAGAATGGCTAACAACATCTAGAAATCTATATTCCCAGCCAAAGTCTAATTTATGTTCTTGAATAAACTACACAATAGTTGTTATTACCATTCCTATCAATGTAGTTATAGCATACAAAGAAATCAGTGCAGGAAAATCCAGCAAAGTCATTGCCTATTACATATTGCAAACAAATAAAATGATTAATAAAACAAGTGAAATTGTAATCTCTAATATTTTCTGAATTATCTACAAGACAACGCTGCCTGATAAAGCAAACATTGCTTCCAACATATATATATAACTAATAATCTTTTCCCTATCAAACACTATAATTGGTGAAATTGATGTTATTCTATTGGCAGACTCTTCTATTTGGGCAATGTTGTGCATAAAGCTCACAGTAGGTGCACCTATAACACATAACAAGGTTCCTAAAGATTTAACCTTGCTGTGCAAGCAATTTAGATAAATTTTTTCATCTTACACCAACATTACAAATATATAAGTGTAAAAGTAGTTAAAGGATCTTAGAAATTATCTGTATTTTATCTCTGTTCATGGTGCCATTATCTCATCTTTGTTTTAAATTTGAAATTAATTCACAAACATGTAATTAGAAGCACAAAATTAGCACCCTGTGTTAGTTTCAAATTAGTCGGTCAAGAGGTATATTCTTCCAGCATAACACGTCATATCTTTTGTAAGCAAATCTTATGTCAAAGGAAAAATATTAAATAAACAAATCATTGTCCATAGCATAGTAAAAAGAAAGAGTTGTACCTCATAGTCCAAGCAATGATGAAGATAAGTCTCAAATCAAGGTTTGGCATGGCTATTACCGTTGCTAGTGAAGTGAGTTGAATGCCTTTCAAAAACAAAGTCTTGAATATAGTTACTTTGAAATGGAAACAAGAAATTGTAGTGGGAGAATAAGCAAAAAAATTGAAAGTTAATTTTATAAAATTTCACCAAAATAGATTAAAACAAACAATCAAATGTAAAATGATTCTTAATAATATGAAAACATTGAATAAGATTTAGTTATAGAATTCTTAGTAGTTATGATACAAGAATTATCAAGGCTTCTTAAAAAGAACAAAACAATTCTCCTTATTTCACGTTGAGACAAATACTCGTTTAATTGACTGGTTCACAAAATTAATTAAGCGAATAAAAGGAACAGCCACAAACATTCGAGGAATAGTAAAGAATGAACTCACCCATATTTGGTAGAATAATTAGAATTTGCTAGTGATATGCAGAAATACAAAATAAAATTGGAAACCTATAAAAGCAATCATTTTAAATTAAAATCATTTGTTACAAATTTTGAATGTAATATAAATATCCACTTACTCTATAATAGATATTAAAACTAGTTGGGAAACCAATTTCAAACCTAATTTCGGGGAAAATTTTTCCTGCCAAAATACCATCAATCTGATTTAAAACCATCACTACAACAAAATCAGGATTTATCAACGTTTTTTTAGCAACATTTCATCGAACATCGCTAAAAACCTATTTTTAGCGGCGTTATTAAAAAATGCCCTTAAAAAACGCTATTGTAACTATATTTAGTAGCGTTTTCTTTAACCGCCACTTAAAAACACCATAAAACCTAAGTGTTTTACCAGCATTTTAGAAACGTCGGTAAAGGCAACTTAAAAACGCCGGTAAAACCCTTTAAATCCCTAGCACGCACATTCTTTTTCTTCTTCTTCATTTCTTTTCACCACCGTAATTGTTGTGCTGCCGCTGCTTCCATCAGTTCCAGCTGTTTTCTTAACGGATTTTCGCCCTTTCTTCTTTATTTGGAGACTGCAACTTCTTCCCTTCTTCAGGTACACTACTTTTTTGCTCAAAAATTTGTAAATTAGTTTTAAAGTTTGGAATTTTTTTGTAAAGAAATACAAAACTTTTGTGTTATTTAATTTTTTAGACATTATGTTAAGCAAATGATTGAAATCCAATCGATTGGAAGGTTGGTTTGTATATGTTATTGATGTGTTTGAATGAAATCCGTAAATATTGTTTATTTAGGTGAAAAAATTAAAAAAACTGACTAAAAATTAAATACTGCTAATGTCTCCAGATATTTGAAATGATTGTTTGTTCAGGTGAAAAAAATTAAAAGTTACTAAAAATTCAAAAAGATACAAATAAACAAGTTAAAATTTAAAATTTAAACGTAAACAATATTCTTTTTGATAAAAAATTCTACTTGATGAATTCAAACATTAAAGCTATAAATTTTAAAAAAAGTAATATAATAACATTGATTTTTGCATATAATTTATTGCAAAAATTTATATTTAAATATTTATCTCCTTAGGTTAAAAGAAAGTAAAAAACCTCAGGGAAGTTGAGGAAATATATATATAGTTCGAACTCGGATTCAATTATTGTCTTTTTTTATCAAACTATTTCATATGTACTTAAAAATCTTCCATAATGAACATGTCAAAGACCAACTCCATCTGTATTCCATTGGTTTTGATTTGTTTATTTTACTTTAAAACTATGTTTCTATATGTTGTTTGTTAGATAATGTAATAATACTTTAGCTTGTACTATGAACTCTTAGATTGGAAATAAATAAAAAATTGACATTCAAAAAAACAAAAACTCAGGTTAAAAAATGAAAAGGTTAATTCACTTTATTATTGAAAAGGAGGAAAAAAATACGTTATTGGAAAGGAGTAAAAATTTTCATGAGTAAATTCACTTTATTATTGGAAAGGAGTTAAAAAAATATATTTTTAGAAAGTATAAAAATTCATGCATGTATTTACTTCATTATTGGAAAAAAATAACAACATATATTATTGGAAAAAAGTAAAAAATTCATGAATAAATTCACTTTACGATTGGAAAGGAGTAAAAAATTTCATGAGTAAGTTCACTTCATGAGGAAAAAAAAAAAAATTAAATATTATACATTTTTTTAAATTTGTATTATTTTAAATTATATTGCATGAGTAAATTCACTTTTAACATTCACATTTTGTTATTGGAAACTCTTAGATTGGAATTAGAAAAAATTCACATTTCATTGTTGAATTTTTTTGAAAATATATGTTTATATATTCATTTTAGTTTTTCTTAAATTGGAAAAAAGAAATTCACGTTTTTAAAATTCTTGATTAAATTACATGGTTTTAGTGAACGGATGAGTATTTAACTTTCAAAATAAGTAATAACAGTTACATGAGTGAATTGATTTGGTTTTTCATTACATATAATTGTAACTGTTTAATTATTTTTCAACATTGTGATTGATACTTGTAAGCGTAGGAAATTAATAAGTTTTGATACAGTTACTGCAGAATTTTTAGAGGGGTTGAATAGTTTCTTTGATTTTGCTTTTCAAGATAAATCAAGTGTTGATAAGATCCCATGTCCTTGTAAAAAGTATGTTAATTACTACTATAGAAATCGGGCAAAACTATATGATCATTTAGTGGTTTATGGTTTTAT